>JASJUZ010000439.1:0-389642 GCA_037159825.1 Tupiocoris notatus | reverse complement strand
ATATTAAATGAACAGGCTAATTTAGACCTTTTCAGTCCATATTACCTTTAACGTACGTATGCCTCAGGAACTGAAAGGCACGCATCTGAAGAAACTTTGCCTGAATATATTTCTAAGCCGCCATTTAAAAGAGATCCACGTCCGCATTGAAAGAGCTGATGAAAAGCTTCTCTTTTTCATAGGAGAACTTTCAGACCCAGAACTCATCTCACACGTAAGCCCTTTTTCATAAGGCCAGTTTCTTCATATTGCAAACCTCGTGTGAAAAGAAACTTTCCAGCATTCCACCGAAGGAGCTCGTATGAAAGGCGAGCGTATCCTTTACTTGTTTACTTTTATAGTAAGCATCTTACTTATTATGAAGGAATTATCTCATTTTAGGTGTATAAAAAAGAGTTTTGGAAACATTCCCTCATCTTTGTGATTTAAAACAGTTTTAAATTAATGAAAAATTATCCCGGAAAAGTTGCAGAAAAATTTGCTTGATTTGGTCGCTCTCGGAGTCAAAAAATGTTATAATACTACACTTTTTCATCGGTAAACACGTTTGCATGATTTACAGATAGGAAATAGAATATTATATTGAAAACAATACCACCAAAACACTTATCAGTAAAATAAATGCAATATGTAATAGACTGGGATATAGGGCGTTTATAAAAAAATATTGCTTGAAATTCGATTGTTAATGGATACTTTTTAAAATTCCAATTCCCGCGAAGGGGAAGTTGTGCCAGAGCATGGAAAGGTTCATTATTATGAGTTTTTTTACTTATATAATTTCAAAGGCACTCTCAGGATAAAAACGCTTAATGATTGTTGACTGATTTGTTATTCCTTTGCTTCAATAATGATTTAAGAAGATCATCCATTTATGAGAATAATTGACCGAAAACGTGTGAATGTTGTCACCCTACAACAGATTGATAAGTATAAGGAGAAACTGAGTAGCAGCTATGGTAAATTTAAACACTTTTATTTTTATCAATTTTCAAATTAATAGCTTAACTTTTCGCCTAACGGCACAATTGAAGATAATGTTTGAAGAGCATTCCAACGAGTATAGAACGATTTTGAAGCTCCAAAAACTATCGAGCTCGCGCGAAATTTCAAGAATTTAGCTTTCATAATTTCGTCAGAAAATTGTAGAAATTTTTTTTATTGGATATTCGGATTCTACACGCCTAGGGTAAAACTTGCGAATTTGTAGGAGGTAAGAAATATTTTCCTTTTGCGATTACTATAGTTTTTTATTGAATACTAAATCCAAAATTGTCGGGGTCTACGGCCACCTTGGTACCTGATGGACCTAATGTAGCCCAGAAGATGTCCGAATAGGCAAAAGATCTCTGCCAATAAAAAAAAAAAAAAAAAAATGAAGAAAGAGTCGCCATGGTTATCTCCCCCCACAATTAATAGGGGAAAGGCGACAAATAGAAGATAAACCCAAAATGTAAAGCATCAAAATTGCTTAAAAAATTGTTTTGATACACATTCGTTGAAACCCAAACGATTCACCAAATATTAGTCTTGAAAATTAATTTACCGCAACCTGCCATACCGATATAACTGTTGGTGTAAAAATATAAAGAATAATAAATCTTTAAAATTAGAAACTGAACCTCAGTTTTAGCATAAGTGGGTTACTGAACTGTTTTGAATCCGACGCTGACCACGAAATTCGTCTTCCCTCGAACACAAAAGCCACAATCGCCACCGTTGCCGCAACGCATAATATCGCGGTATTACAGGATAGCGCTGTCGACGGAATTATCCATTATTAATGAGAGACGAGCTCAATTAAGGCTAATTGATTTAAGCGCATTTCCATTAAAATGTTCCCACCTTTGAATGTATGCGATTTTCCCTACGTGAACAATTATTCACTCCTCTCTAGCTCGTTAGCCGTATTCACTCGCTACAAATCCATTTCAGCTAATTTGAAAATTCAAACATCACGTCTGCTCAGGTATTTATTTATTGATTTTTTAACCGATTTGTACTTTTAAAAAATGTGCTATTTTCTCGTAAAACATGAAGCCTAATAAATAGCAGCGTAGGCTTACTTGTAGGATACAGAGCGTATTCCCAATGATTGGATTTCCAAACGATGTAATTTTCGATTCGAATTGGGACCCCATGAAATATATTTAGTCCAACTGTACTGGAGGATTTTTATCAATTTACTAGAATAGCCTGCGCTAGGATTACCTCTTAGAAATAAGTGCGATCGATAGTTCTCTCCTCCCCTTGTATTTGAAAAAGTGCTCCGCGAACGTCATGCTTGAAATAGCGAATGGAAGGAGTGATTTTTCGAAAAACGGGCATCATCTAGGGTTAACGGGTGCCCTTACTTCGATTTTGGTTTCTTGACGATAGCATTACGACGATATAAGAAAAAGGTCGCAGAAGGCTTCATTAGAACGACAAGGGCGATAGTCCTTTTCGAAACTTTTTCCTCCAAGGCGAGCTACTGTTTTTTCTCCTGCGAATCCGTTCTATTTCGCTAAGATAAGAAGAACGAGGGCATTTTCATGGTGGAAGGTATGGAAAAAGCCGGAAAAGAAGTCGAGTGAAACCTTGAGGGAATATTCCGAGGAAGTTTATTTGAAGGACCTTCAGATATAAAGAAAGAACCGAAATCTATTTTGACATTCTACGATAATATAACCTGTGTCGAATAAGCAATTGAGTTAGTAGACTTAGATCAGAGATTTTTCTTCCGTTTTTATCAAGTACGTCAATTATTTTGGAAACTTGAGTTTGGAAGGGATTTGTAGAAATTATTGCATCTAAAGCTACCACAAATTTGTTTAATAGTGGACGTTCGGGCTTCTCCTTGATCCGATGAGCAAAAAAATCCTTAGAATTCAAGTCTAACGTTTTTTATTTTATTATTATTATTATTTTTTATTTGTTCCTAATGAAAGTAAGTTTTAATGACCTCAATATTTACTGGTCACTGCCCTGATGATTTATATTACTTTTACGCATCGTTATCAAGTTGCAGAGTAGCTTGATTCAAACTATAGGGCATAAAATAGCTTTAGATCTAATAGCGTCCCATTTAGTACTACGAGTACTAAGTGATGTGAATAATATGGTAAAAATACCAAGAAAAATTGTGCTCGACTCCATTTAAGAATAATAGTGAATGAAAAACTGAATAGGCGCTTTTTTTCTTTTTTGTACTATCCGAGGATCTTACAACATTTCCCCAAACAACAGTACTACGCGTAATCTCAATATAACACTACATTATGATAATACAGCAATATTACTCACGCAAGTAATAAATTTAAATTTAACCATAAAACTGCGGGAATGCAACACATAATAAACATTTTATCGCTTAACTGGATATTGACCAATAGACACTAGTTAATAGAAAAACCCTCGTTGACAATGATGCATCTCACCCTAATTGTACCTTAATAATTTATCTATGAGAATGAAAAGGCGCATTTGCTGTATCGAAAATATCAATGAAATTTAGTCTAATAGCTACTAGGCAATTCTGCCAAAGGAATATTTAGGTCATGACGTCACTTCAGCTTCGAAATATTACCCATGGCACCGTTGTATCTCTGAATTCAACTGAGCTCAGGTTTCACAGGATGATCACAACACTTCCGTTTATTATTGAAGCAAAAGTTTACCCTAACGAGTCGAGTGTCATTGTTAAGAGAAGCTTCTTGCCTTCAGAGTCGGCGGATAATTCGCAACGATGGCTTTTTCAGAAGAAAAGGACCTAAGAGATGGTAATTAGCCGAATGTACTGCGAAATAAAAAAGACTAAGTACAATAAGTACCTACAGTCAAAGAGGTCAATTTACTTTGAAGTCTAATTCAAAAAGGCCGCAAGAAAGAGAGGAATTTTTCAGGAGACCGCTCGTTTAAAAAAGCCGTTACTTATTAAAAGTTAGCTCCAGCTTATTTTGCGATTTACCTTTGGAAAGAGCAATAATTACGTGTAAAGAAGGCATTTTCCTTTTCAAAGAAAAGTATAAGGTCTCTAGCGCCAACTCTGATGGTAAAAATGTCAAAAATTAATAGTTCACTCTGTAGGAAACTTTGTCTACTTCAATTGTCCCATTTTTTACCGTTGAAAAAATTGTATAATTTTTCTATCGATTCGTTGATGTGGATATGAAGTAGGCGACTTCTTCAAGAGTTGGCTCGTTTACACTTTAAGGCGCCACGGATGCCGAGGGGGCGAAAGTGCTCTAACGGACATTTATCCCGGTGAAAATTTTTTTATTTAACTTCCCGTCAATAAATCGGTGGGAGAATGCAATCGAGATGGGTTGTTGAGGAAAAGAGTATAAGCACGACGTTCTTTCACTTAACCGTATAAACTCGCACTTTCGCCCACCAGGGCCTCTTCGGATGAAGTAATCTATTTCAGGGTAGCCAATTGACGAAAAATAGATGAATAAATGAGAGAACATCGCGCCTATTCTCTTCTCCTTTACGACTCGACAATTTCGTAAGTTACACGAGAAGAGTTGGATTTTATTTCGAAATCGCTCCATCTGAACTCTCTGTGTACTGCTTATGCCTAGTTGCTCAGCTTTTGGCCAAACTCAACCACATTAGGTTGAAGAGTTACGGTTCATTTGAACCACCTTTGGCCCCTGCTCGAATACGGTTAGCTTCTTAGACAATCCAAAACTGTCATCCTCCGGTGAGCAAAAGCCGCAAAATTCATTGGATTACGTCGTTACGTAATTACGGTAATTCGAGCATCGATCAATCCTCAGCGCGAGCTGAATTTTCAATTCACGTCAAGCTCTGTATTGTTTTCACACGAACCAATGTTCGACCATGGTCGCCACGAATGTGCAAGGAGTAACAGAAACTCAGGATGGTATGTGGTCCGGTCGTGCTCTTGTCTGTCATTGTCCTGCGAGGTTCGTCCCTAGACAAGAGAATAGATCCCGAGCAGCGGTTGGCGACAATGCAACGTCCCTCTTGTGTCATGTCCTAGTTCCACTCGACAAGAGAATGTTCGCAACTATACTATAATCGCAAGTAATGGGAGTAATAATTAAATTGCTCGGTCCTGTCATTTGTCTTGGCTTCTAGTTGAGGGGAAATACGCCAAGATAATATAAGAATATAACGTTCAAAATTCAAGTAATATAGGTAATATCGGTAAATATACGTTAAGTATTGTAGGTAAATGTAATATAGGTTCAGAATTCTAATATTCAGGGTTTTGAAGGTTTTAATCTTTTTAGAAGATTTACTATTCTCGAGGTTTTTGGGTAATTATTCAATAATAAACTATTGTAATCAACCCAGGTGAAAAAATTCTAAGCCCCTCTAAATTTGCCGCTTTCAGGCTTGTAGAATCCAATAATAAAATCATCACAGTTTCCCGAGGAAGCTATTATTTCTAAATTCTTGATATTTTCACAAAAAATCGATATTGGCCGGATTGGTATTATCTTATCATATCTTAAAGGCTAAATTCTTAAACCAAATCGCTACCTCAATTTTAAGGGTATTTTGGGGGTTCGAGGAGGAGAAAATTCGAATATTCTAAAGTTTTAAGACAAAACGCAGTTGGTTTTAATTTCTATAGATTTTTGAACGCTGAATCGAATGAGACCGTAGCGGGGTGTATAACTTAAATTGTTCACAAATTATCGCAGCTTTTGCGTACAATTTTCGAGATTTTCAGAAATTTGGCATAACTCGAGAATTGTTGAAGGTGTAAAAATAGTACTCATTGGAACGGCCGTGATTCTCTCTGAGCAGCTGTATCTTTAAACGAGCAATTTAATTTTAATTAGATAAATAAGGAAAATAAAAATGATTAGTTTTTCTTGGTTGAGTCGTCGCATCTCTCATCGTACTGGGTTGATGAGGGGGAGAAGAACCAGGCGACTTGTTCTCCGATTTTTTTATTTACTGGCCGAGTACTTTCGCCCCTTTCGGGCATCCTCAGGGCTGTGGTAACCTATGGTTCCACATCGCCCTGAGGATGCCCGAAGGGGCGAAAGTACTCGGCCAGTAAATAAAAAATCGGAGAACAAGTCGCCTGGTTCTTCTCCCCCTCATCAACCCAGTACGAAAAATGATTAGAATTACAATAGTCGCTACGGAGTTTTCCCTTATAGTTACCAATCCGTTATTTGATAGAAACGTTCTCGAGAGTTTGGAATATAAATATATAATAATCAAAATGGATGGTTTTCTTAAATCATAATTGAATTAAAGGAATAATAAACCACTGCACATTAATTTGCAACTTTTTTTATAGTCTTTTTTTCTTTAGTCTGTTTTAGGATGTAGGTTCATGATCTATTTGTTTGTTCCAAAGTCCTATTAGGCAATAGTTACTCGTATGCTCATTTTATATACTTTTTGGGGGAAAATTGACTTGTTACTTCTGTAGAGCAAGAAAGAACGCCGTTTATTTGCACCGAGGGAGTACTAATACTTCTTTCAGACACATCCCTAAATAATCGCGTGCAAATAAATGTATAAAACCTTCAGACTCACCAATGATTTACACGATTAACTAATATAGCTAACTCGTTTAGAAAAAAGGAGAACTAAGCCCGATGAAACTGGTAGCAATCAAATTAAATCCGAAGAAGGTCGAGATTCGATTAGATTAATGAACGCAAATGCGTCAGTTGGCATAAAACGAAGTTCTTATGGCAGCGACGCGAACGGGCCAGCGTTTGGCACATGAGGAAGAGCCGGAGGGGGACTTGAAAAGCCCCCGGCAAAGTCTAAAGTCACGGCCTAAGCCCCCTTAGGTTTAACTTGCTTCTGAGCCCTGACTCTGCTAACCAGTTAACACCCCTATTAACTTCCGTCGAGCTACAAATGAACTAATCACTCTTACTGCCCCGTCAAGTTCCACAGCTTCCTCGCTAGCTCCATCATTTCTGGACGTGGTAATTCACTTTCCTACCATCGTTAACATCGTCCCGCGTTCTATTCAGATAAAATGAGAAAAGCAGAGCGAAGAACTTTGTACGAAGATTACTTCCGCAAGGGTGTCACCTTGTATGTGGATTTGTAATTTTTACCGATATAACAGCGATACGAAGGGATGAAGAACATTGCCTTTACCTGATATTGCACTAGATTCGAAAAACTCCGATAAAAAATGAGTCGGTTATTTATCCAACAATTAGCGCTAGAATGGAAATATGCACTGGTATTATTATAACTCTTGAAAATGAAAATGATAATCATTTAACGGTTGAGGAGTTTACGTCATGCTAGTTAAACCATGCTAACCGAAGGAAAGAATCGTGTTCTGGTCGACGCAAGAGCACTCCCATTATACCATCGTACTCTTAAGACAATCTGGGTATATTTATGTCTACAGTCTAGGTATTTAGGGTTAGCATTTAGCCCTTTAGCTACCTACACTGGCAATCTCTAGCGGCCGCTACAGAAACACCAGCCTCTCGAATCTTGAAACCCAAATCCTCACAAGCTGCAAGAATCTGACATATTCACAATGAATCGTCGACTTCGGTTCAATTCTGACGGGTAATTTATGATGGCTGTATTTATGGAAATTCCGATATAACATTTTAACTAGGTAAACCAGAACAAGAATTACCTTGAATCGATGTCGGCATTATTTCCGGCTGCTTTTTGTTGCAGGACGTTTGGCCGTTTTTGTTGCTTCTCTGCTCTTCGGGAGGCGATTGCGCTGTCTGCGATCGTATGCCACCAGGAATGACAGTACCTAAGACACGGGCCGACAACCGCTTCACTATAGAGATCAGTGGTGACCCTCAGGTCTACTCACCAGGCGAAATGTACACAGGTAACATAATAAATTACTGCACTCCTACGATAGCCTCATTTTTGCGATCTTGGTGGATTTCCCGGGATTGAAAAACAGTTGAGTCGCAAAACGATTTATATTACACTTCAAACTCATATCGTTAAGGCAACCAGCTGATGACATTGTCCTCGGTGTCCGCTGCTCAATATTACGCCAGAATTTACTCAGTGGAAGAACATTTCGCACCCAAATTAACGAAATCAGATATCCGAAACCTCTTGAGCTCATTGAATCCTAAATTTTCCTACGGTCCTCCCACAAGCAAACAATAAGGCTTCATTTCTTTTCCTTTTTGTCGCAATATTTGATGTCCAGGAGGTGTGAGGGGGAGGAAAACCAGTCTGTCTGCAAGTGAAATGATAGAAATCGGATGCGTTTGTATTTGTGGCAAAATCCACGCTCAAGTAGAAATTTCGACTGCCTATCAGAAGGCCGAACGCAACGACAAAATCTGCCTGTGAACCCTGCTTAACACCAAAACAACCTTTTTCCACTTGAAGAATTCCTGAACTATGATCATCTGGATATATACTCAGGAAATTCGCAGTGTGTTCAGTATGGGATCATGATATCATATACCTTTGGCCTGTCAATCGAGCCCTGAGAGCCTCACACTGCGAATGATCTCAGGGAAAAGTTGAAAAGATGGACGAGGAAAATAGAATCTTCCCTATTGTGTCCCTTTTACACAATGGTAGAAATACAACAGGAAAACTATGTCTCTCTCCTGGGAAAATTATGTTTTTAGCGGGAAAGGCGTTCAATGGCGTCAATAAATTAATGACATGATACTTCCTCGCGACTCTACATTCTTCGCGCCTCCCCTCCCCGACTGATTGTTTTGAATGATAAGATAAAATTAAATTATCTGCGCTCACGCTAACGATCGGTTGAAGGAAAACGCTGACAATCTGCTTTCAACATTGTAGTTGCGGCTAATGCTACCTGAGTAATCTTATTAGCCGAACGATCTGCAGACTTGTAGGGCTTAAAGGAGGTTGGGATCCCAACCTCAATGTGATACTGTGAAAAGGCTGCAGGTGACGTTACGAATCGATTCGTGAGACAGGTTGAACCTTCGTCCAGTTCATATTGCCAAGCCATTGTCAAGTCACAGATTCCTTGTCTGAACGTCTACCAAAGTTTCCAATCATTCCACTCTGTCTCAACAGCCAACATGCTGATCCGCGTGTGACGCATTTCACGCACGAATAAAATTAAATTGGAGGAATAAATAATATTAGGTATGAGTGAGACGGATAGTATCAAAATCCGACGTTATTTTTCTGCAATATTATACTCCAACACTTCTGATACTTAGGTCTCCAAAAAAGATAAGTCTCCAAGTGAAATAAGTCGTTCAGCTAATAATAATTTATGCGCCACTAAAATGCTAGGTTCTGGTTAAAATGTTCGAGTCCCCAGATTTCTAATTATGATCATGCCCAATGCTGTCTTATAATTTGCGGAAAAACGAACGAGCCGTTTGCCGCGGAATTATATCAAAATGCCAGTCAACTTTTCGGATAACATTGGCAAAAGAACGTTCGCGTCTGCCGTTGAAAAATTGCGCCTGCGGTCAACTAGTGCAAGAAAATAATGACGAGATTGAAAAATTACGGCAATTTTTCTCTTTCGTTATGGAAACCTTGCACTTGGAAACGAAGGAGGCTCAGCCGTTTTTCAAAATAGCCCGCTCTAATTTCGCATCACTTTTTAATATCGCAATGTTGAGTATCCCGTTCCGGTTTCGAGCGGAAGTAATTAGCTTGGCCTTATGAAAGTGAAATTGAAAAAGAACGAACAAGGGCCTATCAGTTAATGTAATGGCCGCACTTACTCTGTTTAATCCCATCTTTTCAACGCTTTGATTAAAATTGTCTGCAACTGAGGAACTGATATTATACAGGGCGTTCAAGAAAATAATATATCACTTTTTCTATAATCGTTATTTCAGTGTTGAAAAATATTTTCTAACGCAACCTCCCTTAATTTTAACATCACACACATACAAATTACACATAGCAAATGAATGTATTTTGATCGTCCTAAAAGTCGAATAAAAGGAATGGAGTGAATTTGAAAAATTTCAATTTCAATTTTCAATTCATAGTCCGTACTCAGCAACACTACTGACCAAGTTAGTGTCTTCATGTGTATCCGCCAGTGTGACTGCCTTACAGTGATCTTAATTTACAGAAGTCATCATAATACCTCCGAGTAAAGGATTGCAATTTTTTCAAGTTTTCCCCTATTTCATGAGGAAAATCAGAAATTATTGAGTTTTAGATAACACCCAGTACTTAATTCATATAAGAGTTATTTTAATTTTTTCGCAGAAAATCAGTAATATACTTGATTAGGTTCTCAAAAACTAGATGTGTTTGTTGGCGGGCTTAGAGATAAGGCTGTGTTACTCGGGTGACAAAAAAATCATATTCTGCTTCATTCTCATTTTTAGTTATTTAATTATGATTTTTTATTAAATTAAGAAAAATAAAATAATGCGAATTACCCTAGTTTCTAACGAGGTTTCCCTTATAGTTATAACTTATATCTCATATCATAATTGAAGCCAAGGAATAATAAACTACTGTACTATCATTTGCAGTTTTTTTTTTCAAAGACGTGATAAATTTTTAGAGACTATAAGTTCAGCGCTTTACTGCCGTTATTGTTGAGTTTTAAAGCGAACAGATTGAACAGTTAAAGTGAAATACGGCGGGTTAAGGTAACATTGTCAATGTGCTGCCAAAAATGCTTCCCTTCGCTTTGACGGTGGTAATTCTACGAAACTCTTGACCCCTTTAAATTTCCATATCGCGTAATAGATCCGTCTCAAAGCTTTATCATGTAAATTTCTCTTTCGAAATAAAAATTAATTTGCATAGAAAACTGGAGAAAAATCATAACTCGCTCCGATTTGAAAAGAATCCCGACTAATTCGGACATTTGCAATTCTCTTCTTTCTATCTCGCGTACAAAAAACGGTGAAATAGCGTTCGCTCGAATATCTCGTCTTCGGAAAAACTGAATTGATGCTAAACCGATGAAAATCAGTTTTGGTTTATTATTCAATAATAAACCATTGTAATCGCCCAAGAAAAAAAAATTTCTAACCCCCCTCAAAATTTGATGTTTTACGTTTCAAGGCATGTAGAATCCGAATATCCAATAAAAAAATTTCTGTCCGTCCGCCGTACGCCGTACGCCGTCCGCCGTACGCCGTACGCCGTCCGCCGTACGCCGTTAGCAGTTTTCCGGCCAAACTGTAAGAGCTAAAAATTTGAAATTTTCACAAAAAATCAATCTCGGTCCTACGACGGCCCAATTCTTGAACCAACTTGCTAGCTCAATTTAAGGGTATTTTTGGGGGGTTTTGAGGGGGAGAAAATTCATATTTTCCAAGGTTTTTCAGAGAAATGTGTACGTGGTATCAAATTATATTGATTTTTGGACGCTGAATCGAATGAGACCATCGCCGGGTCGATAGCTTTATTGGTTCTCGAGTTATCGCAGCTTTTGTGAAAAATTTGGGAGATTTCAGAAATTTGACACGAGGGTATAACTCGAGAGTTCTTGGAGCTATGAAAATCGTTCTATACTCATTGGAATGGTCGTTAAACACTCTCTCCAGAGTCGTCAGGCAACAGGTTTAGTTTTTAATTAGGAAATTAAGAAAAATAAAAATGATTAACATTACAATAGTTGCTACGGATTTTTCCCCTATAGTTACCATCTGTTTTTCGGTGGGAACGTTCACAAATGTTCGGAATATTTAAAATGACAAATGGATGGTCTTCTTAAATCAATATTGAAGCGAAATAATAATAAACCACTGTACAATCATTTGCAGCGTTTTTGTTACTGTTCTTATCATTATTATACTTTTTTCTTTCTTGACGTTTCGTCAAGCGGTCGATTGATGTCTTGCAAGCAAAATAATTTATTGGACTGGATTTTGAAAAACCTTCACTGATCCGCATATTGATAAACGTTTAGTTACTATTATAGTGGCTACTTCTTGGAGCCATAAAAATAGTTCTATACTCGATGAAGTGGCCGTCAAACACTCTCCTCAACTGCACTGTTACGCTAAAAATTTAGCTTTTAATTTGGAAATTAAGAAAAATTAAAATTACAAAAGTTGCTACGGAGTTTCCCCTATAGTTACCAATCTGTTGTTCGGTGGGAACGTTCACAAATGTTCGGAATTACTATCAAGAATTCTTAAATCATCATTGAAGCGAAGGAATAATAAACCACTGTACAATCATTTGCAGTGTTTTCTAGCTGTTTCGTTTATTTAAAAAAAGACTCGCTATGGAAGTTTTAATTAGCGTAAAATCGTTTCTCCGGTCGTTCCTCGAACTCCGTCTACGTTCCCACATAAAAATTAACTGGCGAAAAACACGAGTCCTATAAATTCTAGTATTGTGTAACCTCTTCAAAGATGGACGATGTTAAATTGTGAGAATCCTTGGTTGAAATGAGGCGTACGAAGAGTTCAGAAAACTAATTTCACAGTTTAAAAAAGTCCCTCCTTTTCGTAGGCATTGAAGTTGTCCACAGATCCTATCGTTACTCTCTCGAGTTAATTTGCGCCATTTTAATTAATGAAACTCGAGAGGAGAGAAAAAAACTCCGATCTGAAAGAGAGAGAGAGTGAAATGTTTCGGTAGAAGTAGTTGTTCGAAGAGGAAAAGGCCGATTTCGAGATTGGACTGAACTTAAAATTCTTTCCGCTAATTACGACAACGGATTTCCCAGCAAGAAGTGCGGCACTTGAAAAAAAATAAATGATTGTTTAGTTAGTTCGAGCGATAATTTCAGCCTTGTTGGTAAATACTGTTAAAATTGAGCGGAACTGTTTTGAAAAATTGTCAATTCTGCACCGGTTACCAAATGGCAAATTTAAAGTTTGAGAGCCTAATTTTTTGACGCATACTTTAAGTTAAAGGGTGAGGATTGAAGGGTGAAATCGACTGATTCAATTATGTTGAAGTTGATCAGTCACAAAAATTAGCGTCATTTTTGCTGTATCAGCGACACCAGCATTGCCAAAATTAGTAAGGTTTCGATGAAAATGCCAGACGATTCTTTAAACTTCATATAATATACCAAGTGGTTTTATAGCGAAAAGTAAAGGTTTTTCTTGGTTGAGTCGTCGCATCTCTCATTGTATTGGGTAGGTGAGGGGAAGAAGAACCAGGCGACATATTCTCCGATTTTTTATTTTCCGGCCGAGTACTTTCGCCCCTTCGGGCATCCTCAGGGCGATGTGGAACCATAGGTTACCACAGCCTAAAGGTTTTTGCGAAAGGAGTTCAGCTATAAACTTGTGTGGAATGTTTGCTGGATTCAATTTTCCCAAGCAAAAAAAGTGATTAAGAAAAACTAAAAACGAACTGTATTTAATTTTTCCCCTGGGGCGAGCTGTTATCGTAAAAATATTTAAGCTCTATATCCGCGCCGCTGCCATTACATTTTCATTTGTCCCTCGATGAAGGCGGCGGGTGGTAATTATTCGGTTTTTACTACAGAAAAACGCGTAGAGCAATCTGAGTAGAAGGCGGCTCCGCTTGTTTGCGACTCGCAACGCATGAAAATCTATTCTAGACTTGGATACGTTTAGATAGTTATTGCTGTTGCTGTATCGGGTTTAGGTAGAATTCAATTCATCATTAGGCGTTAGGTTCGTTTCATTATGAAATTAGAAGAGGTAAAAATTGAAGTTTCAAATCGAAAATTGAACCATCGTACATACTATTTGCAGTGTTGGTTTTGAATGTTCCCAAAAATAGTTTTCCCCGAAGGATTCTCGTCATTTAGGTTTTCTATTTGAAAGTTCATATCTCGAGGCCGAGACATTTTACAGAATTTTCGCCGAACCCACTTCAAGATAACAACGCGCCATAATAATTTATTTATAGCTCGTACGAGTGAAAAGCAAGCGGCCCGACGTCGTTTCTTGAATAAAAGAAACCGCGTTCCGGAGCAAACAATACAAATATGGAGAGTATTTTTTCAGCTTGCGCGTTCCCAAGTCCAACATTCTCGCAATCGAAGTCTTGACAATCTCGAATAAAAAGTATCTACTTACGACGTTTCACGTCCGCTTAAAAGGTCCCAACTCCGCTTGGGCAATAGCTACGACAATCAACATCAGCATAACATTTTTGTAAGTTACATCGTCCGCTCGGTTGTTCCAGAAAAAGAAAATTATTCGTTTCCCGTAATCTTGTCGTATCGGAAGACGATCTTGTGGAAAAAAAGAATAAAAATTCTTCCCAACGGCCGTAGATAGAAGACGGTTTTGTCATCCCAACCCAATCCCATTCCAGCTTCCCCGTCTTTCCTTACCATTTCAACTCGATCGCATCACTCTCGTGGCACGTCCTATTCATCGCCTAATCGCATTTTCCAAAGCGCAATATGTCACAAGTCACACTCGCTTCATTTCTTCCGTATTTTCTGTCTTTTTTCCTCCGGCGAGAGGAAAATCGAATTCTCGAGTTGAGAAATGAGGAAATAAAACGGTGTTTGCGAGAAGTTTAATCGAAAGCTCGTTCTAGAGTTGTTGAATCCAATTCTCGCGTTTTTCACGCGAAATTGATTATCATCCACTTTTATTGGGTTTCGATTTACCAACGAAATGCAATCAACTGCGCAATGTCGCTAAGGGAACGATACTTTCTATATATAACGGAAAATCAATCACTTTCCTCTTCGAAAAATGACATTTTTGGCGGGAAATGAAGTCGTCTTAGCGCATTAATTCATCTCGAGATTCAGCGTTTTAAAAAAAGTGAAATATCGAGTACCATACTTGAGATCTATTTTCTTCTCAATTACATTCGCCATTATTTTTCATCGCCCAGAAAAGAAATCGTTAATTTTTCTACTCGCCTCTGCGACGGAATCCACCTCCGTTTTTCGTTCATAAAAGTTCACTTTGCCGTATCAACAAGTTTTCAGAACCAATTCTTCAAAATTTTTAGGAAGCATATAACTCTGCCCTCATGACGGAGAGGGATCTTTTTTCTGTTAGTTCCGTCTGGTTCATTTCGCTAAATTTTTTCTTTTTTTTAATCCTTTTTTTAATTCGTACATCGCTCATTCACCAAATTAAATAAGTTACTTCAGCCACACGAAACAAATCTCTAATTTTTTAACTATTTTTGTACTGGTTCAAAAAATAAACTCGAATTCCTCCCGTTGATGAATTTCAATAATTTTTCTACTCAACTTTTCCACAAGTTATGAAAAGTGAGACATCTTATTTAGACGGCGTTATCATTTAAAACGGTATTTTATTATACCACCGGGCGAGTGATTTTAATTATTTATTTATTCTTTTGAATAATACACCAAAAGAAAGTGTTCGAGAAAAAATCCATCAATATGCGTAGAGCAATTTCCAATAATGGAGGTTCACCATGATTACATACGGCTGATAGTCGTCGTACCTCTCTTCGCGATTCATACAGGATGCCAACGTCATACATAATATACTTGTGGCCTGTAAAGGAGACGGTGGCAACGTAATTAAATTCCTCCAACATGCCGCGAACCTTGCAACCTTCCACGGTCGTCGACGTGGTGCGTCTCCGTGAACGTCGTACTCAGGTGAGTCGGAAATTTTCGATACGGAAATCACGAACCAAGAACAATGAACGGGTCAATTTCATTATGAAAAACTCGATTTTTTTAATTTTTTTTTTTATGATGCACTTTTCAAAAAAACTTTGGAACGTTTTTTGATTGTCATTGGTCTTAATTGACAAATTGGCGGTTTATTTTGTCGGTTTGAAATTCACTTCTTTGACTGTGTGAGTGAACCGGTTTTGAAACTATATACGAGAGATTAACAAGATAAAGGGGAAACTTGAACGCTTGTGCCTCGGAAGTACAGAGTGTTATCCAAAATTCAGTAACTGCAGATGTTGAACAACAACCATTGAGAACACTCCCTGAAAATGTCATCGAATTGATTATTATTTCACCGACGTATGTGATGTTTGTTGTCACTTTTTTCACCCACAGATATTCTGCTACCAATATGTTTTCTTAATTCTCCTCATATTTTTGTAACTAGTTATTTTTGTAACTAGTTATTTTTGTAACTAGTTATTTTTGTAACTAGTTATTTTTGTAACTAGTTATTTTTGTAACTAGTTATTTTTGTAACTAGTTATTTTTGTAACTAGTTATTTTTGTAACTAGTTATTTTTGTAACTAGTTATTTTTGTAACTAGTTATTTTTGTAACTAGTTATTTTTGTAACTAGTTATTTTTGAAACTAGTTATTTTTGTAACTAGTTATTTTTGTAACTAGTTATTTTTGTAACTAGTTATTTTTGAAACTAGTTATTTTTGTAACTAGTTATTTTTGAAACTAGTTATTTTTGTAACTAGTTATTTTTGTAACTAGTTATTTTTGTAACTAGTTGTTTTTGTAACTAGTTATTTTTTAAACTAGTTATTATGTAACTAGTTATTTTTGTAACTAGTTATTTTTGTAACTAGTTATTTTTTTAACTATCCGTTCCAAATTTGCTCTTCGATGAAGATTCCAAAATAATTTCATTCACTACAATTAAAGTAAAAACTTGTTACCTTTCGTCTGGTTTCAATTTTAGGAAGTGGAGGAGGGGACTGTGAAATCGTGCTCAGTGGTATACAGTGACTACAGAAATCAACGCCTTATTTCTAAGCTTTAATGACCGTTTTACCGAGTGCCATAATTTTATGACGAAGACGTCATAATCTCTAATGATCCTCGTCCATTATTAGGCAAGTGTTCAATTTAACCGCTTTCTGCCGATATTACTATATGATTTAGGTGAATGCGAGGTATCTACAAAATTAAAGGTAATTTCTACTTTAAAAAAATAAAATTAAAATAAATAAATAAATGTCGTAGGTATCTAAAAAATTTGTTTCGTGTCATTATAACGTGCTATAACGAATCTGCTCTACAGTTGTTGACATTCGCTCTCATCACTTCATCAAAAGCTGACGTCTTTCTTCCCTCCTCTGCCAGCCTTCAACATATTGAAATATGTGTACGTCGTTTGCAACAACTGGAACAAACAGAATTTTGAATAATGGAGTCGATTGAGTCGGCTGCTCTGGTCCTCTCAAAATAACCGTAACTAACGTCTTTAATGCCGGCGTGGGAGACGTTTCTGAATCCACCCGACGTCAATCCGAGCGGTTTGCTTGTCAATCTTAACCACATGAGAATATCTTTCTGGGTTTTGATATCGAGCCTCCACCAATCTAGCTGGTATATAGTGTAGTTGATTTTTTCGGACTAAAAATTGAGAATTTCGTGCTTTACATTGGAGACATTTTGATGTGTTTCAGTTGTAGATAGTCAATATTCTACGACTAAAATAAAATGCTGGAATTTCCAATTTAAATAAATAATGATAATAATAAATATAATAGAGTTATTTAACCCAAACCATGTCTGTGATTGTTTGGCCGTGCGTGCGGAATAATATGATGAGAAAGAGTTCGGGAATCACGACGCCTGAGAATGTTATCACTACTGGGATGTCCACGTGCGGATGCTGAAAGTATTGCGGGTTAATTAACAAAGATTGATTAGGAATGTCTTAAGATTTAAAGAGGGTCAAAATTCGCTACTCAACTGTTAATAAGTAAGCCAAGGTGCAAAGCATTAGAGTATTCAAAACGGCTGTTATTCCAAGATTGACGCTCGTGAAGTGAGAAAATTTGTCGAATAGTCTGAAAAAATATAATTGCATTGAATTAAGTTAATTATAATACTATTCACCGGACATAAGGTTCTAATGACAAACAGATCAACAGAAATTGAGTACTTTGACGACAAAAATTTTGACCAAGGCCAATAAATGGCCGAAAGAGCGTATAGATTTGGTCGGAAGACAGAGTATAAAACAGAATATTATCGAACAATTCTTATTACCTTAAGATAGCTTTATGATGTTCGAGACATCCTGAAATTCTCTCTCTGACTTCGCACATATCTTTAGCTTTATTCCTCATTTCCTCGGGTGTTCTGTTGCTCAAAAGGCGTTCGATTTCCCCGATCAGAATTTCCATTCGGGCTTCGATGTGTGCAGATATTGCGATGAAAGTAAGTATAAATGCGCACGCGCCTGACGCAGCAGACCATCCGCAGCCGATTTGGTATAGTCGAGCTACATTGACTCTAGAAAATTTTAGAAGAATGAAACCCAATGAAAGGAGGCTTAAGAGATGCTGCATGCGTTTAAAAATTCGTGTTCTTAGACAGTCCTATTTAAAAGCGATATTTGCCAGTTTAATAAAACATTGTGTCTTGTTGGGGAACTTAAGGTCAGAATATTCTACTTTCCGTTGCACTTCAACTTCGTACAGTATAGCAAAAAAGTGTAAAAATTGGAGGTTCTGCTTATCAAGGTGTTAACCCGCTGTTCTTATGACGTCACTACCCTGACTTGCCTTACATGCTCCCCTCTCAACACAAATACCTACTCAGTTTCTGGTGCTCTTTGTGCCTGCGAGCTTACGTTCGGTACCTCCTCTCCTCAAACGATAAAGTGAATATTACTGATAAACGTTAACTGCTCATAATTCCCTACATAACCATTTAATGGGTCGGCAGCATAGATGATTCACATGGCATTGAAAAAAATATCACGAATAAGCCTCTATGTGTTAGAGACTGATGTTTGCAGTTGGAAAAACACGAGAGTTCTAGTGCATTTCGTGCTTTTTGAAAACTTACACATATTTATCAGTTTTGGTAACTTTGCTAAATCGTACGTTTCCTATGGTTTATCATACGGTTCTTATGGTCTCTTATGGAGTTGTGGTTTTACAAAGTAACGAAAACTCCTTCGTTTAAATTTAAAAAACGCGAAATGCACTAAAACTCACTATTGTTCCAATAGGTATACCTGCTATAAACTGTGGTGTAGCTGCGACGTAGTAGCCTTATTAATCAGCCATAAGAAGACTTTACCTTTCAATAGACACTTCTATGAATCTAACTACAAAACATAATTATCTTTGTCCTCCTCCAGACAAACAATGGTGAGTGTAGAGAGAGGGGCTCACCTAGTGATCCACCTTAGGAGCTGTTGGATATGGCAAACCCCCTCCATTGCGATCCATTGCGAAGGTGGGGGGTGCTGACTAGGCTAGCAGGAGTGGGAGGAACACTATCACGTCAGAGTAGTGCGTAGTGGTGTCATCAAAAAGCTGGTACTGGCCTTTATCTCTTTTATCAGTCACTGATAGGTAGAATCCCCATTTTCATACAACTTTGCAAAACACTATATTCATCTCGTGAATGGATTAAGTTTGTTTTCTCACGAAAAGGCTAATTTCCCCACTCTTGCTAAAGTCAGAAAAATCAATTAAGATCTATTGTTTATTAATATAAATGGTCACCTTAAATACGAGTTCATTTCTATCGGGAACCACATGTAAAAAAATGGCTGAAACGGATCGTCGGCGAATACCGTCGATTTCGTCATGGACGCCATGACAGCTACGATGAAACTGATTGTAAAAACTCGATTCATTTTTACAATATACTCGTCGGCCGATTGCAAAATGTTGAGATCCCTTTCGGAATAATTTTTAAGCACGTACACGCCGGATTTAATATTCCGGCTCATTTCGACGTATACGTCGCATTTGCGGGCCATTTCGATCCGCCATAGGATCACGGCAACGTAAGTGATTATCCAGTGCGTATTTTCCATGATTACAATGTCATCTCCATCGTCAATATATATCACATTCTGTGGCAGAAAAATTAATATTACAATGATTCCGAGTTAAAGTGAATTTGGCATTTTTGCTGATAGAAATATAGGTTTCAGGTACGACAATTTGTATCACATTGAATAATTATTTTAATAGTTTATTAGAATGATTGTGATGGAGATTATGGTGAAAGTGTGAGGGGAAGATGAAGGAATTTATGAAGGGGGTGCAGTAATTTCTAGAGCATTGCAAGTATTTTTTCATCACAGTCAAATAGTTTTACACTTACAAACATGATGAACGCCGCTGCCCCTGTGATAAGCAGAACAATCGGGATGCTAACAATTATTTTGTTACTGATGGACGAATCACTATACAGACCGCAGAGTTTGAAATATCTTAAATTAGTCACATGTTTTGAAAATCGTGGTCGGTTAGTCGGCGGAAATCCATCTTGGATCCTTTTCTTCTGAAAAAGAGCGATGGTGTCAATCATATTATGCAGTTGATGAGTAGTATAAATTAGGTACTATCAATAATAGAGAATCGTTTGCTTACGAACTTCTTTGGGATAGGTGAGCCCTTACCGTAGGAGATTAACTGAATGCATTTATGCGAGTTAATTTTTTCCCCATACACACTCTAATTTCTTTTCCAAATGTTGAGATCTTATGGTCGTTTTCTCTGTTATTAATTGTGTTCATACTTGCAACATTAAAACAGTTTCACAACAATTGAAACACATCTAATAGACGAGAAAATGAGTTTGAAATCGAGTAGAATTTCGAAAACGTCGTTCAATTCCGTGTGCCACAAAAACCGTTGAGAATTCTACTCATATAACGTCCAATTTTACAGGGAATTTATTTAGATTTCACTTAGATTTTTTTTCTTTCTGCCCACCATTTTCGAGGTATCAGTGAAAAACCATAAAATGGCACCTTTCCATTCCCGCATATTTACAGCTATTCTGCCACGGAGCCATTGTGGTAGCACACTTTGACTTCATCAAGTGTAACTTATGGAATACGTGCTTCGCGGGTTCAACTCATATTATAATACAGTTTCGTTTTAGCGTTAAATAATTCGGCCTCAGAATTTCGCGCAGAATATATTGCTACCGTTTTTCTTGCTGCTAAGGCGAGAGAATGACCCGAGATTGAGGTTAGGTTACGAGCGTGTGCATCCTGAGCCTAAACCCCATCATTAGGGACCACAGTGGCTGGGCCTCTTCGTGTCCCAAGATTAAGAGCTCGACCTCTCTCCATCAGTAGGAATAAGGGATTCGCTATCTTGGACCATAAAATATACGAAGATAGCAAGAGCGCATCTATGCAAAAAAAAAGTTTTTTGGTTCATTTTCCAAAACAGCATGAACTTTTAAACGCACATTTATTTTCGATTTTGAAAACCCCATTTCATATGAGCAAAACGAATAACTTGTCCCGACATGTGTGAACACCTGTCAAAATGGAACGAAAATAAATAACTGGCTGAAGCTACGTTATCGTCCTACATTACTCTGAGGATGCCAGAAGGGGCGAAAGCGCTCGGCCAATAAACAAAGTCCTAAGAATGATTCCCCCGGTTCGTCCCTCTAAACATAGCTCAAATTTAGGAAATTTAGCTGCACCCACACCTGAAACGCTTTCTCCGTTGAATACCCCATATCAAAGAGGAAAATAATTTTTCGATGTAAAGGAAGGAAGTTTCATTTTCATCCGAGCTTTTCACTGGCGGATGAATAATTTATATAAAGGAGGAAACAGGTTAACTTTCGCCTCTTTTGGCGTAAGTCCAAGTGGGCACATAACTTGCTAATATTTCGAGAAGATTCTTCACGCTATGGTGCGCTTCCATAATGCGCAGGATAACAGGCCCGCTCTTAAATTTCCATTATACGGCAACAACTTGTGAATTATACGTCAAAGTCCGAAGGTTCTCGCACACTGCGTATACTTTTTGGTACCGAGGCTCAGGTTCGTCCTTGGAACCAGTAAAAATGCTTGAAAAAGGCGCGATACTTTTGATTAGTGTTGTTTTACAAAGTTAATAGAAATTTATTATCAAACGAGGTGACTTGTTTCCATAATTATTTTCTTTATTGATGTAAGTGGGCAATTGTAAGTGGGGTATTAGCAAAACACTGTTAAATTAAAGACAAAATGATATTTTGCAGTAACTAAAAGTTAGCCTTTAGGTGAACTGTTGGTAAACTAGTCAATCTCTGTTCCTGACATTCTCTCCTGGTCAATGTTGTTCACTGACGACAGCCGGATTTGCCTTTGAGGTAATCCTGTCAGAAGAACCGCGTAAAGTAAAATAACCGGCTCTCAAGAGCAGTCAATTCTAGTTAGCTTGACTTAGTTTGTTGCTCCAGACGTTCCAACATTTTCCAGTTGAGTGAGGAATGGAGCCAGGTAGCGCTTCGGTCATTTCTGGCCTCGTCTGATCTCAGTCGAGAACTCCTGATAGGGAGCAACTGGAATCGACAAATGCGTAAACTTTTCCCGACGCGCGAATGGGCCAAAGTTGCTTGGAGAGGAAAACTAATCAGAATAGCCCGGCTGCCATCCAAACATCCCTTACATTTCCGACCTGTGCCCTTAACAGGTTTACGAACTATTGAAACGCCCGAACCATCGTTGTTCGACCAAGAAATACTGTGCGTTTTGAGCGATGTGAAATTATAATAACAGTTGACTGCAGCTGTAGATAAATGAATTTTATTGCGAAACTGAGCTTTTCAAGTGTGAGATTCAGTATGAATAATAATATAGAGGTAATGATAATAGATATTTATAGATTTCGGTTGATAGTAGATAAATTGAACACATCTACCATCAGCATTCAGGAATCTATTAAAATCAGTACCTAACCAATTTTACAACTGAACTAATTTATGCTACTGATGATGATGATCACCCTTCGTTAAGAATTTGCAGACATCAATCAGGTATAGGTCTTTTGAAGAAAATGTGTTCATTCGCCGAGTTTTCGTAAAATATATTTCCTCCTCGGGAATAGGAACAGTCCAGGAACATGGTCAAAAACTTACCCACGTCCACCGCAGTGATATTTATAAAAAAAAAAATAATAATAATAAAATTAATATAAAAAATAAAAAATAATCATAAGATAATAAAATAATACTAATATTTTATTTAAAATATCAACGTATGAGAGTTTTAAAAGTTTTTTCTTGGTTAAACGGCTCATAATTAGATAATAATCCAAAATTGAAAAAATCAAAATATTTGCCCACTCAATCGGGCAAATCATGTAAGGAGCAGAGCCACTAAAAATAAAGGAGCTGAAGCGAATAAAAATTGGAAAACTCGAATAATACCGACTCCGGCTATTTACATCTGTAAATCTAGCGTGTTTATTATTCAAAGCGCTTCCGAAGGATTCGAGCAAAGTCGAAACTGCGGAATAGGGATAAATGCTTGCGAAGCACTAAATCGCTAAGGCTTCCCTTGACCTGTATAATACGGGGCTACACAATGCTAGCAATAGATCATCCCAGGTGCAACTCGACTAGCAGATTCACCACAAACCAATGGACACGACGCGCACGGTCTATGCGGGGATATGAACAATGGCGCACATAATCTAGTATGAGCCTCTTAGTTGGATTTGCTCTTGGACTAATTACTCATTAACCCGTTGGAGTAATAAGAGGATTTTATCCAACACTTTCGGACTATGAATATTATTTCGATTCTGTGCGGTGTAGTAGCCAGAATCCAAGTTTGTTTTTTTTTTTTGAGATTTAAAATCTAATTTTTCTTCGAATTTCACGAGTTTTCACCAAGAAGAGAGATTGATTTACTGGTGGAAAATTTCAACGCATGTAAATATGAAAAAAATCATGCAAGCTGAGTTTTTTTTTCTAAAAAAAAATTGGAAAAGTTTTGAATGGGATACAACGAACTCAGCTCTTGCGCAACCACAGCCTACCGCTCTCATCATTATCACCGTTCTTCTACAATCTCAATCCGTATTCACCTTTGGTTATGCAGAGAATCTGCCTATGAATAGACCATCGTGGCTTTTCAAACAATAGGGCAGCACTGACGAACTGCAACGGTTAGAAATAACTTTGCTGTGGATATTTATTATTTTAATTAAAAAATCAAGTCTATCGGGTTCTAGCCCTCAGGCCGTGTTCAATAACGACCTCTGGTTCACACAAAAGTCTATCAGGTGCAAATTTTGCGTTTTTCTCAGTTAGTTCTATTAGATATATTCCATGCTTTTTCTACTGGACTGGCTGGCTCATTTCTATTCCCTCCAAATCGCACTCCTGCTTCTTACACTTGCGTATTTTCACTACTCATCAGATCCATTCAAATAACACGATCATAAGAGAATCAATTCATATCATTTTGTAACAAAGTCGAACAGAAAACTCACTTGGACTGTCTTGCCAAAAGCAGTTGAACCGTTTCTTGCGGATTTCATGGCTTACTAGAAACCTTACCGAAGTCATAGGATAGACGCAAATCGCGATCAAGCGACCGCGATTCAATTTTAAAGGGTAAATGTCATTGGAGCCGCTTATTTCCTGCTTGTGCAAACATTGTACCGTTTAGCTCTTGTTTTCTTCGGCCGAACGGTAATCTTTCGAAATGTTTCAAAACAAGCGGAATAATCGAGCTGGTAGAAATTTTCTGATAAACATTATCAATTATTTCTTTACTGTGATGCCAAAGAGCTTTTGGAATGATTACCTCCGCTCGACCTACCTATGACCAATAAATAACTCATAAACCAATTCGAACAGAAATTAGCCCAGTATCGGAGTAAGGACGAAAAAACGGCAAAAATTCATATCTTCGTTCACCCAAGTTAATTTACACCTGCTCAAAAATGCATAAGTCATCATCCCGTAAAGAATTTATCTCGCTCGTACTTCTCTAACTACTGGAGCTGTTCTGGACTTTTTATCCGCAGTATTTTATCGGCTTACTCCTCCGTAGTTGGAAGGGTCCAGTTTCATCGTACGGACGGAAATAACTTCAAACTTAAGCTTTAGCAATAGTTTTCAAAGTTTAGTCCGCCGATTGCGTTTTCAACTTTCCAGTCGACCTTCTAAAGCGGATTACTCGGCACTATCAATCTATTGATTGCTACAGCATCCTACGCAATATATAAAAGCAAATATAAAGAATTTTTCAATGTGAGCGAATATTCTACTCTCACCTTTAATTCCATCGTGATTCCTTCTCGCAATTTGGAACTTAGGAATCGTTTGGAAACTTTTACGAGACGATTTTTGAGCTTTCAGAGTGACACTGGAAATAGGCCGAACTCGATTTTTCTTTCGTCACGTTCCCACATCCCATCCGGCAAACGAGGTTTTCCACTCAACTCAACGATGAGGGAGTTTGACCCTTCAAAAGAGTGAAACCGTGGACCTTTGCCAGCTGCGTATCGGGTTGAGCATTGAATGTTTTCACTAATACCGATATTTCGCCCCTGTAACAGTTTCATCAGCCCGTAGAGCGAGAAAAGGAGGGTTTGAATGTAGTTTGTAAAACAACGCGATACAATAAATTTATTCATGTGTCATACAGCTCTCTACTTGCTGTTCGGCTTAAAAGGAGACAATTGAAGTTGATTTAATTTAACCAGTGATTTCCAACTGAACAAATTGTTGATACACATTCTACCAGAAAAAACGTCGATTCCCTCCTAGTTTGTATTGTTTTGCATCCTCTAAAAATTTTCAATAATTTGTTTGTAGAATTTATGATTGGATTGGAGATATATTTTGTATACATTTCTATAGATTTCTGGGCACTCAATCGAATGAGACCATATCGGGATCGATTCCCAAGCAACTATAACATTTGTGTAGAATTTTCGAGATTTTTGGAAATCAGGCAGAATTTTCGGAGTTTAAAAATCGTTCTATTCTTGTTGGAATATTCGTTGAACACTCTCTTCAGCTGTAACGTTAGCGAATAATACAAATTTTAATTTGAAAATTAAGAAAGATAAAAATCGTAAGGAGTTTCCCCTTATATTTGTAGTTACCAATCTGTTGTTCGAGGGAAACGTTCACAAATTTTCTAGATAGTTACTATGACAAGTGGATGGTCTTATTAAGTCATAATCAAAGCGAAGGAATAATAAACCGCTCATTTGCAGCGGTTTTTTTTTTTTTTAAATTCGCTTATAACACTATATTTTTACTGATAAGATTTGTTTCGTGTTTTCCTAAACACTCTAAAACCACAATAACTACCGGAGTAAATCCAATTATTATTTAATAATACACTGTTGGAAAAAGCATTACATTTCCTATTACCAAAATGAAAGATACAATTTTCGAGCTAATACAAGTATAGAAAAGTAAATTGAGAAAGCCAAAATTTCAACATTTCAGGAATGTTATTTATTTCTTAAAATTGTCTCTGGTCCCTATTTCGTAGAATTTTTCCCTACTGCTGTAAGCTCCAAAGTTTTGAAGTCAGATCTTATACTTCGAGGTCGCTGTGACGCTGGGGGAGCCTCATTCCCAAAAACCCCAAAATCAATACAATTCAGAATTTAATCAGGATAACAATAACTCTAGCAATACAACTGAGCCCAAACGTATCAAGGAAGCACCGCATGTGATATAATATTACGTCCGATTTTGCAATCCACCGGGGGGCGAAAGTTTTAAAATTAAAAGAGCCTCTTCCAACGGCTGGCAACGGTATCCGAGTGGACTTTGTAATATCTGGAATCGAAAGAGAAAGTTAATAACGAAATCGGAAACTTTACGAGGGAATGGCGTTCGGAATGAGAACACGCGCTCGTTGCAGCGAGTCGAAGTCGGTAATTGGAAATGGGAAACGTCGCAATATCGATGACGTAGTGACCGTCGTGACATCGACCATGGACGTAGCCCATCAACTCCAACACGCGAGCGGCGATTAACATTCGGGTTACAATTTGAATTGCAACTCCAATACTCCTTTGGATCCCCTTGGTACCAATTTGTCGATTTACATTCAACCTGACTCGACTTTAATCCGTTGAAGAAACCGATATTCCAAACTGCTCAACTACTTGGCGATTTTTCGCAGAAAGTGATGCTATTTGGCTCGTTCCACAAAATCTACCATCGAATTCCGACCCGAAAACATTTACAAAATCCGTTTCATGCATCAGAGAATCGAATTCTATAGATTAATTGGTTAGATAACAATCTGATATATTGCAGAAAAATCCATCTTGCCAAAAGTAAATACGAGTTCATTAACATGCAAGATCAGAGCAAAAATCGAAAAACCAAGCACACACTAAGTAAAGGGGCATTTAGGGTAATGATATGCATCTCCACATTTCCCCCATGTAATGTACCTATCCAATTTTTAACCGTTTATTAGGTATTCAACAATATTGGTGGAAAATACACGAAAACATGACCTTTTTCAACTTTAAACATTCTTTTCATCTGTTTATTGCAAAAGAAACAAAGAATGGAGCATATATTATTGATATACACATCGTCAACTATCATTATGCTGAATTTGAGCAAAATCGAAACCAAAAAATTTTTCACGAAAACTTCAAGGGGGTACCCCTGCGATTTTCTTGAACCGACCATATAACGAATTTTTACTCCTCTCTCAATAGAGGTAAAAATCTGAAATTTTCAGGGAAGTTGTATATTGCCAAGATGTATACTTGTGATTTTTTTCAATTCTCGGAAAAATCTGCAAGTGGTCCAAAAAAATCGGTTTTTGAAAGCTCGAAAATTGGACTTTAACCGTGATTTTCGGGGTCAAAATTTATGTGAATCAATTGTTTTATTATGCAGGAGTCTTCATTTGAACGCCTTACACACGTACATAGCAAAAAGTTTGGTGAAAAAAATTTAAACAGCGCCACAGGCATTATTTTCCGTAAATCGAGTTTTTCACCGGCTTCGAGCTCCGCTGGCAGCGGAAAATTAAATTTTCGTTTTCAAGCAAATTTAAAAGCTTTTCTTATAGGAAATTTAACGCAGAATCCGAATTTGAGGTCAAAACGGCGAAAATTTGACGACAACTTTTAGTTTTTCATATTTTTAGTATAACACTACTTTGTACATTTTTCAAATTTGAAAATTCGTAGCAAATACTTACAGTTAATACAGTACATATTAAATTCTTTGCAAATATTTACAGTTAATACAGTACTTACTTACAAACTAATGATTCTTACAGGAAATTAGACGTAGAATTCGAATTTAAAGTGACAACAATTAAGATCTAACGATCGATATTCTTTTTTTGAATTTTTACCAATTTTAATGTTTTTGAAGTTTTAACTTTGGAATTTTTTTTTGTTGTCACGTTCGCGAATTTTGAAAAAAAAATTTCTGTGTAAGCAAACTGAGAATTTAGAATCGGTTAAAAATAAAAAAAGGACAGTGATTATTTTTTACTTCATGGTAAAAAATGTGTACTTATTGAGTTTTCTTCGAGCGCGATTACCTCATCCCAGTTTCTCAATCAATCCTTACCCTCGTTTTTGAACATTCAACTTCGAGCCCCTCTAGCTCATACTAAAATCAACCAACGAACGAAAACGAACGAATCCCTGTACTTTTTCGTTTAAAGAATTTAATAATCTACAAATAGCGATCGTAAATTTTAAACTCTCACAAGAATATTTCTAGTAAATCGTGTACGACTGCGCGAAAACGTGGTTTACGGAGAGGTCGAAATTTTACATAAACGTATTTTACGAAAAATTAAAGGCCCAATTGAAAAAAAGTGGGCTTTTTGGGTATCATGAACTTTGATTTAATCGACGGAAAGGTCGTAAAATAATTTTTATCGTTTCACGATTTTGCTACGTTTGCCGTGCGAGTTTTTTTAAAACGAAATTCGAAATTCGATTAAAACGAGGGCGATCCCCGATCCACCCGACCCTAATGAGGAAAACGTTCTGAATTCACCTGGCTATAACTTTGTAATGCGTTCAGTATATACGAAACGCGATATTTAAACCGCTACAGCGCCAAATAGAAAAAATCCCGCGATCGAAAATTTCGAACAAAACAACGTTTTTCGATAAATTTCGAATTGTTTTGAAAAACCAAAATTAAAAATCGAAATTTGGCAATTTTTTTTCAGACGGTGGCCTTAAATGTTAAACAATCCCTATTTTTTCGTTCAAACCTCCCCCCAGTTTCTCAATCAATCGTATACCCCTCCTCCTCCTCGTTGCTCAGTTTTTTTTTTTTTAAATATTTATAAAGAAATTCACCCCCGTAATACTCACCAACAATTCGCTCGTAGAACCATGTTTTTCAATTTTTTTTTTTTTAATTTCATATCACATTTTTGATTTACATGTTTCTGTATCAAAGAAATTACGCGTGAACCGTGCACACGTATGATCTGAGGGTATTTTCTCAACGTGACATTCGGCTTTTCCGGTTGATAATACGCGTCGAACTACAGTGGTGTTTCACAAACCATTATTGTGACGGAATTTCCTGCTTATTTCGATATCAAAGAGGAAAGTTGTTGTCAAACTATGATCGAGCAACTCCGTCTCTACGGCCGATCCGGGCTCAAAACCACGCTTCGCCAACTTCGCGAGCCTTCTATTCCCCTTATCTTTTGAACAAACATTTTCGAATCGACCTGGAAGAACGTTTACTTCGTCGGTCCCTTGTTCGATCCTGCGAAAGAGGAGGATTATACGGAAGAACACGCAAGCAGACATTATACAGCCCTCTTCAAACAATCGGCAAACGTTGTCAAAATATTTGTCGAAATGCCGCACCGTTTTCGGGCTTTTCTGATGATGCGAGTCAAATTAATTCCCGTGGAAGGATCGAACTACAGGGCACTATAGATGTATTACATTTGATCCTAATGTCTAATCTAATCTATTTTCAGGAGGAATAATTTAGCAACATTATGGCTAATTAAAGTAAGACCATTTTTCTAATAAGTCTCTTTCCACGTACAATTTTTTTTCTCAAAATACAGGCTCACAATGCAATTTGTGTATTCTGGTTTGCTGGTGCGTATTTCTATGCATTCATATCACACAAAACTTTTTTGCGCTCCCGGTTAGCAGACGGTTGATTTCACGGAAGCACTTCCGGAATAATGCGAACCTCCAAAAACGTGCCAACGTGTAGCGGAATAAATAACAAAAACGCTGCAAATGGTTGTACAGTGGTTTATTATTATTTCGTTTCAATATTGATTTAAGAAGACTATCCATTTGTCATTTTAAATATTCCGATCATTTGTGAACGTTCCCACCGAAAAGCAGATGATAACTATAGGGGAAAACTCCGTGGCAACTATTGTAATTTTAATCATTTTTATTTTTCTTAATTTCCTAATTAAAGGCTAAACTTATTGCCTAACGATACAGCTGGAGAGAGTGTTTGACGACCATTCCAATGAGTTTAGAACAATGTTTATAGCTCCAATAACTCTCGAGTTATACCCTCATGTCAAATTTCTGAAAATCTCCCAAATTCGGCACAAAAGCTGCGATAACTTAAGAACCGATAAAGCTATCGACCCGGCGATGGTCTCATTCGATTCAGCGTCAAAAAATCTATACAATTTGATACCACGCACACATTTTTCTGAAAAACCTTGGAAAATATGAATTTTCTCCCCCTCAAAACCCCCCAAAAATACCCTTAAAATTGAGCTAGCAAGTTGGTTCAAGAATTGGGCCGTCCTAGGACGCAGATTGATTTTTGGTGAAAATTTCAAATTTTTAGCGCTTACAGTTTGGCCGGAAAACTGCTAACGGCGGACGGCGGACGGCGTACGGCGGACGGACAGAATTTTTTTTATTGGATATTCGGATTCTACATGCCTTGAAACGTAAAACATCAAATTTTGAGGGGGGTTAGAAATTTTTTTTTCTTGGGCGATTACAATGGTTTATTATTGAATAATAAACCAAAATGTGCCAATATTGTAATCAACTCGTTTGGGTTTTAACTCCTCGGTGAGTAATGTTAAGTAACCGGTGAATCCATTAGCTCGGAAATGACTTCTGTTTGTGGACCAATTTCTGCGCGGCTAATTTATACCATGAGGGGAGGTAAGCTATTTACGTCGAATAAACGTTCAACCTTGAGTCAACACAAGACTTTCCTTTCATATGGAAACAGGTTATACCAGCTTTTTACTGCCGACTTTTCACAAAATACGGCGCCAACATTTTGCGCAAAGGTGCAAACGAGGAAAAGTGATTACACGAAGCACTTCCTTCTTTCCGTCTTTGTTGCTTGCATAAACCTCTTCAATGTAATGTTCTACAATCAACAAGGGTGGCCGTCAGAAGTTGTAATTTATTTACTATGTAAGGTAAACATGCTAAGGAAGAAGGTGACTTGTTGACGCTTTGAAATTTATGTGAGTTGGCAGAGAAGGGAAGCGTACAGTCTTTCATTCTGTTACCGCAAAGATAAAATATATTCATGAGAAAAACAAACCATGGCAGCCAAGCCAAGTTTTAACAGCAAACAATATCATCTATGTACTTAGAGTTGAAATTGCTCTTTAATCGGTGAGTATTGTAGCGATGTAATCGCATATTGGTGTGTAGTAAGCTAGTAGTTTATCAGTAGTCGAGTTGTCAAAAAATTATAGTATAGCAGTTCAGTGTTGTAGTATAATTAATACTAGTAGTACCTAGTAGTTAAGTGGAGTGAAGTAAATTATTTAACTAAAAGCTTTTTTTTTAGTAGTGTAGTGTAATACTTTTATGTAGTAGTATCTACCTATAGTATTTTTTATCACCAGTATATTTATTAATCTTTTATTTATTGTAATTTATCATTATTATACTAGCTGCAATACCTGTTGTGATCAATACAACGGGTTCTCGATCGAAATTCATAAGAATTGAATTGTAAAATTGCAGCTTAACGGGGGCAGCAAGAAACCTTCTCTCCCGGAACGGAATTGCAATTATTTTCTCGAATTCATCTACATTCCATTTTCATAAATCATAACCTCGTGAAACATAGTTTGAAGGTGGTCAGATCTGCGTATAAATGTATATTATTTGCTGAAAAATACTTTTCTCAAAATCCTTCAAAACACGATACAATAACCATTGTCTCGTTACAGTAGGCAATACGGTTTGACAATGATTTTTAATACCAGCCTCGTACTTGTGCGAAACAGAATAAAGGTGAGCTTCACAGTGCTGATAGGCAATAATGAAAATGGTTGTTTTTTTAGTTTCAATTATTGATGACTCACTTTGCCAAGGAGCACGAACGGCTTTAAAGACATAAATTGCTTAGGACTCGATAAAAATAAAACTGCATTCCAGCAGTTCCGAGTAAATCCACTGCATGCTTGTGCATGCTGAACGATTGGAAAAGCCAACTGGTTCTTTAGTACCAGTTTCAAAATGAACAGGGCTTCTCGTTGTGAAATGTTACGCCTTTTTATGCTCTTTAAGTGCTTTACGCTTTGTTTAAGCTCTTTTCAATTCTCGTTTGCAACAGCTTCGTAGCCGGGTTGCGAACTTTGGCGTTTTAGACTAGGAACTGTTGAAGACGAGACGCTTCTTTATGACTTATTGTCAAAGCCAAGATTTATTTCGCTGGTGACAGTATGTTCTAAATTTTCTGAGGAAAAATATATTCACTTATTTGCTGGTTCTTGTACCGTATACCGCTTGCTCTATTCATCAATTTTAATAGAAACAGACGCATTAACTATTTCATTTTCGGAAGCTGACTCAGTACCTGTAGTATAATAGTACTACTGTATAATAGTACTATCGAGTTGTAGTCCGGTAGAGTGGTATTTCAGTTCAGCGTATTGTGATAATTCTTTTATGAATCTAATTAATACCAGTTATCTCAACCAATCCCTCTGTTGCGAAGTAGAGCTGTACATTGTATTATTATAATCTGGTACAGTATTATAGTAGTTCAGCATAACAGTCGACCAGCCGTCGATATCAATGATCAAGCTTTCTGTCAAAAAGTACAGTTTAGATAAAATTCTATCTAATAGTAAACTAGAGATTACCGAAAATGGGCTTTAAGACTTTCGCCGACCGCTGATCCATTCATCAACGAAATTCCCATTTACATCTGCAAACTCATACGCTCGCCCGCTATCTTCAACCGCTCCACTCGATTGGCCAAATTGAAACATGTTGGCCCGATCGCTTCCCAGGGCGGATTTCTCCCAGGGTATAATTGGCGTGATTAATGCGGACGCGCCTCAGGAGATTGCAGGGATGCAGCGAGATGCATCGCTCTCCCTGACACTGGTGGGCTGCTGATCCGCCGATGATTATTGAAGCGCACCTCTTGCCATAGTAATTAGCAGGCCCCTTGATCCGAACGATTGACAGTGTCATATTGGGTTTCTCAAAATTACAGTTCTGATTTCTATTGGATATACGAATATCGGTTTACGATCGGTATTACTGTTCTTTGATAGTGATTTCGCCCTAACTCGTACGTGCATTAGAGGACTCCTCAATTTCTATTCGATTTTGAATATCACCCAAGTTCTCGTGTATCTAATTGTGTATTATTTGACTTGAACTGTTACTCGTGGCATTGGAATGGAATTAATTGGAATTCCTAACGGTTACTATAACTCTCTGGAGGTCTAATTATAAAGGCACCGCCCTTGTATACCTGTAGCCTACTAAAACTGTAGCCCGCTAAAGCTGATCCAATCGAGAAGTACGATAATATAACTAAGCTCAAGGAAATAAAGAAGAATGACTTGAGTAATTGTTATTGATAGGTGTAAGTTAATTCAGAGGGAGAGGATTCAGAAGGGGGAACAGGGCTAGGTATGATGTTAAAATGGTTTAAGCTATTGTAAGCTATTGACGTTACGATTCAAATTCACTTAGGTTTGTGATAGACCCGCATCTAACCATACATTCGGTGCGACCGGGCACCCTTGTGGTGTTGTGAGAACACATAGTGGCATTCAAGTGATTGATCAGCTCTCAATTGGACTAAAACGCAGTTTACACCGAGTGAGGAATAGAGGAGCAACTTACTCTTAACGCAAGCAACCGTATCATCACGTTACGTTAATTAATATTGAACCAAAACAAATCAGTTGGGCAGAATTATACACGAATTCAAATTCAAAACGCGAAACACCAAAACTTAAAAACGCTGAATAAATACAGTGAAATTAAAATTATGTAGCGGTGGAGTTATCAAATTGCGACAATAAAAATTATTCATCTATAGTGGTGACTAAATTAATTAGATCAATCATCTAAAAAAAATCAATTCTCGGTCTATATTTTGAAATTATTTCATCCCAATTATTCACAGTTATCGACCTATCCCCTTCTCAAATTACAAAATTAAAAAATTAAAAAAAAAAAAAAAAAAAAAAAAAAAAAACGCTAGATTTGAGATATTCATTATTCCAACCTTTAGTGAATGCTTTCTGAAACTGGTTCAACTCGTTTTCTCGAATATATAACTCAATTGAGGTGGAATAAGTTCATGCGTCAATCCGATTATGCGAATAAGAGCTGAATTAATTGGAAAAATCCTTTGTTTAAGGGCGTTCTCCATACATGTTGATAGAGACAAAACAAATCAGGGAAAACCGATGATGAGCTGTCAAACAGGGGGGCGCAGAAGACGCAAACTTGCCGAACAATAGCGAGAATTAGATGATATAATATATTGATACCCGAAGACTATCTTACCCCTATTTACAATATAAATACTGAAATTCAGATAAAGGCTAAAATAACTAATAATAAACTCAACTGAGGACCTGCAAGAACAATAAAATTTGACTCTACAAACTGAGGATGTTTTGATCGAGAATGAAAACGATAAAAACCAGCTCAGTGTAAGATTCTTAAATTGTTTTTGAATTCAATGTAAACCAATGTACTGATTGTTATACTGTACTGTTTATTTAAACTCTGTATTGATGATAGTAACAATTGACAAATGAAACTGATGCAAAAAGTGATTAACATTTTTTTTTTTTAGTTTTTGAAATAAACTGTTGGGAACATTTATTAATTACTAACTAAATTCACTTATCTTACTGAATCTACAAAAAAAAAAAAAAAAAATACAATTTTTTATCGTGAATCTTGAGGATTTTCGAAAGGTGTCATAATTTTCCCGCAATAAAAGCGCAATATCCTCGCTAAGCTCATATATGTTGTACGTCGTGAAGTATCGCCTTGAATATTCGAAAAGCCTTGGCACTGTAGAGGAAGCTTTCCACAAGGATAAGCAACCGAATAAATCGACTAGGCCCGGAAAAGCTGTCGAATCAATCATGAAAGCTCTTCTATACCCTCTCCCCGCTTGGCCCATAACCTGTTTTACGAAATCCTCTCTACCCTTGACATGAGATACTCGCATCGCCAACACCTGATAAATAGCCGTTCTGAAGTTCGGATCGTTGCCTCATTCGCGTTATACAGCTAGTTGGGAAGTTTTTCATCCACGGCTTTCGGAATTTAAAATGTCGGCGAAGCTCCGAACAACGCACGGTAACGCTGTGTTTTAGAAGTAAAAATTGCCAACTAGTTGGGTATAAAAAGCCGCTGTTGAGAAAATAACTGTAGAAAGCTGACCTACCAGCAACAGGTTTTGTTACAGTTACAGTCACAGTACATTTCACTCATCGTACTGAAATGCTTACCCGAGTGCTATGAAATGGTCCTATAGTGGCTCTTTGTTTCTATGACGATCCAGATTACGCTTCACCCATGGCATCAATGATTGCCTAACAACACTTTTCCTTAGCAGCCAGCGTTCCTAGCAACCCGAATACCTAGCTATACGCTCCCCTGCAGCATTATTTATCTTGCAAAAATTGATTTTTTTTTTAGACTTTTTATAGATTTTTCACTTTATAGATTTTAGTGATTATAGAAACTTTTAAAATAAGCTTGAAAATTCAGGTGGCGAGCCGGCGTTTAAGCTTCCGAAAATTGGTGGAATACTAAAAAGAATTCTAACTGTTAATTCTATTTCTTCGTGCTTTGAAACATGCGAAATCAACAACTATTTTCTTCACCGACTGCGTGGGTTTCCTGATGAGTAATATACTTGAATGTAAGACAGAAGTGCTGTCATTAGCATCGAATTCGAAAGATGGAAAGAGGAATACAATATTTTCCAACGATGGGGAAAATAGCGGTTGGCATATCGTGTCGAAGGTTTACTTTCGAGAATGGAACGCGAACGTGCGTATCTCGACAGAAAATCTAGGGGTTTTTTATGGCCCAAGGTGTAGAAATCAGATTCAAAAGATCGCCCAAAGCACCGACCGTTTTGCTTCTCTATTCATCCGAGTGCAGGTCGTCTCTTGGCGAGGACTGCTTTTTTTCATTTCGGTTTCAGAGCGATCTGGAAATGTTAGAGGAGGGGAATGTGGGTTTGCCTTGAGCTCCATCTAGCTACGATATCGTTCTCCATTTCTTGGCCCAACCCGAGCAAAGCCTAATAGGGGTTAACGGGTCCCTCAGGGCAAACCTCGAAGCTGAATAGACCCGACCACTTGAACAAGGTCTTTTGCTTTCATGTGAAAGATACAAAAAATGTGTCGTCCAGACGTTTTGTTTGAACGGTGCCATTTTTTTTCTTTCATTATTTTCTAAATTGCTTTGCGGTATCAATTTTCCCAAAATGATTAGGTTTCCCTTATGAAGAAGGGTATACTGTGAAAATGTTCGCTATCGTAATATCTTGCCTTTGGTACCATGAGGGCTTTGGGATTTTGGTTTTCGCCTATAAGTTAGACAATTTATTGAACTAGAGATAATGCAGTGCTTTGTGCCACAGAGGGGATAAAAGCTGTTCAAAATAGCCCAGGAAAATTTCAACCATATCATACAATAAAACGCTGCAAATGATTGTACAGTGGTTTATTATTATTGAAACAGCAGAGCTATAAGGGGAAATTATATTTCAACACAGAACAATGCACTTGCAAAATTGGGAATGGGAAAAATTGTCCGTTGTGAAAACATTTTGGTTTCCACGTTGGTAATAGTTTCTGGTACCAAGATGACAATTCCAACACGCCCCCTCAAAGAATTTCAGCTGAGAGTCTTTGCTTCTGTTGCCATCGTGCCTGAGACTTAATTTTCATCAGTCCAATTTCCATCAATGCGCAGTCTCCATGTTTTGGAGCGGTTAGCCCCTTCGTCTGAAATACCCATCTTGATCGGACGACAATTTTTCCTGGTGGGCGATCAACTAATTTCCACTTGTGATTTTTCATCAGTGCGTGGTATTCATCGAGCATGGCTTTCTTCCACTCTTCAGCATGTGGAGACGACAGTGCTTCCTGAGATGTAGTTGGATCTTCTTCAGAATCTATTAGTCCTCCAGTTTCGTCGATCGATGATGTATCAAGAACGGACTCAGCGCAATTTGTGTTGTTAGATCGATTCCCCCCCTCGCTGGGTACAGGGATCAAATTGTATTCCTTACGAGGTCGCCCCCTCGTTCCGTCTCTGATAATGCGTGGACGTCCAGGTCCTCGTTTCATTTCGATTTCAGGTTGTTCGTCTTCATTTTCAGATTCTTCATCGTCGGTTGGAATATGAAGATCAAGTTCGTCTTCACTCGAATCTTCATCGGTGTTTTCAGTGTCGATCTGCAGATTTTGATCTTCAGTCGTTTGAAGATTTTGATCTTCGGTAGTTTGAAGATTTTGATCTTCGGTCGTTTGAAGATTTTGATCTTCCGTAGTTTGGAGATTTTGATCTTCCGTAGTTTGGGACTTCATATCTTTTTTGAAAAATACTACGTCGATATCTCGACTTCTAATTTCTTTTTCGGGTTTTTCAACTTCGGGATCACTTGGAAAAGTTTGTGTGAACCGAACATCTCGACTTCGGTACACGATTCGAGATTCTGGATCCCAGATCCTGTACGCTTTCGATTCAGTTGAATAACCTATGAAAATTCCCATTTTCGATCGTGGATCTAATTTATTTTTGTTTGGAGTATTATCGACGGCAAATACTTTTTGTCCAAACGTCTGAAAATAAATTAGAGTGGGTTTCCTACCGGTCCACAAAGTGTATGGAATTTCTCCCTTGACGCTGCGAGATATACATCTGTTTCGGATGTAATTCGCCGTACTCAGCGCTTCCGCCCAAAAGTGCATAGGCAATTTCGCCTGGATCAGCATGCAGCGGGTCATGTCAAGAAGTGTGCGATTTTTGCGTTCAGCAACTCCTGACTGCTGAGGTGTGTGAGGAACCGAGAACTCGTGTTTGATGCCTTCTCGCTTCAGCTCTTTCTCCAAATTGAGACCTCTGAATTCTCCACCATTATCTGTTCGGAGGGTTTTCAATTTTTGGCCTGTTTGTTTTTCTGCCCAATTTTTGAAATTCAGGAAATGTTCGAAGTAATCCGATTTCTTTTTCAAAAAACGTACTTCGCAGTACCTACTCTTGTCGTCAATGAATGTTGCAAAATAACTTGCGCCACCAGTCGATTTTACTCGGAATGGTCCACATAAATCTGAGTGTACCAATTCTAGCAAGTCATTCGATTTTGACGATGAGAGAGGAAATGAATCTCTGGTTTGCTTACCTTTTGAACAAATGTCACAAAACGGTAGTTTTTCTTTAGAACTTACTTTCATTCCAAGGGCTTTGTTTTTGTTGACCATTTCCTTCAATGATTGCTCATTTAAATGTCCAAGCTTCTCGTGCCATTCTTGAAGACTCGTAGATTTCGCCTGAGAAACCGCAGCTACCTCTGGCGTTCCGGAAATGTAGTAGAGATTGTTGATTCTCTTCGCCTTCATGAAAATTTTACCGTCATCTGGATCGAATATTTTTGCTCCACTCTTCGTGAATGTCACATTAAGATCGTGATCGGTTATTTTCGATACTGACAGTAAGTTTGTTCTAAGATCGGGTACCAATAAAGTTCCTTTTAACTTGAGGTTGGTTTTGGCGTCAAGGTTTAGACCGACTGTCCCAAATGCCTCGATTGTCGTTGAACTACGGTTGGCCAGATTAAGAGAATTGGTGTGTGCTTTCTTCAGATCGATGAATATGCTTCGATCTGAGCACATATGCGATGTTGCTCCGGAATCTAAGCACCATTTCTGAACTTCTTTTCCGGTCGTTGATTTCAAAGAAATTTCAACGTTGTGCGATGATTCGTCATTTTTCGATTTTCTGTTTGCAGTTTTTGATTTACACTGAAAGGATTTGTGCCCGACGGAATTGCATTTGTAGCATTTCCACTCATTTTGTTCCTTTTCGTCACTATAAGAGTTTTGTTTCGGGTTCCTTTGAGTACGATTAGCTTTCTTGCGACGTGCAAGTAGAGCTTCAGAGTTCGACCTGTCGCTACTTTTCGTTTTTCGACATTCGAATTCCTCCAGAATTTTGATTTTCAACTGCTCAGGACTCAAAAATGTTTGTTGAGTTTCGATAGCTATCCTAAATTGCTCGTAAGAATCAGGAATGCTATACAGTAACAAAATCGTGACGAGATCATTATCTATAGTTAAATCCATCTCTTTCAATCTATCGACGGTTTCGAAAAATTCAGCCAAATGATTTCTCATGTCATCCTCATCCTTCATCTTATGCAAAATTAGCTTTTTGAGCAACATTGCCTTACGGGCAGGACCTTGAGACGCATAAATAGTGTGGAGTTTATCCCAGACACTTTTCGACGTAGTACAGTCCTTTATTTCCCTAAGCTCGGATGGACACATGGCTAATATTAGATCTGATTTGGCTTTACCATCGACGATATCCCACAAAAGTGCATCTTCAATCTTTTCTGGTCTTCGATTGGTTCCATTGACGTAGGTCCATACTTCATTTTTCGTGAGTATCGCCTGCATCTGAATTTTCCAGGTATCGAAGTTCTCTTTTCCGAGAGGTTCAATTCGAACTGTAGAACTCGACATTTCGGGAAAATTTTTGAAACAAAAGAAAACCAAGAAAACACTATTTAAAGCTGTTTACAATGAAATTTTTGAGTCCTGGGCCCATAACCTATTGAAACAGCAGAGCTATAAGGGGAAATTATATTTCAACACAGAACAATGCACTTGCAAAATTGGGAATGGGAAAAATTGTCCGTTGTGAAAACATTTTGGTTTCCACGTTGGTAATGGTTTCTGGTACCAAGTTGACAATTCCAACAATTATTCCTTCGCCTCAAATAAAATTTCGGAAGACTATCCATTTCTAATAGTCATTATTCAGAATATGTGTGAACATTTCAACCAAAAAACAGATTGGTAACTATCGGGGAAAATTCCGTAGCAACTATTGTAATTTTAATCTATTTTATTTTTCTTAATTTCCAAATTAAAAACTAAATTTTTTGCCAAACGGTACAGCTGAAGAGAGTGTTTGACGACCATTCCAATGAGTATAGAACGATTTTTATACCTCCAAGAACTCTCGAGTTATACCTTCATGTCAAATTTCTGAAAATCTCCCAAATTCGACACAAAAGCTGTGATAACTCGGGAACCAATGGAGCTATCGACCCCGCAATGGTCTCATTCGATTCAGCGTCCAAAAATCTATATAATTTGATACCACGTACACCTTTTTCTGATAAACCTTGGAAAATACGAATTTTCTCCCCCTCAAAACCCCCCAAAAATACCCTTAGAATTGAGCTAGAAAGTTGGTTCAAGAATTGGGCCGTCGCAGGATCGTGATTGATTTTTGGTGAAAATTTCAAAAATTTAGCTATTATGGTTTGGCCGGAAAAGTGTTGACGGCGTACGGCGTACGGCGTACGGCGTACGGCGTACGGCGTACGGCGTACGGCGTACGGCGTACGGCGTACGGCGGACAGACAGAATTTTTTTTATTGGATATTCGGATTCTACATGCCTTGAAACGTAAAACATCAAATTTTGAGGGGGGGTTATAAAATTTTTTTTCTTGGGCGATTACAATGGTTTATTATTGAATAATAAACCAAAAATAAGAATAGTGAAGGCAACGACGGCGATAGATTGGGGCTGGAAAATATGGCCGCTTCTTCCCCTTCTTCTCTGCCACTGATCTGCTCGTTGAAACTAGTTTAATCAACCAGTGTCTGTAATAACTCTTTTTTTGAACGGGTGATTTAGAAGGGTTGTAAGAATTATTGGGTAGTATAAAGACAATACACGTTAACTTCTATGTTGTATCTCCATAATTTCTGACCCCTAAAAAATCACTTTATAAATAATAGTAGAAGCAGTTGAACGAAAGACATGTTTCGAAAAATATTGCCTTTCGGATAGCATAGTTTGAGCGTATTGCAGTTATGTAAACGAGGTGGGTTGACGAGGGTGACACTTGATTAGTTTTCGCGTCCAACAACCGTTGGCCTCAAAAAGTGACACAGTACATTCTGATCCTTCAGCCAGTGTGCCCTTTTTTGCTCAAGCTTAGGACCTCTGGGAAAACAATATCGTATCCGCCGGGAGTCGAGGATGTACAATAGGAAAACTGAGGTATTCAGTATAAAACAAGCTTCGCATCAGCTCGACCTCGGCGGGTGAAGCCAAGCGGCGAAACTGAACTGTGCCGTCTCAGTTTGCCAAGAAGACTTCCCTTTCTGAGATTGCTTACTTTGGTCTTTTCTTTTCCCCTTCAGATCCACAATTTAAACTTTCCTTCCCGTTTGCGGGTTTAAATTGTTGAATCTATTTTTGGACAGACCTAGCTCTAAGTTTTGAAAACCCTGCCGAGAACATTATGTCAACCGAGTTCACAAAGCCACGTTACAGCAAAGAGGGAGTTTTAAGTTTCTGAGAAACCATCCTAATACAACCTCAATGAAATCGATCCCACCGAAAATATTATCAATACGTTAAGACGGAATTAAAGGCATATCTTGAGGTAAGAATTGAATGGCGTCGATCACCCTCTCGAGAATAATAATGTTTGGCTAGTTGAGCTAAATCAAGCGAGCACTTTACACGCGATAATAGTTATTTAAATATTGCGATTATTATTTAAAATTACTCGAGCATACTTCGCAACATAAAATAATTCAAGTGAGGAATTCAATTCGACCAAACGTAAAAACGACGTTATTCGCTACGCTAAGTAAACGTGCCATTTTTTGCTCGAGTTGGCTACAGAAGGTCGGCGTCCCATGAGAAGCAAACTAGAGCTTCACCTTCGCCTTGCGGCTAAACTTTTCCACAATTCAAGAACAAACTTTTATATGCAAATGAATTCGTAGTATAAATATTAAATTTCTGCGAAAAAAAACCTGGCAAGTGTCTTTGTAAAGTTTTTGAACTTTGCGAAAACCTTAAAAGCAGTTAAGCTAAGCTTATTCGCACAAGGGAAATTCACTGCTACGTGAAACGAGTACAGTTTTTAAACCCGGCATTTTCGTTTAAATGTTTCACAGAACAGATGTTTTTCGAGGCAAACGGAGTGAGGATTAAGATAAGAGAGAAGAACCAACACTAACTTTGTAAGGAATGTTACCCATAACAAAATACAAGGAAAACTGTTTAGAGTTGAGAAAATCTACCAAATTTTATTAGGGAAATATAACTGCGGTTGTGGAAATGTGTGGTGTTTGAGTGACAATCCAAAAATCGTCGTTTCTGTATGGGTGGCATCAAACGAATTTCGTGGGCTTGTTCAAGCCAAGAACGAGTTCATTAATGATCGAATTCCTATTACGGTATGAAACGATAGCATATTCGAAAAAACCTGTTTAGCAGCGTAAGCATACCTAAAACCACTCTTCGACCATGAACGTTTCTAATATCTATTGTACCTTCTTATCTGATAGGACCTTGCTCACCGGATGATTTTCATTGAAAAGCGTCTCCACGTCGTGACTGAATAATTTTTCTGGAAATGGTAGTTCGTCACTGGACATCAACAGGGTGCACTTGAACTTGTTTCGACGGTCGACTATGGACCCTATGAAATCGTGAAGTATCCAACCTATAGCGTATACGAGAAATGGCATCAGCAATAATCGTTGCCGGTTAACTAGAGCATCCAAACGTCGTTAAGGTCGGGTGACATTAACGAGGATGTGCTACCGGTAGGGTAAATATCGATATTTAGCAATGGAATGCTATTCTCTCCGTCGAATGAATTTCCGTTCGCGAGCTTGCTGCAATATTGAAAAAAAATATTGAAGAATGATTCGAACGCTATCCTCGGTTAGGTTTTTGCAAACAACTTGGACACCACATGCATACTCAACGAAATTGAAATTGGCGCTTCTTTTACACTCGTCAACCTGTCGGTTAACCCGTGCTAAAATGTAAAAAATAATAACATGGTATAATATAATTACCACCGATTTCGTATTTTTTGTTTCAGTCAAACTGGTCGGAGGTGGTCGAGGAACTCCAGGTGTCGCCAAGTTCACATGGTTCGCTTTGTCGGTCGAAGCCGGAAGTAGAGACGGCAGCCCCCCAGGCCGTCTTTTCCTGTTTGGTGACTCGGGAACTCAATACGCCGACGCATGTCCTAACACGATCTCGGCGTCATCGCTGGCCGCGAAAACGGAAGTGACCGCTCTCTGGTCAGCACCAGCTAGAGGCGCCGGCTGTGTTATATTTAGGTAAAATAAGATGAAACTATCAAATTTCTACATAATAAAATATGTAATAAATTCGTTATTCCTTTTCTTCTTTCTTCTTCTAATAAAAAAAATTCTGTAATAATAAATTCTAAAATAAATAAAATGAATGCTAATAATAAATAAATTCTAAAATAATTGATTCATAAATAATATATACTCAAATCAATTCAATAATAAATTCAAAAATAAAATAAATTCTAATAATAAATAAACTCTATAATAATAAATTCTAAAATGAATCAAATAAATTCTAAATAAATAAATTCTAATAAATTCTTTTTTCCTTTTCTTCCTTCTTCTTCTAATTCCTTATATGTATTTTTGGATACAGATCCAAAAATATAGGTCAGTTATTACAGCTCAATCGACAAACAGTTTAGAAATGGAGACAAAAGAATAGCGAAATAATCAATACGACAAAAGTAAGCCTCTAATCTCAAATGTTTCCTTACGATGATAATAAATAATATTTACGCCGGAGCGATAACGGAATCAGAATGAGCAGTGGCAGAAATTGTTTGCTGGATTTGGCTAGCATGTGGCAGTGGCGGAGGAGGTGGACGGGTGAATCGGGCTCGTCGCAGTTACACAAGAGACAATTTAAAGGGGAAAACATATTATGGCAGAGCCATCAATGAGCAAGAGCTCGCCATACTGCCCCAACGAGCAAAGCTGAGCAAGATGACAGAGTACCAAAAACGGCCATTTGTTCAAAAGTTACGGTTGTGGAACAGAGGAAAAATTGAAGACAATCTGGTCAAAGCCCGTTCCGAATCTCATAGCCTGCACGCCCTCAAGATCAGCTTGGCGGAAAGAAGACAGGGACTCGAGGGTGGATCGAATGCTAGTCCCAAGACGGCCATTCAAGAGTGACGACAAAGGGATGACGCGACTAAGCAAGGAATCAGAAAGCTGCCTAAACCAATTGTATCTGGGATCTCAAGATTGTTAGTGCCATGCAAATACGCAGAAACTCATCAGGTGACATGCCGAGCGTTTTCAACACCTAGCGTAAAGCCTCACTTAAGATGTAAAACATTGGCAGCAAAACAGTATCCTCAAGACGAAGGATTATGGTAAAAGGAAATTCTCCAGTAGAACGCCGCCAACACCATCTCCATTTCCGCACCATACTTAATACTCAAACTGAAGCCCTGTACAGACAAATGGACATCACCATCAAAGCTAATAAGCTAACAGAACAACGAGAAAATTCCAGCTCACCAAATAAACTATATCTGATCGTGTCAATCTCAAAGCACAGTTTTCAAAACGCTTCAAGGGCCTGATGATGGGAAATGTTGTGAGCTCTGCTAGTATATGATTCACACATTTTGGAACTGATCATCTTTCATAATAGCCACACACGTTTATTTTTACAGGGCGACTGTCCAGGAGCACGTAGACGTTTGGTATCAAGATGATGGTCTACTGTCGAAGACATTATGTGAAGATCTTCAGCAAAACAGCGAAGAACAGCCATTGGTCAACGACCCATGCTGTGCCTGCGACGAAGCCAAATACGAGGTTAGAACATTTTTCTTTTGGAAATTTCACGTACCACAAGAGGTTTAAGTTACCTACTCGTTATTTTAATACGTCACAGACGGCGTAGTTGTTTTTTTTTCTTTTCACAAATTTGTCATTTTTACATTTAGATGAGGTTATAGCGCTATAGGTTAGAGTTATAGATTTTCTCGTCAATATATAATTATCCTGTTATTTTTTAAACCATCCTCCAATTCTAACTCGTCCCTCAGGGCGATGTCTGTTTAATTAATGGATTGGCTGCTAACGAACTCCCGACAGCGACTGAACCTATTTTCCAATTGTATTGTCGCTCTCCGAGTTTTAGTTTACACGGTCAACTGTAAACTCGCATTTGTGGACTACCCTGGTGACCTCGTCATTAATCGAATGATACGGAACTCGCTCGGCTGATTTAGGCTGAAGCATCTGCGGCCACCATCGTTCGCTCGGCCGACCTCTGCGGTCCTGTCGGGTGTGAAGCGGGCTCCAAAACGAGCAAATAATATCTTGTAGCTCGGGCATAATACTCATGTTATTCTACGTATGTTTACACAATCGAAACTTCCCAGCAACTGTATCCGATCACTCTATCGGTCCATCGGTTGGAAGTTTTCTTTCCCCCGTTGAACCGACATGGAAAACAGAATCCGTTCAAAACCTGACGGTGGACGGCAAAATAGGCGAAGTAACGCATGATCTTCGCCGTATTTGATGACGAAAACGGAATCCGATTTGTCGGTGGTACAGGGGAAAATCTTTTTCGAAAAAACCACCGAAGGCAGGAAAATACGATGGAACGCTATGCCTAGTTGAGCATCGGGTATCTAGATAGGCTTAGGGCAGTCTTGGATGATATAACGCATAGCTCGAGAGGGTTCTCCTGTTATCGACACGAAGTTCAATAATATTTGGCCGCCTCTACGCCAACATAGCATTTGTCCCCATCGGACGGAACGTAACAAAAACACGCCCGTGTCGTCACGAACACGCGAAGAAAACAAGAGCTTAGGCTCTGACTCAAACCGTCCCATTCTCCTAAAGGGTTTCGGTTGATTTCTCATGTTAATGAACCTGCAAAAAAACAATAGGGGAGAAATTTCCGATAGGCCTCCCATCTCAAGGACAATGAAGCCCAGTAACTCAAAGGTGTTGATATGGGTAAGGACCTGCAAAAAAGTATAGTTAGCCCAGCGAGAATTATTTAAAGTGTGCCTCAGTTTTGTTGCTTTTTGAATAATTTTCCAGAATTTAAAAAATTTGTGATGATAATAACCCTATGATGATATATATTGGAAAAAATAGAGCTATAGAAATTGTTCTTTATATGCTAAAAACGCGTCCTACGATCTCCATTTCAAAGATAGGATAGGTTGATTCGAGACTAATTAGACTTAGCCTTCTTTAATTCCACAAAAGTTAACTGATAAAACGTAGCTTTGCAAACATCATATTCCCAAATCACCCTGATGATGCCCAAATCGGGGAAAAGTGCTCGGCCAGCCAATTAAAATATAGAGAATGATTCTCCGGGTTGTTTCACCATGACCTATAATTAGGATATTTTCTTATTACTTGAGGTATTTTGTGAAGAATATAAATTTATCATTTGATTGCTTTAGATCGTATACCTACGTTAATAATGCTTATAATAGGTTTCACTCATTGGGTCGCAAATCGTATTTCATTGACTCGCACTATCCTCAAGCGGAGAGCTCCTTCGGGCCTGTTCCATGTGAGACTTGATAGTTCGCCGCCTAAAGGAGCCCCTAATTGAGTTTACACTGTGAAAGAACTGTCGGAACGAATATTCATCGCAATCAAGGCTAGTAAGGCCCCTTTCCCGTTCAATGGCAGAAAGAAAACAACCAATGTCGCCGCTGATTTGTATAAAACGCATCGCATCGAACATGCGAGAATTTTCGATTTTTAGACCTCCCCAGTTGGTAAGGTTTGGAAATTTTTTCTGTGAATTCATTGGTTGCACAAATCCACTGAACGACTTCTACTCATCGCATTTGTAGTGATTAAAATTATTTCTGATTCATCTTCCAAATAGAGTTTTCCATTTTCGCCATAAAAAGAGCAATAATGTTTCTCAATCGATACCTGTTTTTTTCGTACATCTAATGGAGTAATTAATTAACTTACTATAAAAATAATACACTTTCAAGGGTTTGCCACATGTTCCCTCCAAATCATTGCTTTTAGTATTTCCGGCCTGAAGTAAATATAAGCATCACAACTTTATATTTCCAAAAAAATCCTATAATATTTCCTTGCTAAATATTATAATCAAGTCTTTACGAGGTGTGGAAATTTATGTGAACGTTTTGAGCTGGAGAGGGAAAAAATTAAATAGTGTACTCCGGGTACGAAACGAAATTATAAAATCTAGCGCGTTGAAAATGAAAAGAGAACATCGCGTTGAAAGATGGAAGAGCGGCACCTGCTTAGAATAGAAAATTAAAGCGGTTCTTAATGAACGCTACGTGAGCAGGGCGCAGTCAGAGCTTGTTCCGGACCCTACAGGTTTTATGTCCATTTCGAGGCCGGGTTTACTAAAACTATCTTTCATTTTCTTATGCTAATCCGTAGACATCATGTGCTCTTGAGGTTAGGATGAATATTGAACTGGATACATTTAACAAACGAATGTAGCCGGAGAAGGTAGAAAAGACAATTTCCGAAAAATATTGTAGAAATTCAAATTTCGAGTACCAAAAATTATATCCAAACACTGCAAATTATTGCAGTGATTTATTATTCCTTCAACTACACGATAACTGCGATGGTTTAAGAAACATTAAAGCGATTGACGCTGCTATTGTCATTGATTCAACGTCCCAAAACTTATAGAAATTGATACAAAAAAATACACCTTTGTCTGAAAAGCTTCGGAAAACACGAATTTTCGATTTTTTTTTTTTTTAAATTTGATATTTGGGTTCTACATGCTTTGCAACGCAAACCATCAAATTTTGAGTTAGGTTTGGATTTTTTTTTTTTTTTTTTTTTTTTTTGTGCGATTACCATTGTTTATTATTGAATCTTAAACATAAATAGTCGATCGACATAATCGATCCCCTAAAAAATAAGTTCGTTTTATGTAGGTACTTATTTGTGCATCGTATAAATATTTCCTAACAATTTATACATGACCGATCATGTGCAACTCAATTTCCTTGTAATCTTCCTCGAAAATATATTTCAAACTTAGGAACGGCAACTTAGACTGAGTCTTCGGCTTGAATACGAAAAATTGCGGTTGGTCGAATAATAGTTGAGACTAGTACAAACGTTGATTCCGCTCTCCAGCATACAATGCCCACTCGACACCAGTAGCGGGCTTAATGCTCCTGAATTGCGATGCCTTAGTCACAAGTGCGATGTTTATCTCACAGGATAGAAGACTATCGAGTATTTATTTCAAAAACCTAGTCTATGGGGGATAAAAAATATTTCTTCAAACCGTGATTGATTATGCAGACATCAAACCTCATAGACGTAAGATATTTTTTATTGAAGTTATTATCTGATGAATATTCTACGTTATTTTGTAGCTTGTCAAGTAATCCTAGCAGGTTCATCTTGTAAAGTTCATAACTAGAACGAAAAGTATTCGAATTTCAGTGATGAAGCAATTAAATGGTTCATTATTGAATCAAAACAATTATAATGTATAATGGCCGTGGATACCTTGTAATGGTACTACGAAGCCCTGATGATGCCCGAATGGGCGAAAGTGCTTGGCAGGCCAGCAATAAAAAACAGGAGAACAGGTCGCCGTGGTTTTCTCCCCCTCAACCCCAACAACGAAGAATAAAAAAAGCGACAAATCAACAAAAAAAAAAAAAAAAATTATAATGTAGAATTACTATTATTTTCCTATCGTAGTAACTGTTAGTTCAGAGTTTTCTTATTAACGTTTGTAGAGAATATAAATACCTTCTATGTACAACAAGTGGGAATCAATTCGTATGTCTGATTCATGTTTCGTTCCAATCGCTCACCGTGGAATCCTTCACGTTCCTCGAAACCAACTACCCTTCCAGGTTTAATTAGATGATGAGCCTGCCCAACGTTCGTTTCTGTCCGCCGTTTTCCTCCATGAACCGCAATAGATCGAATCGGGCCGAAATAAGGCTCGCAATCAGAGCCGATTCACACGAAAAATATTGATTTTCAAAATGTCTTATAAGACACAAGCAGCCTAAATTTTGTTGACATACGAGTATTGAGTGTTGATTTATGACTGCTGACAAGTTGATAAAATTAGTTCTGAAAGAATAAATCAATACCTATCCTACAGGACATTCTATTCTATGTGACATGAATAGTGCCAGCTGCTTGATGAACACATGAGGGATTTGTCCCGACGAAGTCCCAGGACGTAACGACGCCGGGAAGATTACAGAGAAAGATCATCTCAATTCGTTGGATCAAAGCTAATCTAGTTACCGCTTTTCCGAAATAAGATAAAAGTAACTGGTGACGTATGTTGGGCAAAGATGTCAATACGATACAAACGAATGGTTTAATTATTGTATAGAATATAAAAAAAAGTGGCATTATGCTCATTATCACTTTTTCTCAACTTTTTTTTATTTTTATTCATTCTTTTTTTAAAGTTAAATTTCAAGGGCTGCAGAAATAGAATTTTTATTATTACAGTTAATCTATTTGTTCATAAGTTTATCCATTAGTAGAATGTCACATGAATATCCCATTATTACTATTATTATTAGGTATTATTAATGGATTGCTACAACGAATCTAGAAAAGATGACACTTTCACTGCTTCTATATGTATTATGTTCTTCAATGAACTGTCAACCAATATTTTTACAAAGTCAAAAAGGGCACAATTTTTTGTTCAACTAACTCCCCTGAAATACATTTCATAAATTTTATTTACTCGATCTTGCAGTGATAAACGATATATTACGAGTAGTTTTATACTGAAAATTGAGTCATGTTCATGTGAAAATCATACAACAGTATATTCAACGAAAATTGTTTTTCTTCTATTTTACTATAATTTCAGGGAAAATGTGCCCTGAGTCTCTTATTTTTATAACTTCTTGGCATTTTCGATACTTGAGAAGGTGGTGTACTCGTAATCCAAAAATATTTCTATAAACCTAATTTACTTACTTGTTGGGCCAATTAATGGTTTTACTTTGAGGAGTCGTTTATGTCGCCTAGGTCAGTTTCGAAGGGCTCTGGTCTCGGCACACTCATCCCAAGGACTTTCCAGAAAGTTCGACGACGCGCTTCAGTGACGTCATAGGCGCATCTCATACCACTGAATACAGGTATCACTGATTTAACTTAGTCAAAGTCTAGTCCCAGTTACATCTAAAAAAAGATTCGTTTTTGATTCACGGTTTTTGAGCTCTGGTTCCGAATTCGCCTTCTGATCTAAATTGTGCTTTGGCTTAAGATCCTAAATAACATCATAAATTTCGGACGTTTCCACTTTTCTGCTTATATAGTTCGGAAACGATGCGTTTTTCAAGGGTTGTGATTCAGTTCAAAATTAAAGCAGGTACATTTTACTCCAATCTGAACATCACTCATTCGTTGAATTTGGAATATTGAAGTCGAAGCTATTAGAACTATTAGAGCTATTTGCAACTAGAAAAAAAGCCAAAATCGGTTTCAGAATCCTGAAAAAGTGGTTCAAAATATGGAATATTCATTCTGGAACTATCTGCGGGATATTTTATTTACATAAAAGCCCCATATACTCTGACTATTTTCTTCTCCAGATTTTGGGAATATGGCGGAAGGGCTTCTGAAGGGCTGAAACAAGTCGCCGAACTGGGATCTACTCGACGTCTCGAAACAGAATTGAAACTCAAGGTAGTATGAATGAGAGTGATTTTATTCAGCTGATTGGTTGTGCGCTAACGCAAAAACCTTGAATTTATTCCATGTTTTATTCAGTATTTTTGCTCTATTTTATTCAGTCCACATTTAATCTCTATTTATATTATTTGCTTTTTTTCATTACATACAAAACAACATACAATTTCGTTGAAATTTTATTCCGTATCTCATATTTTATTTGGCTTAGCAGATGTCTGTTGGATAAAATATAGCTATCCAAAGATGTGTATTTTACCGCCTAACTTTTCGTCCGTTTTCAATTGCAGAGTCAACATATCAGGACGATTATCAAAGCTCGCGGCATCAGTTATCCGAACGTCACCAGTAAAACGTTCGCCGTTTTTCGAGTGGACAACAAACACCACCTCATTTCTCTCGTTTCAATGATCGGTAAATAAACGCATGTGGAATTTAGTCAAGTTATTTTTGAGCGGTTGCCAAAAGAATTTTCGAACAGAATGGTGGAACAATCAGCCCGTGAGGGTGAAGTATCAAACCTGCCAAACAATAGAGGGAAATGTTCCTAAACGTAATCCGATCCTATGATTTATAATCAATTCGAATACTATAATAAGCATTGCAAAAAATTTGTAATACGCGGAAATAGTGTGTTAGCAAAACGAAAAAACCTTGCTTCATCTGAGTGCTTAACTATATTGAATTCTGCAAAATTTGAACGCATACACGAGCGGATTACTGTTCATCGTCAAAAACCAGTAACGGCGAATTTACAATTACTCGGAGAACGTTTTCTGTAAATGTGATCGAATTTTATGCTGAGATACGACGACTTTTAACCACAGACACAAGCGTACTGAGTACAGAGCTATTATACGATTTTCCAAATTCACCCTTGTTGCAAATTTACTTTTCGGATGAACGCATTATTTCCATAGTAAACGTGCAAGCAATATTTCAGCTGTTGATTCGAAAGATACGATTATCGATGTGCAGCGAAACATGAGGCATAGTTAGTGAGCAAGAAAGCCAACGGAGGAAATTGTAGACGACTCTAGAAAGGGGAGAGGGAGAAACGCGATCAGCTGCAGTCACGTTCATTGGCGTAATTAACCCAACCCTGCAATATAACCCGCCGGTCGTGCATGCCTGTAATTCTACCTGAACACCGAAATAACTCTAATACTGATACCCGCCCAATTTTCCCCTTCTCTAAACAAAATACGGCTGCACCTATCGGTGACACTCCTCGAAACCACGGAAAAATGGCTAATCGATATTTTCTTCACGCGAGCGACAGCTCGGCTTTCTCGCCGAAATAAATCGGAAATATTTCTGGCTACTTGCATAGATATGTGTAGTTAGTAATGGAAATTTTGAGATTCTTTAAAAAGTCTAATTCGCAAATATGGAGTATTTTTTTCATAGTTTCTACCAGAGAATAAACAAATTACCGTTATTATACTTACTTCTGAGGCATGAGAAGTATTTTCCTATTTGGATTTTTACAGGTACAAGAATAGATTTTAAACGGTAACTAGGGGCCCCTTCTGGGCCTTTCCTTATTAGGGGGTAGTGTCCCTGTCACTACTGTATAGTAGGCTGTGGACCTCATGGTTCCACGTCGCCCTGAAGATGCCCGAATGGGCGAACGTGCTCGGCCAGCCATTAAAGATCCGGAGAATAAGTCGCCTGGTTTTTCTCCCCCTCACAACTTACTAGTTACTATAGTAGTAACTATAATTTGGTATGTAGGAGTTGGTGTTTTCATGGTTTTTGTAGCATAAAGTATGGTGCTTCAACTTGCGCGAAGTTTTAGCCGAGTTAACATAACAACTTTAAGTTTTCCAAGATTTGTATCTTTCACCAGCGATAGCATCAACGAAAATTCGTCAATTCAGATGTTTGAAATTACCAAAAGATTGGTAATTTAACTGTCCACATTTTCCCAATGTAATGTACCTATCCATTTTTCAGCCGTTTTTGCGTTATTCAACAATATTAGTGGAATATACACGAAAACATGACATTTTTCAACTTTAAACGTTCTTTTCATCTATTTATTGCAACAGAAACAAAGAATGGAGCATATATTATTGATATACACATCATCAACTATCATTATGCTGAATTTGAGCAAAATCTAAATCAAAAAATTTTTCACGAAAAATTCAAGGGGTTCCCCTGCGATTTTCTTGAACCGATCATTTAACGAATTTTTACTCCTCTCTCAATAGAGGTAAAAATCTGAAATTTTCAGGGAAGTTGTATATTGCCAAGATGTATACTTGTGATTTTTTTCAATTCTCGGAAAAATCTGCAAGTGGTCCAAAAAAATCGGTTTTTGAAAGCTCGAAAATTGGACTTTAACCGTGATTTTCGGGGTCAAAATTTAAGTGAATCAATTGTTTTATTGTGCAGGAGTCTTCATTTGAACGCCTTAAACACGTACATAGCAAAAAGTTTGGTGAAAAAAATTTTAACAGCGCCACAGAAATTATTTTCCGTAAATCGAGTTTTCAACCGGCCGAGAATTCGAGCTTAAAGGTGGGAAAAATTAAACGTTTGTTTTTAAGCGATTTTGAAAGGTCTTCTTACAGGAAATTTAACGCAAAATCCGAATTTGCCATCAAAACGACGGAAATTTGACGACAACTATCAGTTTCGCTCATTTTAAGTACCACACCATCGTTATATTTTTCAACTTTGAAAATCCTTTGCAAATGCTTACTGCACATTCAATATTATTTTATTAGTCATTTTTATAGGAAATTAGACGTAGAATTCGAACTTGAAGTAAAAAGAATAAAATTCAAACAATTGATAATTTTTTCAATTTTTTCGTTTTTTCTTACTTTTGGAGTTTTCACTTCAAAATTTTTTTTCGCCACGTTCGCTAATTTTGAAAAAATAGTTCCGTGTAGGAAAATTCAATTTAGAATCGATTAAAAATAAAAAAGCACAGATTATTTTATGTTTTCGAGATATACCACTTTTTTGTAAAAAACGTGTTTTCGTTTTTCTTCGAACGCGAATAGCTCTGCGGGGACATAACATAAATATGTATTCAAATATACCTAACTGTAGGAATTTGATAGCTCTTTCTCTTCTCTGAGTAATATACCTATGTAAAAGTGGTGGGTTCAAAATTTATTTGGAAAAAACAGGCCAAATGGGGGATTTTGGCCTGTTTTTATGACCACTTTTTTTGGGGGGGACCAAAAAAGTGGTCATAAAAAAACAGGGTTTGATTCCGGCTGAATTAGAGAATAAGAGTAACTCTATCACATTATACAATCAACGATTTCTCTTGCGGGTGCTCTATGTAAAGACTCCTATTACGATTCAAATCCAGTTTTATTGTGGGGTGACTCTTCCTCCCCCCCATTATTGAGCTTAGTCGATCTTATTCTTCGATTATAGACTATTGAGTGGATTATACGATTTTATAAGGTTCATGTTTTATAAGGTTCTCTCCAATGTTTATAACCATATATTGACATTTAGAACTACATTTTTATTACCTCCTCCCCCGATGATCTGAATTTCTTTACATTCCCCATCTGTGGGACCTAACATTCTACGCTTCCAGGACTTCCTTGGGAGAGTCCTTATAAATGCGATATACTGCTTCAGGGAAGCCTTTTCCAAGAATTATAGGAATACTCTCGTACTTTACCTTTCAGATTTTCATGTTCTTGGAAAAAAGGCTTTTTAGCCTGCTCAGCTTAATATTGCTACATCAACCTTTGAACCCAAACTTTGGAGCTTAGCCACTGCAACTGGAATAAATATTTTAGGACTAAAGGTATTAACGCCCGATTCTTGAATAAAATCACTAACTTAGTGTTAATTGTTGGGTTGTGGGGGAGACAACCCAACTCTTTCTCCATTGTTCCTTTCATTTGCCTTGATCTTTCGCCCATCAGGGCACCTTCAGGGCTACCTAGTACAACACGTCACAAATCGTATATATCACAGGAGGTACAGGGTTAATTATTAATTACTATTTTATTTTCTACTCCCATAGGTATGATGCCAAAAATTATGATAGATTTTTTAAAATGAAACCAAATGAGAAAATGAAAGTTTCACAAATTTTCGAAAAATCGTAGCGTTTTAAAGTCATTTTTGCGTTTTCACTACAAATTATATTATATTCTAAATGAGCCTGTAAATGAACAAATTTTTTTAGTGCGAGCAATTATTTCTCGTCGGGCTAGGAAACTGAGCTCTTTATTTAAAAAGTTGGTCTATTATCGAACCCCTGAGTCCCCTAATGAAGTACCATAATTATATTATACATGTACGTCGCACCTTCCTTAATCCAGATCAAATTCTATACCTCGTTCATATCATTTCAGATCCATCTCCTGACTGGATTGTAGGCGTCTCAGGTCTCGAACTTTGCCTTTCCAACTGCAGCTGGCTCGAGACGAAATCGTTGAATCTTTACCCGTGGGACGCGGGCACTGATTCTGGAGTCACGTATACTGTAAGCCGCGACCATTCCGCAATTTATAAACCTGAGTAAAAATAAATATAACTGGGTTTGTCACCGAATCTCTATTCTAGCTCTCGAAAATCAACTTAGGCTATCAAAATGAATGATGGGAATGAAATATTTCGCAGAACAGAAATGACACTATGAAATCGTGGAGGGGCGTTGTAGACAGGAAATTGAAAACGCTGCGCTCTCTACTTGGTTTTTATTTGTGAGCGACAATCGCTTTAATAAGCTCCCTTCTAACCATCAATACACTTGGCCGTGAAAAATAGGAAATCAATGTATTCACTATACGGACGATGGTTACCAAATGTGAATCATGCTCGCAATGATACAAACCAGCAACACAAATATGGTTAAATGAACGTGGCAAGCGAAAATATATTTTCGATCTCTCGCAAAAAAATTAATAAATAAAATATTAGCGACGGACTGAATTGAGAAGATCTATCACTTCTGGAATTAGCGTTGAAACAGTGACCGAATAGTAATTCAGTTGTCACTCAATAAAATTACCAATTGCTAAAAAATCGGAAAATTAATAAAAGGAATGTTCGTGAAGAAAAATAGTCGGCATTCGGATAATTTTCATCAGAAATATTACAAGGCGTCAACCTCCCTAAATTGTAGTTCTATAATTGGTTCCTTATAAAATCCTTGTCAAACCCATACTTAATTGAATTCCTGCTATTTCTCTCCATTGCGTTGAAATGTCCTCATCAGGGAGGCTTCTTAATTGCTGCCAATGGCAATCGTTCCTCAGCTTTGTTTGCTCTTGAATCTAGACCATTGAAATATTACAAAGCATCTTGTAATGACCGCTTTCACTGCACTTACTCAAATGACCCTAGACAAGATATACTCGGATTCCTCAGCGGCAAAGCATCGGACCGTGCCACTGACCACGTAGGTTTCTAGTGGACTAACGAGTCTGGATGGTATTGCTTTGAACAGTGATAATATAAGGCTTTCTGTCGGTGAGATTGGGTTAGTGTATTCCACGCCTTCCTTCGATAATAATACAGATGGCTCTAGCTTGAGCTGATCAAACTCAGGATTGATTGCAGTGGTGATTTACAACAGAAAGAACTTTGTTTCACTGAATTTTTGAGCGAGTCATGGTTTCATTATTCGATCTCAAGCTATTAAACTACTGCAACTCTTAATGTCAATAGAGAAGTCGAATATCTTATACCTCTATACCTCTATTACAAAAGTTAATCCCATTCAGAGCGTAAAAAGTCTGTCCGAAATATAAGCTATTACGAAAAAAAAATTCCTTGAACTTAAATAAAAAACTCCTTCAAACTTCCACAGGCATTGCTGAAAATATTTTTCGGAGGAATTCGGTAGAGAATATTATTACTTTCAAAGGGAGAAAAATTTGGTTTTCAAGAAAAATAAGTTGAATACAATTAGCCGTGTTCACATTTTTTGCCATTGAACGACCTATCATATAATAAGTTTGAAATCAATCTGGTCATGTAGTAATAATATTAGACCTCCCTGACCAACAAAAATGAAAGATTTTTGCTAAGTAATCGCAATTACGCTAGCTAAATTATATATTTTAAATGTTTAAAAATGATAACCTTCAATTATTGTTCAAAAGACGGGGAAAACAGCCTGAGGCATTTTTTTACTTATCCTGAGAGTTTGATTAATTCGGAGTTTTTCCGTTTAAGAGCTATTTAAACGACTGTTCATTTATATTCTTTGGTTGTTCATAGTCACCAGATATGCCGACAGAGCCGCAAGATCACATACGTCGAATAACGAATTCATTCCCGGCAGACCCAAGGTCTCCCTTTTACGACCCGACCGGTAAGTTACGAGCCATAGCAAACGGAGTTACGTGTTACGTATTGTAACTACCATTTCGCTACTAGATCATTAATTCTACATATTATTTTCCCCAAATTTGCAGGCGATGAAATGAAACCTCTCGCTCGGTTAGTACTCACGAGACAACGTCTTTACGAAAAGAGCTGCTCCTCCGATAGCACGGACAACAATACAGACGAAGGTTAAAAAAAAAATATTATAACTCGATTATATGTATGTCCTCAATCAGATAAAAGCATAATTATTCGTTTGTCGTGTCAAGTTCAGCTTCGCAAAAAAATTAGCGATGACGTTATTCGAAATAAGTATCAGTTTAAAAGATTTATTAATTAATGCCGGTATTCCTGAAAAATGGAGAAAGTTTGGCCAATTCCCAAATTTGCCAGTCCTCAACTGTCAGAAAAGGCGAAAGGGTGTAAAGATTATTTTGGACTGCAGGAAGTATGAAGTAGACGTATCCAAGTTCAAAAATATTCTTTCTACGTAAATATATTTTGATTCTGCAGTTGGAGAAGCGTGCGAAGTGGAGCAATGGTCGTCGTGGAGCGAGTGTTCGGTAACTTGCGGTCTGGGCAAGCGAAGCCGTCAACGCTTTTACAAAGATCAAGCCAAAGCGGCGGCCGCCAACTGCAATAAAGAACTAACGTCACGCAAATCGTGCTACGGATCGTCTCCGTGCAAACAGTAAGCGAAAATAAATTGATAACGTACATTGGTTTACGAAAATAGATATGTACAGGTGCATTACAGTAAGTGAATAACAGTATGGAACGTGTGCAAGAGATAGAGCCCAATTATTAGCTCCCTTAATGGATTTTGTGCTTAAAAGGCCGCTTAAATTCATTTTAATGTAATTGATACCGTTGATATCTTATTTCTTGAATAATAAATTAAAACCCACTTGATATAGTATAATTCAAATACTCATAAAACAAATTTTTCTTGTCCAAATAACTGAACTCCGGCGAAAAACGTGAATTCCAAAAAATGAACGATTCAACAGAAATTGTGAATTTACCACTGGGGAAAAGTCCTTCCAACTGAGTTCGCGATCCAGCTAAATAATCTAACTATCGTAAAAAAAAATTAAAAATGCAAAATATTTGTTTACCCGAAATTTTCCTGAATGTAGCCATATTATAGTTTCTCGAGAACAGTATTGAAAAATATTCGTATATTACTGATATATTTTGAAGGCCCTACGGTCAACCGGACCAAGAAGAAGACGAGCCGTCTTCAGATTCGATGTGTGCAATGACTCAATGGAGCGAATGGGGAGGATGCTCGGTCGCCTGCGGCAAAGGCATCAGGACCCGGTACGTAATTAGATACAGACTGATACCTTCCTAGTACGCTATATGGTTACCAGTATTTCGCCTGTGTACGGACCTAGTTATAAATCCCATGCTCGGTGTGAGTAATAAAGAATTAAGTTTGGCGCTGTCACTGGCAACGCTATTATGCTAATTCAAAAACTGAAATGTGAGTTTAGCCATTACTACATGAGACGGTTTGAATTTTGATATTTTGTTAATTCCCCTGATTTTTACAGCTGGTTCTCTCCAACTTATTTTGTCATTTGGTCACTTTAACCCTCAACAACTGCTTTTTCTACCATGGTTTTATTTATTCTTCGGAACCTATTTCAATTTATTGTCAAGTGGTCCAGAGTTGTTGTATTATTTTTTGGTCAGGTTTCGGAGTTTGATCCACCAGAAAAACTGGAAGAAATGTCGTGCATCAGCTGCGCAATTGGTAACTTCACAAGACGACGAATGTATCGGTGCGATGGGCAAAGACTGCCCCGAACAGGTAACCAACGGTTGTCTAGACAGATAAACAGAATTAATTTTACGCTGTCAGGTTTTTTTTTAGTATTTCTGAGCTTTTTACAGCGTGCTTGTCACTTGAATTTTTTTTTTTGTTTCATTTTATTTCAATGCCCAGGGATTTTGATTTTATTTATGGATTAATTATGGATGATTTTATTTCTACATGAACTATGCTAACCACGTTAGCATCTTAAAATTCATGGCAAAACGTGGCAGCATCATTCGGAGCCTAATTTTTTAAATTATTTTGCATATGTTTAAAAAACTCTTTTTTCTGACCGTGTAACCTATGCGTAACATATCTCAGAAATGTGGAAAAATAAAGCTCACGTCTCTTCAGCACACAACGCCTCTGAGAGTTGTCTTTAGTGTCAAGTTTATAGGTCTTGATCGTATTACCTATATTTTATAGCCCCCCGAAGCATCTGCACTTCTCAACCCGTTGGTCGTGGATCAGCAACCAGCAGCTCATTGCGAACTAAGTAGTTGGTCTGAATGGTCCGCATGCTCAGCAACTTGCGGCGAAGGAACGCGGCAAAGGAATCGTTCGCCAATCGGGCCTAGTCGCCATTTTCCCGAATGTATGACATCTATAAAGGAAACCATGCCATGCATGGAACAGTACAGCTGCCAGCTGACGCCTGAAGAAGCAAAAGGTATTTATATAAATATGCACTAAGTGCTTCACTTGATGCCGTTGTGCCAGTTCCCTATTTTGACCTCGTTCTAACGTCTTTTTCTGGGGGGAGAAAATCATCTATTTCCAATCATGGAACATGGAGTTCTCTTCATAAATTCAAATTCAGAATGGACTTTCAATTGAGTGCAGTCTTTTGCAAAAAACAATGATTTTCTTCCCAAAAACTGACGATTTGTGGTCTAACCAAGAAACCCGTCGTAAAGAGTAGTCAAGTAAAATTTCATTATATCAAATCAGTCTTGATTATCTATCAGTATCATGTAACACACCAAAGACCTCCCTTCAGTCTCTGAAATTATTCCACTCTGTTCAGAGGTTTGTCGACTGCCCAAGCTGGTCGGACCTTGTCGTACGGGTCACGTTGAAAAATTCTACTTCGACACGTCGACAGCATCGTGTAAGCAATTTACCTATTCGGGTTGTCGAGGTAACCGGAACCAGTTCGATACGTACGAAGAATGCGAAGCCGCTTGCAAGGAGGTCAAAGGTGAGTACGATTTTTTTGCGTGATTAACGACGTGTGAAGTAAATGGATTTTGAAAATTAGTTCTCAAAAAGAAATACTCCGAAGTCTAATAAATTCATTCAATAATAACGAGAGGAGAGTGACCCAATCTGTTGCACACCATTTTGTATTCGAATTAAGTTACACTGAGCTGATATTTTTAGCTATCACTATTTCAAAAACGCTGCAACGATTCCTTCGCTTCAATAATGATTTAAGAAGACCATCCATTTGCGATAATAACGTGTCCGAACATTTGTGAAAGTTTCCACCTAGCAACAGAATAGTAATTTTTGTCATTTTTATTTTTCTAAATTTTCAAATAAAAAGCTAATTATTATTATTCGCCTAGTGGTAAAGCTGTCAATCGCTGCGTGACGATTCGTCCCCTCCTTCAAGCCCTCTATGATTTGCTGGTCCAAACATGAACAGAGTCAAATTAGGTAATAATTGAAAGGAAATAATCCCATCAAATAAATTGAAAATACTTGTTTTGTTTTTGTGTGTGTAATGAAGAGCTTAATTGATATTTATTTCTTATTGAATATAACTGTGATAATAATTAATGATTATTATTTCAGTAGATAAATTGAATATTCGCTAAGTTGTTGAAAAAAGTTATCAGGAAATTTCCACATCGGATAGGTTTTGAAATTTGCGTTTTTCCTCTTTCATTGCATTCTTAGAATCTCCAATGGCTCTCATAATCGGGATATAATTAGGACCTTAAGTTGCCGTTCGTACGGATTCCTCAGTTCCGCCTTCTGTTTCAGGTGAATTTGAAACATCCCAGGCGAAGTTTCGACCTTTCGGAGACATCAAGGCCGAGTCAAGCATCATCGACGGGTACCCGGTAATTAGACTATTTATCATCTTTCTATTTTCTATATAAAAAAAAGTATTCAATAGTTTTGGGCGGTTTTTTGAGAGCTGGCTCAAATAATACCGTAAGGAAAATGAGAAAAATGACTTTTGCCATTTCTCGTTATTTCTCAGACTTCAGGACCATACGGTTCAGTCGAAGATTGCCGCGTCTCAAACTGGTCCGCATGGTCACCGTGTTCCGTCACTTGCGGCCGCGGTACAAGAACTAAACATCGAATAATCGAAGTAACGATATTTTTTTACCAATCAATCAGAATGCTATAATGACATTTCAAAATTATTACGAACTCTGATCGCTTTATTTGTAATGCGTTCCAACCTAGGTGTACAGCCGTAATGGAGGAAAAGCGTGCCCTAAGAAGCTGATGAGACGGAAAAAATGCAATTTGGGCTCATGCCCTCACGGTGAGCTACTCAAATTACATTTTCTGTAAATACAGGTGTCATAAAATATCTCAAGTCTAATGAGTTATAGAGCTTAATATTATTTTGTATCGTAACCCCTCACAATCTCTTAACTCCGAACAGCTCACAGGCAAACCTCAATAATTCAAAAAGACTGAAAAATCAGTTAATTCTAACATTTAAAATTTCGGAAACTCGCGGTGGAGTTCACCACTTAGGATTAATTCTTATTAGCAATAAATGGATGGAATCACAAAATCTAAAGACAGAAGGTGCAAATGATTGTACAGGGGTTTATTATGGCTTTGCTTCAATAATGATTTAAGAAGACCTTCCATTTGTGATAGTAACTATTCCGAACATTTGTGAACGTTTCCACAAAAAAAAAAAAAAAAAAAAAACCTAGTAGCTTTTAATTTGAAAGATTAATATGAAAATAAAAATGCTTTAAATTATCACAGCTGCTACAGACTTCTAGTAACCAATCTGTTCTTTGGCGGAAATTACAACCATTTGAAGCGTTTTTATGATCTGCACTGTTTCACAACTATAGTTTGAAATGTTGAAGTTGAAAGCTCATTCATAATTTACTTTTGTCTCTCATTTCACGTAGCATATAGAAGCATTTCTTTTCCTAATTTCTTTTTATAGTAGCATTTCAGACGCATCATGACAAAAATTTCTTCCTCTTAATTCATTATCATTTACTGATTTTTCAGGTTATCAAAACACACAAGAAGATTCGTTTGGGTCCGATTATGATGACGGCAATTCTCAAGGTATAACATTAGCGCCTTAAAAATGCTTTACTTCCATTTCCATCTCTCGTATTCCCTTACATCTCAATTTTCCTAGTTGTATTAAACCCAAGCTTTGAAAAACCCAGGCTCTCTTCGGAACAGTTTTTCAATTCCTTTTTATTGGGATTGCCATGGTTGTTTTTCTGTCCTCTCTACGAACTGATCAGTCATCGATCGAATCTATATTTTTGTACAGACGAATGCGTCTACTCCGAATGGTCAGCGTGGTCGTTGTGCTCTGCGACTTGCGGTCTCAACTCCGTACAACAGAGGGCACGTTCCATAGACCTACAAAAGACTCCTGATCCCTCCGTGTGTCTTGAACGTCTCGAAACGCGCGTCTGCAACGTCTTCCCGTGCAGGAAATTCAATTATTAACAATTCGAATGATAATATCAATTATCATTAGACTATAGCCACTAATTAAAATCACCTGGCAGTGGATTTCATCGCCTGTGGTCGAAATGGGAGCAATAAATTGTTCTGAGACTAGCCCGAAGGACTCGTCTAGCATAACAGAAACGAGTACGATCTGAATAATTAATTTGTATAATATTAGTTCCTTCTCGTCGATTCATTAAATTAGGAATATAATTTCAGCTAATATTGGCCACTTTTAAACCAGATGTATTGAAACAAACTACGATAGACGGATTCGAGTTGAACGTTGACTATTCAAAAATTGATGCCATTAGTGTTGATTTTTTTCTACTTGATATCTGGAAGGTCAGTGCAATGATAGGCAATAGCGCAGAGGTTTCGCGGTATAGTTATTTCTCGTAGATTGTAACGAATTTCATTCGAAGAAAAAATTTGTAAAAATTTACATTTAAATGCGTAAATGATGTGTGTATTGTGAAGCATAAATTTTAATACAGTTGAGAGTAAATATTTCTCATAAATGTATATAATCCTCATCCGATTGGGAAAATTCAAAATCGGGTACTTTCAGATTGTTCGCTGAGTTTTCAATTGGACATTTTTCAATCGAACCGCTTTTTCACATATCTCTTTTAAACAAATGCACATATCCCTGTGGTTTCGGAATGATCATCCCACCTCAGTTAACAGCCTCAATGAGGTTGTGGAAGGGAGGACTGGTCGATAAAGAATTAGTTTTGACGATAGTGAGATAGAAGAAGATGGTGGTTTCCAAATTCGTCTATAGAACTTCCAATACCATACCTCCTCCTGTTACAGCATCTATAGAACAACTACATTTGGGCGTCGAGGGCGTTAATCAATTTGTTACTCGTATATACTTTATCACCAAGGAATAAAACAATAAAATGAGCGTTCCATTTCCCCCAGAAGAATCCCGTCTATTTTCAAACCTCAGTCCAAGTTTTCAACTAATTCTAAATGTCAATCTGAACGCTTTGATTTCTTTCGCCCGAGAATTCGAATATTTACCAAGTTATTTAGCTATAACGTCGAATGTAACAGGAGCACAATAATTCTTTCGAATATGTAATTAATCATCGTGTACAAATTGTCGTTTTTTCTACTAAGGGCATTATTTTGTACGGTAAAAATAACAATTAAAACGTTTTGAAAATGTATTTAGCATATAAAAGAGTTGTTCGTCAAAAATTCTTAAGTGTAAAATCATTATATTAAAGTTTAAAAAAAGTTATCGGTATTTATTAACCACAACTAACTTTGACGGGCTCTAGTATCTAACTGGTTTGCATTCAGGTATGAAAAAAATACCGGGATTGTTTTCTTTGTTTACTACCGGTAGTTCCAAAAAATCACTTTCGTTTCGAAGTAGGTATTATTCTCGAGAAAAAAATGGCAGTCTATTTCTATTAAAATTCCTCTCAAAAACAGATTAATTAATCTGTAGTTCGCAATAGCCTTGTAATATTTAATTCATCAAAAGTTGTCCTTCGTTATTTGGTTCGGCCGAGTCGCTTTTATCTTGGCGAAACAAAGTAACGAAGAGCAAACAATGAAGAGCAATTTTTACTGTTGACATTGGTGAAGAGTTCTAGTTAGCAAACATTGACGTTTTTGAGGAAGATGGCAAAAAAGGGCAACCTATGTTTACAGGGTTGACTTCTGACAGAAACGGATCGATCTCTAATGCTTTGAGGTTTTTCAGGAGCAAATAACTACCTGCACGTGCTCTTTATCGAAACATTCATACGAAGTTGTATTGTCCCAGACGTGGGCAACGCTATCGCTATGTTGGACGATTGGACAGTTACGATGTTGGAAGGAATAAAATTATTCAGCATTTATTTCTGTTCCATACCTTTGTGTTTTGATTTAAACACGATTTTTGCTATCATCAATATATCATTGTAATCGCCCATGAAAACTCTTTCTAACCCCCCCCCCCGTCTTCAAAATTGAATGTTTTATGTTTAAAGGCTGTAGAATCCGAATATCCAATTTAAAAAAAATCTGTCGGTCTGCCCCCATCGCTTTTCTGAGGAAACTATGATAGCTAAATTCTTGAAATATTCACCAAAACTCAGTCTTGGTCTGACAATGGCTCAATACTTTGGCCAATCGGTACCTCGATTTTGAGGGTATTTTAGGTCGATTTTGAGAGGGGGGATTTCTATTTTCCATTTTTTTCAACCAGATGTCTATAGTTTTTTAGACGCTGAATCGAATAAGGCCATAACTGAGTCGACAGCTTTAATATTTCTCGAGAAATCGCAGCTTTGTGTGGAATTTTCAATTAAATGCTCATAAAACACTCTCTTAAGCTGTATCGTTTGGCAAATAATATATCTCTTAATTTAATAACTAACTAAAAATAACTAAAATCATGATAGTTTTTCCCTAATAGATACAAAACAGTTGTTTGGTGGAAATGTTCACAAATGTTCGGGAGGGTAATTATCACAGGTGGACGATCAAATTTTAACTGAAGAAAAAGAATAAGTAATGCAGCAATTTTGTTTTGTTTTTTTAATTTCTTCCTTTTTTTTCTTTTTTTTATTTTTATTTTTTATTTTTATTTTTATTTTTTTTTTTGTAAAAAGTCTTTCTTGACTTAAGTAATTACGAGTTCGTTGACCAGCCCGATCGGAGCACAGAGTGGTGTTCAATTTGACCTCGAACTTTTCAAAAAATCCATAAACCATTAACGCCCGATCCGAAGGGGGATTTTGGGCAGTAAAGTTCATGTATTTTTCACAATGAATCGAATTAGACTGTGTCGATAACACAGTCCATGCTATGATACACTTTGAAAATTCGCTCGTAAAGCTAACCTGAACGACTGAGACTTTTTAATTAATTATATGGCATAATGTTTCATGAAACGGTTGAATCTAGTTTCTAAATTGCCAAATAATCTATACAGAAGATAAAGCGGCCAATAGGCCCGCGCCAATTACGGACGATTCTAGTCCATCGCGTGAGCGCCCTTTTCTGCTGTCTGTCACAAAATAATTGCATTCGATCGTGAGCGTAAAGGAAAAAGTAAACAATGGTTTGAAGCATCAGACAACTGTGTAAATTATCATTCATCGACTTATCTAACCTGCAGTGACTGATTGTGAGAACTGTCGATTTACGGCGGCCGTCCCACGGAGATTATTTTCGATTCGAAATCAATCGATGACCGACCCTTTCATTTAGACGAATTATACGTAATTATATCCCGGTGTGATAATTAATTATATAAGGCGTATCCGAAACAAGTACAGTTAAGATAGAAGTTTTCCTGTAATATATTTATTTTTACCAGTTTATTCTCAATTTTTTTTCAGATAAATTTTTTTCGACATTAGCTCATTAAGATTGTTAAAACTGGAGGTTCAGGTGCTTCAGCAATGATCCCACTTAAAGTTAATGGTCTTGACTTACGTGATGACTCTACTCGATTTGTTTACTCAAACTGAACCAAAATCAAAATTAGCAAGCCTTTCATTCAATTTTGTACCTGAAAAAATCGGACCATTTTTCAAGCCAGGAGATCCATAAAAAGTACAATGCGTGAAAAACTATCCGAGAATGAGAATAACTCGAAAGTTCGGTGTGTGAGCGTAATGATTAAAAAAAAAATCATATCCACGCCACAATCACACTTCTAAGTCGAGACAGTTAAAAAATATTAATTTTTGCAGCCCGTTGACCTCAAAATAGGACTTTCAATTAATGAGAATAATACATCATCCGCCCTTCGCCCCTGAAATCATTTTATTCAACATCGTACGTGTGAATTGATCGCAAGGGGACTGTCTGCCCGCTGGGGGCGGCCGCCGGAGGCCAGTGGTGGCTAGGATTAGGGCAAGCCAACTGAGCAAATTGGCAAAGAAGGATGATGAGTTGCTCCGCTTGCCGTCTGCGATGTCCCGTCTCTTTTCATATGGTGCGTACTTGCTTACTTATCGTGCTAACATGTATAATGTTATTGGGATGAGGGAGAGACAAACTTGGCGACTTTTGGTTTATTATCTGTTGAGGTTTATTACGAGTATATCGTATAAATTATGGCGTATTTTTCAATGGTATTTCAGTTCATGGCATTTCAATTCATATTTCAGACACAGGTGTATATTGTATCAATTCCTATAGATTTTAGGACACTGAATCGAATGAGACCATCGTGGAGTCGATAGCTTTACTGGTTTTCGAGGTAAATAAAAATTATTAAAATTATATAGTTGCAGCGTAGTTTTCTCTCATAGCTACCCACCAGTTGTTAAATGGAAATGTTCACAAATTAAATTATAACAAATGAATAGTCTTCTTAAATCATTATTGAAGCAAAGGAATAATAAACCACTGTACAATAATTTGCAGCGTTTTTCTGAGGAAATTATAACAGCTAAATTCTTGGGATTTTAATCAGAAATTAATCTGACAATGACCTTATTTTTCCTATTTTAATGGGTACTTTTCGTGAGGAGGGTAGGAGAAAATTCACTTTTTCCAACGCATTTCAGACAAAGGTGTATTTTTTGTAATGTATTTCTATAGGTGCTCTGACTTTGAATCGAACGTAACCATTGCAGAGTCAATAGATTTAATGGTTCTCAATTAATGACAGCTTTCTTGTAGAATTTTCGAGATTTTCAGAAAGTTGGTATGAGACTTTAGGAGCTGTAAAAATCGTTCTATACTCGTTGGAACAGTCTTGAAACATTTTCTCAAGTTGTATCTTAATTATCTCAACTTAATAATCTCAACTAAGATAATTAAGAAATATATAGAAATAATTAAAATTACCATAGTTGCTATGGAGTTTTCCTTATAGTTACCAATCTGTTGTTATGTTTAATGACAGTGGTAATGATTAGTTCTTTCTTAAAACTGCGAAAAAATACCATTGGAATTGAGTTATTGAGCAGGCTTGAAAATTTAGGCAACATAAATAAGTCTTATTTTCCTTATCGTCGCATTTTTTGAGGTCCAGGGGGTGTAAGGGACCCTAAGGCTCCGAGTCGCCCTGAGGATGCCTCAACGGGCGAAAGTGCTCGGCCAGCAAATAAAGGATCGGAGAATGAGTCGCCTGGTTTTTCTCCCCCTCACAATCCCCGGACATTAATTATATTAGGTAAAAATAATTCCGACTTGTCCGTTTTCACGAAAATTACAGTTAATTGTTGCCCGAGGGCCGCAAATTCACCTCCCCTTTTTCGTAGGTACGACTATTTCTGTTGAAACGAAAAAAAAACAATAAAATTTGGTCATAAATTATTTTTTCACGTTAACACTGGCAATACTTTAATTACAGGCTGTATTCACTCTATTCGTGCTATTGGTTTCTCAGTTCTACGTCGTCCGAGGGCAATCTCTAACTTCAATCAATGTCTGTAAGTTAATGATAATCTTATACTGATCTTCCACGAACGATTTCGCGATTTTCGATATCGAAGGCTAAAACAAACGACTAGCTATTGAGTTTGAGAATTATTTTAGCATCGTTCAGTTTGATCTACCTAGCCTGCATATTTCGCAAAATAATTCACTTCCCGTACACCACTCATTATGCAAGTATTTCTTCTTTGGGTTTGATATCTTTCAGCAAGGACAAAAATATCTTTAATAATCCGTATAGTTCGAATTTTTGCGCAACGCTCGTCTCTGCTGCCATATTGGGCTTATAGAAGTACTGTGTGTGATCGCCAGTCGATTCGAGGAAGATCTGATATCATCCTGATTTACTACAGCGCAGCGGGTCGATTCCGGCTCAACCTATCACGCACGGGTGCTCACGTGACGGAACCTGCAAGTCAATATTATCTTGATATTTTCGAATCGCTCTCTCAACCTGACACTACCGAACTTCGCAAGATTCGTTTCATACGCTACGATAGAATTCAGAGGGGAAAATTGAATTATACCAGACCTGTGGGTTTCGATTTGTTATTGGGCTAGCGTCAACGCTGGTCACTCATTGCAAAATGGCTGTCGAATTGGGTCACTTGTTAATCAGATCGATCAATAATTTATCAGATTAATCGTACATATTCACTTTCGTAAATTTTTCAGACTTGAAGCCGATAACCTGTATACTGATTCTTTGTCCCAAGTAAAATTACTCGGATCTCTTTAAACCCATTAAAATATAATTACTTAAATTTATAATCAGAGGAACTTATTTAGATATATAGCTGTGTTTTTTTTTTTGTTTTTTTTTTAAATCACTCTGCATTTTTTTAATCCACAAAGCAGGTAAAAAATGGCCTATTCATAAATTATTTAAAATAGGGCATATTTTAGCATTTACGTTGAAAAAAAAATGCTAAGAAATAAAGAGAAAAAATATACGAATAACACATTTCCCCAATCTCGACCACAAAAGCGTGTTTGCTTACTAACGTGAGCATAATTATTCTCGCCTTTCTTGCTCATGAAGGAAGAAATAGGAGGAAGCATTTTTCATCATTTAAAATTCCTTGGAAAGAGCCTTGGCACTGTGGGAAATATCCTATCTTAAGCTAATTGCCTCTACTTAATTACAGTATTTGTTACGGAAGAGAGAAACGACATCGCCCGGTTGGCGTTTGAGGTCGTTCAAGATTACATTAAGAGAAATACAAAATTGGGTGTCGACATGGAAGTGTATCGAGTGACGGCAGGCGGAACCGATGCGCGAGCACTTTTGGAAACACGTGAGTATTATGTTTTCCCGAAAAAGAAAAATACTCGATTTTTGCTGCTTGAAAAACAAACAACTTACAAAAATTAAATGACGGATAGATTATTTAGAAGAACACAGATTGATTTATTTTCGTAATATAATCTTGACAGCAGAGATTATTGACGTTACTTCTGTCTCCTTTGAGTCGCAAGTATTGAAAAATAATAACCACCACTTTTTTCCCAAAAAGTCTGTGACACGTTCAACGTGTCCGCAAGCACTGGGAAAGCTCCTCACCTGATTTTGGACACGACTTTGGTCGGAGTGACGTCCGAAGCCGTCAAGACGTTTTCCAAAGCTCTCGGCATTCCAACAATTTCGGCTACCTTTGGGCAAGAGGGCGATCTCAGGTACCTCAATACTACAAGAACAGTTTTTTTTTTTTTTTTAATGAAGAAAAAATGTGCTATTTTCGTAGTGTCTCTGAACTCTGAACAAGTGATGTGTCCGTGTGTCTGCATGTCCGTCTGTCTGTGATCAAAAATTGCCAAATATCTCTGTGGGAAATGAATGAAATTCAATTAAATTTTCAGAAAATGGTCCTCGAGTGAATGTACAAAATTAACGGTATTTTGGAATTATTATTACACACAGTACTTCCAAGATATACGCTCTTGAAGTTTGGTTGAGATTTGTATTTTACAAGCCATAGCGTCAATATTTTTGACAATTGAAGTCTTGAAATGTTTGTTACGCAGCAGTTGACGCTCGATTTAATTTTTTGGCTCCCACACCGTACTTTGATGTGATTTGTTTTTTTTCTTTCTTCATTATTGAATCTCCCCTTCACGCTTGCAGTAGAAATGATCTGTTTCGCAAAACCTTTATTATATCGTTTGGCTCACACTCTGTACTTCCTGGTTTTAATCTAATTCGTGCGTTTTTCGGTCTCCTCGCATGTTTTTCAGTAACAATATTGTCTAACTTTGCGGTCTTTAAATGAATAAATGAATGAGTTTCCTGATTTTATAATTGGTTATACCTGTCAGCCGACTCAGCATGAAAAAAGCATTTGATCTATGCTCACCACTAGTTTTATCATGCAATTGAACTATTTTTACGATTCACAGAATTCTCGTCAAAAATAGTCTCATTAAAATTTATATCTTCGATATTCTCACTAGGAAAAACGCTGCTTAAGTTTAAAAATGGTATGTGCTTCATTGGTATCTTCGAAATGATAAAATCCCTACTGTGCTCAAATCGATGAGTGCAGAGCGATGAGTGGTTGAGGTCGAGCACTTTCTCCTTTTTTTTACCTTCCGGGAAATATTTCGTGGTAAAGAAGCTGTCTAATATTGATTAGATGAGTTGATTTTGAAACAGCAATTACCTAGAATAAGGTGCAGATGGTTCAACTTCTTGTTAATTCGTCTTTCTCGTCTATCACTATAATGCGTTTTCCTTAGTTTTAGTAACAAATCAAAAAATATATAAATATTAATGATACAAAAAATGTATGTTAAAAATATGTAATATACTTGGTGTATAATATGTATTACATGTATATATGTACTTGTAAATATATTTATGTTAAATATTTCTAATTAGTTTACAAGACGGTTCAATTTCTGTGGTGATCTTATTCATTGTATATTTATTGTAATCGAAGCGAAAGCGATGGAAAAAATAATAAGCAATAAAAAAGTTACGTTTCAACATCACTCACAAGAAATTAGTTGAAACAGTTGAACTTTTTTTTTTGTGGCTGTTTAATCGAACGAACTTGTTGAAAATCAGGCAATGGCGAGCGCTGGAAGGGGAGGCGGCCAAATATTTAGTACAGATCAGCCCGCCAGCCGACCTTATACCTGAAGTGATCAGGAGTATCGTCGTCGTTCAAAATATCACCAGCGCAGGAATTGTTTTCGACGATTCATTCGGTAAGTGACACTATTCACATTTTCAATTAATATTTGGTGGATATATATGATGTGAAAAGTCGAAATAGCTATTAAACTGACCTTCAACTTCAATCTGACCTTGACTTTAACAGTATCACCTTCAATGTGTCCTTCATTTTCGCCCCTCACTTAGACCTTGACTGTGACTCAACCACAAAAACCAGCCTCTAAAATAGTGATTTATTACGCTACCGATTTCTGTTTAGCGTATAAAAAAAAAATTACCTCTAGAGTATTTTTTATTAATATTTAACTCTTTCACAAAATAGCTAGACATTTATTTTTCTTGCTTTTGCAGTGATGGATCACAAATACAAATCGCTGCTTCTGAACGTCCCCTGCCGCCACATCATCGGACGCGTCCGAGGCATTCAAGATGTCAGAAATCAACTGACGCGATTCAAAGAGTTAGATATTGTGAATTTCTTCGTTTTGGGAAGCCTGGCGACAATTAAGAGTGTACTAGATGAAGCGAACCAAATTAAATTCTTTGGGCGGAAATACGCCTGGTACGCAATCACGCAGGTGAATATTTCGAACATGGAGTAGCTACTGGTAATTTTGAAAAAGTTGAAAAATAATTTGAAAATGTTGACTATCGCTCAGGACAAAGGTGCTTTGAAGGGCGATTGTACGAACGCTTCGATCCTTTATATAAAGCCGGAATCCGATCCTGGCAGCAAAGAAAGATTGGACAACCTAAGGACCTCGTATAATCTAATGGAAGAGCCCGAAATCACGTCTATTTTTTATTTTGATTTCTTCCTCAGGGGACTATTGGCAGCCAAGTGAGTCGTGCACAGAAAATATACAGCTATTTAACCGTAATGTGTTCATGGTTGGTTCCTACATGGGTTGAACAATATCATCATGAATTCAGGGTTTACGTTCTCTTTATCGGTGTTTTTATTTACCAGAGCGCTTATTGAAAGAGCACCTTGGCCTAAGGACTATGAAAAAACATCTTGCAACAATTACGACGACACGCACGATTTAGTACGTAAGGACTTGAACCTACGGGGCGCGTTGCGTGAAGTAAGTAAACGAATTTAATATATTTTATTATTATTTTGGGTTTCAATTTAATTTTATAGAAAACTTTTGTTGGTGCTAGAAAGAAAACAGAATGTTAACGTTAGAAACAGTACAGTTCCTCATTTCGGATCAGATTTTAAGTTTCCAACTTCACTTGAAAAATTTTGGTTTCAGTTTATTATGTTTCTTACCTCACTTCGTTCATTTGCAGGTGAAGGAACCATATTCCTACGCACCATTCATCATCGATACCAACGGAAAGAGTTTTATGGAGTTCAACATGAAAATTGAAAAAGTGCGAGCCGTGTGGTTGTTTTTAATCGGCACAATATTACGTGTATTTATATATTCATTGGATGATCATTTTTGTAATTTGAACAGCAAAAAAGCAGTAAACGATTTTTTTAAATTTGAAAACTATTAGTTAATGACAAAGCTACGAAAATCAATAGCGGATGGAAAATAGTGAAAAGAAATTAGAAATACTAATCAAAAGTTTAAAAATTATAAATTACAAAATATGATACAAAGACTGCTTAATTATTAATCGCGGTAAACTATAAACATGGTCGAACTCATCAATATAACGAACAATAATGAATCTAAGGCCATCATGATAGTAGTAGATAGCAATGCTTCCTCTTCAATGCTACCTTATTCTGAGACAACTACAGTTGAACATGATCGAATAACAATATTTTAATCGACAGGTGAAAATTGTCAATTCGCTGCCCGAAAGTGCGGAAGCTATTGGGTCGTGGAAAGCTGGTCTTAATAATCCGATACAGACGAAAGATCAGACGTCGATGTCGAACTTTTCTGCCGTTACAGTTTACCGAGTGGTAACGGTTAAGGTAAAGACAGCTCTAGCCCTAGTTACTTACAAATATTTAAGGTCTGCGATAGAAAATTTTAAAATTCAGATAAATTCCTTACTTTCGATTTAAAAAACACTGAAATTCACTTTATTTTATGTTTTATTTATTTATTTATTTTTTTTCTCTTGTGGTTGAATTTGATGCGGATTTCTATCGATGAGCACGCATTTCACGCACGGGCATCTTCAGGCCATGGTGAACAAGATGGCCTTAACGACCTTAAACCTAATGGTTCTATTATTTCTGACTCCATCAGGGCCATAAAAACCTAGCTGTGAAATCTGATGGTTCTACAGTGCTAAATGGGGTGACATTGCTCGGCTAGGGAATTAAGAACTGGAGAACTGACCTTCTCCACGCGATTTTCCCATTGTTGAGTCCAAAGTTCAGAAGAATGTTTACACAATTTCCTCTTTCGTTGCAGCAAAAGCCCTTCGTCATTGAAACAATCGTAGACGGCAAACCCAAATTCAGCGGCTATTGTATCGACTTGCTTGAAGATATTCGCTCCTTTGTTCCTTTCGAGTACGAAATCTACGTAGCTCCTGACAACGCTTATGGCAATATGGACGAATCCGGAAACTGGAACGGCATGATCAAGGAGCTCATAGAAAAAGTGAGAATTTTATTGATTTTACAACCAGGATGTTGCGAAAAAATCCTTTGGAATAAGAAATTTGGATTATTTAAATTCAAGTTGTGTCATTTCCAACGAAAATTATTCCACCATTCAAATACCAAATATCTGCGCCCCCAATCGATTTACTCCAATATGAACGCTAAAACATAGTTATTTTGTCCATAGAGAGCAGAAATCGGCCTTGGAGCATTGTCTGTAATGGCCGAACGAGAGAATGTCGTAGACTTCACAGTTCCTTACTACGATCTAGTCGGCATTACCATCATGATGAAGAAACAGACCACACAGACGTCGCTATTCAAATTTTTGGCCGTACTCGAAGACCAAGTGTGGCTGTGCATTTTGGCGTCGTATTTCTTCACAAGGTCATTTCCTGAAGTTTCAGGATTATGGTGGCATGTTCAAGTTTGTTCCAACAGCTCCTGCAAGAGATGCTCAGAATTGTTTGAGAGTCACGAGTGTAACAGTTCTGGGTCGATTAGTGATGTAACAATAGAACGGGTGCACACTCTACTGTGTCATATCAAGAGCGCTATGGAATAATTGCCGAACAGTCTAATCTTTGCAGCACTTGCAATGTTATCTTCCAATCAAACACTCTAAATCAGGGTTCACAGGCAACCGTCAAATGCGTTTGCGCCGCTGCTTTTGGCATTTTGATTGACCACCCTTTGCAGGATTGCTATCACCAAGACGGTTTTTATTTTATTTATTAACGCGTAAGGGACGAGCCCAATTTACAAACAACAGCGGCGCAACAGGGAAAAACAAGCAACAAAGGCACATAAGGGGTTCACAGGGACAATGGCACAGCTGAAAGCAGTTTTCAAACGCAAGAGTTGACCATCCAGGAGAACACCGAGATCACGTACAGTTGAAGGTTCGGTTTTGAGGTTACCACATCTTCAGAGAGGCTTCTAGGCACATATTCATGCCTCGAACCGAGCTGATTTCCAAGCATCCAGGGCGGTCCAGTGTGCAAAGATTGTAGCTGATGTGTAGTTCTCTCATCAAGTGAACCACATGCACCATTGTTCATGGGTGGTCAATCTCAGCAGCACCAGTGTTCGAGTTGAAGACAAATTTTGCCTGCTAGGCCACAGGAACCGCTGCTGCTTAAATGGGGTAGCTCTGCTTCTCTCATTGATACCTTTGTTTGTGAATGGAACAAGGAGTGCATCGTCCCAAACGTTTGTAATCACGTATTTTCAACTTCTCTTTCTCACTTCTTGTGCGCTCTGGAACAAACTTAATGTTCTGTTTTTGTAGATTTTTGGAGTGACTTGTATAACTATTAATACTTGGTTTTTGCAGCTTGCTGATGTGGGTATTTGACCGTTGGTCACCGTACAGTTATCAGAACAACAGGGAAAAGTACAAAAATGACGAAGAGAAACGCGAGTTCAATTTGAAAGAATGCCTTTGGTTCTGCATGACATCACTGACACCTCAAGTACGTGCCGATATTATGTCGCCTTGTCCAGCATGCAACGGCCTTAAATTGTCATGAGTGTGTAGGAAGTGTTGATGATACTCAGATACAGAAGCAGCTTTGTTGAAAAGATAATAAATAAAGTGTAAATATTAGTAATAATGGGAGTGAGGAAGGTTTCAGTGGTTACCCAATGGAACCACTATTCTATTTTATTTTTTTCAACTACTTACTGTTATAATAAGGACTCGTATAAAATACTACGTTAACATGGAAGTAAAAAGAAGAGAGCTTACCGCCCCAGAGAGCTTATTTAACGGCAGTCTTCGGGTATTTTACATCCATCGTGATTATTTAGCTCAACATAATTCATATTCTTTCTAAGGGAGGAGGAGAGGCGCCGAAAAACCTATCAGGTCGCTTAGTTGCGGCAACTTGGTGGCTCTTCGGGTTTATCATTATCGCTTCATACACAGCTAATTTAGCTGCTTTTCTCACCGTTTCAAGATTGGACACGCCGATAGAATCGTTGGACGACCTCGCAAAACAATACAAAATAAGGTGAGATTTGTAAAATCATCGAAAGATTAGCAGCTCTAACCTATGAGAGATTTGGATAAATTCAAGTCGCTCTTTTTCAGATACGCGCCAATCAACGGATCCGAGGCGATGACGTATTTCCAGAGGATGGCCAACATAGAAGAAAAATTTTACGAGTAGGGCTACGAAAGAATGTTCAAAATGCAAACTCAATCACTAGTGAATTAAATAGGAAAATTTCGAGTAATAATTCGCACAGATTAAAAGTAATTTTTGTTTTTCGAAAAACGTCTGTTTCAGAATCTGGAAAGATATGTCGTTGAACGACTCGCTTTCGGAAGTCGAACGCGCTAAACTGGCCGTTTGGGATTACCCTGTGAGCGACAAGTACACAAAAATGTGGCAAGCCATGAAAGAGGCTACTCTTCCCGTCACTATAGAAGAGGCGCTCGATCGTGTTAGGAAATCGCAAACCACAAGCGACGGGTTCGCCTTCCTCGGTAACAATCTTATTTTCTTATCGTCAAAAATAATTTGTCCAATTGCGAAACCGTGAAAAAGCCTAAATGTAGTAAATTTGATGACGCGGCGAATTGGAAATAGTTCAATTATGGTTTCGATATTACCTCCTCCTTTCGGACCTCAGAAATTTCGATTTACGAATATGGTGTCAAAAATTTTTTTATCGTTTCACAATTTCGCTCCACCCGTTGGAGTTTTTTTTAAACAAAATTTTGAACTTTCGACTTTAAAAGGCTATAGCTCCGCGGAGGTGAGTCCGACCCGATCGATCCAAATGACTAAAATGTATAGAATTTCCCGCACAACATAATATATCTGTAATGCACATGGCACGTACGAAAATCAATTTAAACCGCTACAACTCCCGATAGAAAAAATTCCGCGATCTAAAAAATTCGCCAAAACGACGTTTTTTCTTACATTTCGAATTTTTTAAAATTTTCAAGGGCGAAAATCGAAATTCCAAGATTTTTTGCACGGTCTTCCTGTTCACATCTCCCCTTCTCATTCTCCACAACACAACATTTCTGGAAAAATTTATCTCCATCTTTCCTCCTCCTTCATCTCATTTTCAACCTCGTTTCTTCACATTCATCACCTCATGCCTACCTCCTTCCGCTACATTTTCCCCTCTCCCACTTTCTTCTCATCTTTTCTGCCCCTCCAAACCTTTCTACTTTTGTAGTTTCATTTTTTCATCAATGAGAATGAAAGTGCTGATGTAAGTGCTAAAACTAGAACTAACAGCCAAAACGATCTCTTTCTTGCCTTTGATAGGTGATGCTACCGATATCAAGTATCTAGTCATGACGAACTGCGACTTTCAAATCGTCGGTGACGAGTTTTCGAGGAAACCTTATGCCATAGCTGTTCAGCAAGGATCGCCCCTCAAAGATTTGTTCAATAATGCGTGAGTCGTTCATGATGTCATCGTTTTATTCTTATTCTGAAATGAAACATAATTTCTCCCCAATTATTTTACATCCTAGCGATTTCGCCGCTCCTTAAGCATCTTGGAGTAATTTGAGTAATCAAAACCTCTCTTTTTTGGGAAAGAGTTTTGTGTACTTTTCTGAGTGAAATCATCCTCAAACACGAGGTGAGCATCAAACGATGGACAGACAGTAGTTTGGGCTACTCCCCCAGAGCCGTGTTGAATGGGTTAATAGGAGGAAGGTTGCTACACTTATGCCAGCTAGAGAAGGCATGAAGGTTGGCTAAGGAAGTGTTCAGAAGCCTCACTTTGTCTCAAAGCCTCAACTCTGGCCATCATAATGGTGAGGGAGTAGTGGTCAAGTAATTAGACATAGGTAATCCTAAGGATGGCCTCAGCTGTAGGCAGAGACCCATTTGATAGACCTGTCCAGCCAGACCGTATAATTTTGAAGATGGCTCTCTTCGGAAGCCCTAGTAAAATCTGGAGCCACCTAGTGGGCCAGCCAGGACATAGCTATTTGTGGCAAATACCTTAATGAGTGGAAAGGCCCCAATACAATAAAAAAAGAGACTGAGAGCTGATATGTGTGAAATACACAGCAGCACGAATTATCAGTCAACAATTGTAACAGGCCAAAGTGGCCAGGAAACGACCAGAAAATGAATAGAGAACAGTACAAGATGGGTGTTAGGCGAAAAAAGTTTGAAGCTAAAAATACACCCATGGTAAAGAGTGGAACTGTTCTGTCACCCTCAACCACTCGCATCTTACTGAGAAACCAATGTAATATTCAGTCATAGAGAAAAAGTGGTTCCGAAATTTCCTCAGTGCTGATATCCTCGGTCATCAAAATACTGCACATATCTTGCAAATCAATAAATTTTATGGGAGAAGAAAAAATAAAACAAATTCCATTACCAGGATTCTACAATTGCTCAACAAAAGAAAATTGGAAAAACTCAAGGAGAAATGGTGGACGGACAATCCAGACAAGGTCGAGTGCGAGAGGCAAGAAGAACAAAGCGATGGCATCAGTATCCATAATATTGGTAAGCAGCTAATTATAGTAATATCTCCTTTAGTTGCTCATCTATAATTGTTTATCCTGCTTCATTGTATTGTTCCTAGGTGGTGTGTTCATCGTGATCTTTGTTGGTATTGGACTAGCCTGCATCACTTTGGGCCTGGAATACTGGTGGTACAAGTATAAGCGTCCAGTGAGTAACGCAGGAGCTCCTTTGATTGGCCAAAACACCCTTTCCAACGCAATTGCCCCTAATGCAGGCAACAAACAACTATCAGTCACAGGCTTGATGGACTACACAGGAGCGAAGGAGCCCCGATCACGATTTCCCTCAAGGTATTCACAACAAAAATTCAACACTTCGATTACTGTTTTCCATTAGGTTTCCTGAAGCCTATTGAATGAAATCTCAGAGATCTTGGATTTAGAAAAATTTCACAGCCATGAAAAATGCTTTTTGTAGGCGGCCGAACGCGTCGAACAATGACCATGGGGCTTTCTCCACACAGCCTGGTCGTTTGAGCCACTGGTGATGCCTAGATCTCAGCCATGGCACCTGCTGCACCCATGGTTACTTATGGTTCCGTCGAATAATTATCAAGCCAATCATCTTAGCCGCCGTCGCTTGTTTCCTAGGTTTGATCACGTATTCAATCAACACCGTCACAGAAATTGTCGTCGTCAGCAATTGATCACCAAAGAATAGATTAAATATCTGAATCAGACTCAGTAATGTAGCGTTGAATTGCAATAAAAAAGTTTTTGATTACTGTTCAAAATGCGGCGCCTCAACCTGGATCATCAGTTGGCTTTATGGTCACTTTATGGTTGTGAAGTTGATGGAAACACACTGATGAAATTTCACTTATAATGAAAGATACCAAAAATATCCACCGTAGGGCGAAGAGGTAGAGAAAAAAATTATTGTAATAGCAATATATTTTCTATTTTACGTTATAAAAAAAAAATCAACGAGGAACATAAAATAAGTGAATAGAATACGGGGGGAACGTTACACGATGAAAAACAATAATTGCCGAATTTGGAGTGTGATTCAAACGGGAGAATAGATTGAAAGGGGTAACTGAACTGACGACTGGAACAACCTCGTTATTTCCAACTTAAGCCTAAAAAACGCAAGAAACACTACTACGTAACTACAAAGCTATTGTGTGCTTGAGAATCCATTCGCTAGCTTTGTACACTATACAACTATCAGACGATTGATTTTCAACTAAAAAATAAAGCCAAGCTTTAGCCCGTTACAAAAGGACAAGTTGGCTTTTGGATCTTTAGCTCTAAGAAATGAAGAACGATTTTACCGCATCAAATGCTTTATGTACAACCGAGAAGAAAACAAAACGGCATGGCATCTCTTCTGGTCGAATTTGAACGGAAGGTGCCATCATTGAATGACACGAAATGAAAATTTGAGCCGGTCGAGTAAGCGATTCGGTTCGATCTTTATCAAAATAATAAATTTTCAACAACTTGGTGATTTATAGGTCAGTCGGATTAGGATTTTATTGTTTTTCTTCTTTCTTCGTTTCACCTTCCTGTTGGTTGGCGGATTGGTCTTGCGATGAACCTGATGATGATTCGCGCTCTGCCGCCATCTAAAAATTAAAAAGGCGAGAGGAAATTGTCAGCAAAGAGCACGAATACGGTTACCGATTGATTATTCAGAATAGTGAGTTTCTTTATAAAATTATGTGAGGAACTAAACTTCACGGAGTCAATTTCTGAGTACGTGTCCATGGTATTCCTTCAAATTTCTGTAGCACAAATACCACACCGGACGGCAAATCGTCACCGCCGGCTACATAGGTTGTGAGACAGATGATGAATTTTCATCAATACAGCCTCTTGTGCAGAGAATACAATCAAGTAAAAAAACTTGGCAAATGAGAATTTGCATTAAAAAATTAAACAAAACCCAGTAGGGCAACAATAGGCCCGATTGATAGTTAAATAGACTTAGATTTAGACAAGATTTAGAGCTGGAATTGAAGAAAAGAATTTTGAAAATATTCGTTACCTTTTTGTAAGCCATTTCAAAGAGTTTCAACGAAGCCTGTTGCAAATTGCTGACAACTTTTCGGATTTCTTCAGGGTCGGATTCGTCTTTTTTGCTCAGGAGCTCTCGGACTTGCGTTATTTGTTCCTTCAATTTGGTGCACTGAAAATAGAAGAGGATCGGATGCAAATGAATCGGTACAAATGCCCAAGAAGCATAAAATTAAATAAAAATATTCTGATGTCAATTGACTATTTTTAGGTTATAGCAGAAAGGACTGACGTTTTTCAAATAACCACAGATAAAAATCTGTGTTTAGACAATGAAACCAATGTAGAAATTTTTACCTCGTCAGCTGGAAGTTGATCCTTGAATTCTTCCATTTTGGCTTCGGTCTCATGAATTATGTTCTCCGCTTGGTTGAACGCTTCGACGCGATCTTTCTTCACTTTGTCCTGTTGAGCGAACTGTTCGGCGTTCTTGACCATGTTTTCGATTTCGTCCTTACTCAGTCCACCCGACGATTGGATCACAACTAAAATGATAACATCAAGTATACAAACGAATACCCTAAAATGTCGTATATATTCTCTATCCAAGAAATATACTATCGGTAACTAAACGCTCTTAAGGCATTTCATACTGGCACCATAATAGCTTTTCCACAACGACTTACTTTGTTGTTCTTTGCCGGTGCCTTTATCGCGAGCAGAGACGTGTACGATTCCGTTGGCGTCAATGTCAAAAGTGACTTCAATCTGAGGGACGCCGCGCGGCGCAGGTGGAATACCGACCAATGTGAACTGTCCCAAAAGTTTGTTGTCCGAGGCCATCTCACGCTCGCCCTGGTGGACTTTGATTTCGACCTGCGTCTGACCGTCGGCCGCTGTCGAGAACACCTGGAAGCAGATAATTATTTCACATAATTTTATAGCTAACCAAGCGAAGCTGATAAACGTTGAGCACTGGTGTAGTCTATCTCGATATAGATACGATATCAAAATTCGAAGATTTGGAAAGGGACCGTAATGGGATAAGTTATTCAAGAATCGTGAATGTACTGTGTGTGCTTTAATTCGACAAAAACGGCGGCAATGGGAATACGATTTTTTTTCTCGAAATTCTCATCTGTTTCGTCGTCAAGGACAATCACAACATTTCCGGTAATGACACGCGTATTTGATTATATAGTGTAGCCAAATAATTAATACAAATAACTTGAAAGAGTGTGACTAATCAAACGGACAACTATGATAAATTTGTGCGCATTTAGTTAGGAAAAATCGTCTTAGAATAATAATTAATTTCACGATAATATCTAATAATACATGTTATTACTACTAAATGAGTTAATTTTTTAGATTTTATTCTTCATTACCTAGATACATGCATTTCATTTATTCTTTGTTCTTCTAGATATGGCTTGATACCTAATAATCAGTAACGAATTACCGTTACTGTCCTGATATTACGTTTATTTTGACTTTAAGCATTTTTATCCGAAATAACTGTAGCACCGTTTTTTTTTTTTTTTTTTTTAGACCACTCCGAAAAGTCAATACGAAAAAGGCTACTCCACTTATTGAAAATCACATTAATAAATACCATGACATAGTAGAATTTTCCCAAATAGATGGGGGGCCGACGGTACATCGCTTTAGCGCAGTGCGATTCATCACAGAGCACAAACCATGAAACTAGTTCACCGAATAGGTTCTCGTGCAGAACTGGCACTAGCGAGACGGAAGAACCCCCTCTATAGATCAGCTGAAGAACGTGGAAAGCCCAGAAGACTTAAGCTGCTATATATCGACCAAACCTTTTGTTTAGGCAGGCAGTGGGAAAATGGAAATGTCGACTAGGAGGTCAATAACTTTGCTCTCTTTCAATTTCAAGAGATAAGAACGGGGTTGAGTGCAATGACCTTGTTTTCGGATGCACCACGAAAAAGAAGGGTAAATGAATGAATCATTCTAAATTATATAGGTAGCCAAAGACCAGTAAGAGCTAACGGTCTTCCCAATCTCTAGGTCCCAAACGACGGAATCGTAACGGCCGATTTAACTGAGATAATTCGCAATTGGCCAGAAAAATTAGGTACACAATTAACGAAAAGTAGAAATCAACTGTCATCAATCAAAGTCATACGGATAAAACGTGTTCCTTCGCCGAGCTTTTGTAAAATTTATTTCCTTCTTCGGAGCTTGGAAAAAGTCAAATAAAAGAAAGAAATTTCTCAGAAGATCGACGAAGGAACCCGTTTTATTAGTATGGCCCATCCTCTGATTGATGATTTTAGGTACTTCAAATGGTCGAACAACGTTGATAGTTGGAAATAAATAAGTAACAGCAATTCTGTATGATACATAACATGTTGTTAATATAATACCAATGTACACCGAGCCAAAGGGGTAGAAAAGTATAATTTTTTTAGTTTTTCAGTTTAGGAGATACAACAAAGGAAAGGATTTTGAGGTGGATAAAAACTAGGCGACTGATTCTCCGGCCACTTTCACCACCTCGAGCATCCTCAGAATGTCATAGAAGCATTTCGTTTCAACAGAAAATAAGTACCTATCCTAGTATTTCTACCCCTCAACACCAAATCATGAAGACTGCGACGACCATGAGGTGATGCTCTAGGTCTGCTCCTACTGAAGTTTGTTTAACCGAGTGCGCGAGCGATTTCTTACAACTAAGAATCATAACTGACGAAACTTTGAACGGTTATATCTCGTAAAAGTACTGTGTGATATCCAGAATACGCTAATTTTGCACATTCACTTGGAGAACATTTTCCAAAAATGTAATTGAGATACGGCTACTTTTGTCACATTTGGACCACAGAAGGACACCCAGACACTTGTTCAGAAAGTTTTTCCGAGTATATAACTGTGGATATTTCATCTGAATTCACCCCTGCTCCGAATTCGACTTTTCGTACGATTACGGTACTACGTTAACATGGCAATAAAAATGGGAGACGACAGAGATTAAACCCTTAGAGAAAAAAAAGAATTTGATGTGACGTACAGGGGTTGAATGTGAGGAAACTAAAAAAACCCATTACAATTTTTAAAAAACCAACTCAATTCAAGTAAATTCTTTTTTTTCGAATTTGTTTAAAATTAAACTCTCATAGGACTCCATATCCGTCTTTTAGCTCTACTGATATATTGATTAATAAAAACACAGCAACGGGCAATTCTAGTAGGTAAGTACCTGGCTTTTCTTGGTTGGAATAGTCGTGTTTCGTGAGATGAGCCTAGTGAAGACACCTCCCAACGTTTCAATGCCCAGGGAAAGAGGAGTAACGTCCAGAAGAAGAACGTCAGTGACGTCACCAGCAAGGACACCTCCTTGGACGGCAGCTCCAACAGCCACTGCTTCATCCGGATTCACAGCTTTGGACGGTTGACGTCCGAAAATCTCTTGAACTGTGTTTTGAACCTGGAGGAGAATAAATAAATCATTATAAAATAAATAATAAATTTTAATATAATAAGTTATGAAAGTTTACGAGTATAATCAAAATACATAGTGTGTCAAAAACAATGACTCACCTTCGGCATTCTGGTCATGCCACCAACAAGTAGAACTTCACCGATTTCATTCTTTTTGACTTCAGCATCAGTCAAGGCCTTTTGACAAGGTGCGACCGTCTTCTTGATCAGGTCACCGACCAGTGATTCGAATTTGGAACGAGACAACTGAAAAAAGATCGATATAACATTATTTACCACACCAATGTGTAGAAAAACAGCGAATCATCGCTTGGTGAATTTTTCCTCGCAATATTGCATATATATGCGGTTCATCAGTACCTTCATATTCATGTGTTTAGGTCCAGATGAGTCCATTGTCAGGTAAGGGAGATTGATGTCTGTTTGAAGCGAACTGCTCAATTCGATTTTAGCTTTTTCAGCCGCTTCTTTCAACCTCTGCATAGCCATCGGATCTTTAGTGATGTCAATTCCTTGCTGAAAATTTAACAATTCATGAGAAAAACAGAACAAAACCAAACCACATCTGAACAAAAGAAGAATTTCCCGTTAGAAAATATCCAAATCACACCTGAACAAAAAGAAGAATTTTCCGTTAGAAAATAAATTGAACCAACCTCTTTCTTGAATTCTTGAACAAAGAAATTGACCAAAGTGTTGTCGAAATCTTCTCCTCCCAAGAATGTGTCTCCGTTGGTGGACTTCACTTCGAACACTCCTTTTTGGATTTCCAGGATTGACACGTCAAAAGTTCCACCGCCAAGATCGTAAACAGCGATGCTGGAAATTCAAGCGCGATAACGTTATAAGGTGTTTTTTAGTAGAAGCGGTATTCCAAAAAATATATAGCAACAATGTAATCCTTTCAAAGCTCACATTTTATCTTCGGATTTATCCATTCCGTAGGCAAGAGCTGCAGCCGTCGGTTCGTTGATTACTCGCAATACGTTCAAGCCTGAAATCTGTCCTGCATCTTTGGTCGCCTGAAATAAAACTCAGTTTAAGAAGTCGCTAGTCCACTTTGATGACTGTTTTAATTCATTAACTAGAAGAAGAACGTTGTCCCCTGAAGAGGCCTTGAGAGGCAAAAGCGCTCGGGAAGAAAATATCAACAATATGCAAGAGAGAAGGTCACACTTATTCTCTACACCTCTCCTGCCGTCAGTTATATGAAATAAAATTTATAAGAAAATAAGGCATTATTTAAGGAGGAGTATTACTGAAATGAAAAATAGGAAAACGCTGGGATCGTCAGCTTGTCAGGGTTTGTTTCTAATACCCCCTTCTCAAACCAAAAATACGCACCTGTCTTTGGGAATCGTTGAAGTAAGCTGGAACAGTGATAACGGCGTTCTTCACTGGAGTATTCAAATAGCCTTCGGCAGTTTCCTTCATTTTCGAAAGGACGAAAGCTCCAATTTGACTGGGTGAATACATTTTCCCGTCGCTGCCCTGCACCCAAGCATCACCGTTGCTCGCTTTGATGATTTTGTACGCCACATTCTTCCTGAAATGAAAATATCAAATGAAAACAATTATTTCAGCGAGATGTTTATTTACATCAATTTTCCTACTTATAACTCATTGCAGTATTCGAAAAGAGCAAAACAAAATAAATCTTCAGTAATGTAGCAATAATAAAATGCAGCGGAAATCAATAAATCAAAAATCTAAGATAAATTTGAGCTTTTTGCTAAGATGATTTGAGTGATAATTTTATCGATCCAGTTCATCACAGAAGTGAAAAAGTGGAAACTTACATGTCTTTTTTTACTTCACCATCCTCGAATCGCCGTCCGATAAGTCGTTTTGTGGCGTAAAACGTATTTGCTGAATTTGTAACTGCTTGACGTTTCGCAGGCATGCCGACCAATCTTTCACCGTCTGGGGAAAAAAATTTTTTCTTCAAAATATGATCCAGATTATTATTGGCTGCTCTAATGGTGTATTTCACCAAGTGACGGGGTAAGTGCGGGTTAGCCGAGTTAACGTTAACCCCGAATTACTCGAGGTTTGATTTCAACAACTGATTGAAGGTGGTGGAAGTTTCGAAGTAGCAGTAAATTTATAAAATTAAGGGAGAAGCTTGTATTTGTATTTTTCAGATTAATAAATCGCTAGTTTCATCACACCCACTGCTATGATCTGGCTGATAAACGAATGAGCCACGTAAAGAAGAATTTTCAGCAATAAAACAAATAGTTATCTAAAAAGCTACGTGTTATTTTCATTAAAAAATTAATGTGCAAAGTGACATTTTTTTCTTGGATGCAAAAATGAAGGTGGATAAGGAGTAAATTCGGTTGGGTCGAGGTTGTGGAAAAAAGCAGTAGGTACTGTTTGGCGAAACTATTAATTTTATCGTACATGCGCTATTAACAGCTTTGACTGAAAGGTTAGCAAATCACCAAGTGATCCTGGTTCAAAAAGCACTTCCCCTTGACCCGGTGTAAACTGGATTTGACGGTTCGAGAAACCAGCCCTTAGATTTAGCGACAAACATCTCGATCGAGCTGGGGTTAAAATCTGAGGGGCTAGCTTCTCTCGTATTCCGAGGATTAAGACTAACTTGGAGCGGTGAAACTCACTTTTTGCCTATTGTTTCGATTACCGATAACCCAAGGTGGTGAAATCCACCATAAGAGAGCATAAATCACATTTTGTCTCAATACTTACTCAAAGGGGTATATAACCATAGTTACCTTTCGTGAACGCAACAACAGATGGCGTCGTTCTTGATCCTTCGGCATTTTCAATCACTTTGGCCTGTTTACCTTCCATGACAGCAACACAGGAGTTCGTCGTTCCAAGATCGATTCCGATCACCGTACCTCGTACAGTTTCAGACCTAATAACAAGACAGTTGGTTCTCAGTTTCAACAATAGCTACAAAATATGGGTATCAATTTTAGAAGACATTTTCTCAAAATAGAGAGCTATAGAGTTATTCAGGGACTCATATTGATGAAAGTTGGATTCGTTCTTATGCAATGATGCATCATGTAAGATTCAAGACCATCATGTTTTGAATTATGTAGATTCCCTAGATTTTTCCAAGTTTTTTTTTTTTGGATTCAGAGGAACTTCGGACCTTTGATATGCCTAACTAATAGTACAGAAGACCTTTCAGACCGAGGAGCTATTATCGCGAATTGATGGAAACTTAAGTTGGCTAGATAAGAACAGAAAAGTCGGCCAACGTAGAAGGCTGAAATGCAAATAAATGAGCAGCCAATCGGCTAAGTTTGGAAAAAATAACTTCAAATGAGAAAAACTTCCAAAAGTCGTTTACTCTTTTTACGTGAGAAAAATAAAAACGCAAATAGTGCCAAGCAAAATACGAATATTAGGTAATTAAAATTTTTCTTTTTATTTGAAAAAAAGATTTTACGTTGACAAACATTTTTCTTAGGTATCTATTTCTTAGCTATTGTGTGCGTTTGGTCCGGGAAGCGGTTAAATTATTTTCCCTGCTGATAGGAGGGGTGAACAAGCAAGAGGAGTAAAAATTGGAAGAATGTATATTTATTCGTTTTACTCGTACCATGCAATTGCGCCATTGATTGCATTATCCATCGATAATTGGTTATGTCTATGATATGAAACACACCCAAGGATTTTTAAAATGATTATTTCAATTCAATAAAATTATTATTCCAATTATTTGAAAAGAAGTGTAATTTAAAGGCTCTTATACCTTGTTGAAAAGATGACATAATTATCAAGGCTGTGGATTTATAATCTAAGATGATGATGCAATCTTAGCTAACTCACGGAAGAGGGATAAATTATATTTCCACACCCTCAAGGGCCGCGTAGATGATAAATTCGATGATGTCCCAGTAATATACGGAGTTCAAAAAAATAAAATAAACTTGAAAACAGCTATTATTAGGTACTGAGTATGTCGGGACGAAAAAATATGGTAAATTATCCACCTGGTCTTAAAACACTTAGTATAAGCGTAGAAAAATGTTAAACCAACGCGAAAATCAGTAAAATCATCTAACATAAGATTATCAGTTGATAGGGCGATTTTTCAACTTACTTGAATCTCTTGTCGAGATGTCCAAGGTCACGGAGTAGTTTTCCGACCATGGGTTTCTGCGGAAAAAAGTTCAAACGGTGATTAAGCCGGTAATTCATAATGGAAATTGGAAAGATCTATTAAACTCCGGCAAGAATCCGTAGCGGCAATGGGCAAGGGATCGGACTAGCCCAGAGACAGAAAATCGCTCGGCCCACAACAGAAAGAGAACAACGAACGTTATCCGCAATAAATCGAACGCCTCAAACATATTGAAATTCAAAATAGAGCAGTTAATATTATTGGAAATATATTAACAAAAAGCGATCAAATTCATCAAGGACAAGTTCGAAATTGCTGATAAGGATGAACCGGCCAGCCTTGGGAATAAGAAAAGTAAAAAAATTCTTCGGGTTAACTTACCGATAAAACATTCCCCTGCGATGCGAGGTGGACCGAGATCGGAGAGATTTTCGCTAATTTGAACATTATTTTTCCGGGTAAATTTAACAGCACAGGATAGACTAGCCGATTATGGGCCGAGAACTTCACGTGCGCGAGAGTTGAATGGCGTAACACCCGAACGAGAGAGGAAGGGATGGTGGTGAAAATTTAGAATTGCCTAGAACCACATGCGTTGCGAAGAGCGAGAAGCTCCAGTGAGATGGCAATGCCGAAATTTCCCGTTCAAAGGGAAATTTTCCCCGTACGAGAAGAATTACGAATGAATCACATCATGATGAATTATGTTTTGCTGTCGTTTTTCAATATTAGGAAATTATAATCAGTTTATGATAATCCGATATGATGCAAGGGATTCGAGAGTTAAGTAAACCGAATAAAATGAAAAATGAGTGAAGGCGATCGGAAAACAATCTACGGCAAAAATCGATCGCTAGCTGAAACTATTTGTCTGCAGGCGCGTAAAAATCTGTCTCAATACGCCACCCAATTACTTTTATTCCCAAAATTAGCATGTTTGGAAGTGAGATGTTAAAAAAGTCCTTTTTTGCCTAATCGCCGTAAAGCGTACGGGATATTTTTATAGTTAGGCCACACTGCCAAGGCATATCCCATGCGGAGAAAAGACTTTTTGTTTTAACCTCTTTGCTGTGAAATAATTTTACTCTTGTTCACTTTTGGGGGAATTCCATGTTCTCCAATAAATCGAAATCATCAATCATCATGAAATCAATCTTCGAATATTGGCTATATTTTGATAAAAATGCCATTTTTGCTTACAAGCCCAAACAGGAAGAAAGCAGACATGAAATTAGTTTTCTCACGGAAACTCTGGCGGAGGTTGGAGACAACCATCTGCTTCGTCTATACATCCAAAGGTAGCGCTGAATGTTCATCTTGAATCAAGCCACTGTAATCTTGAACAACATCGTTCGCGCCAATAATCGTCTATATTTCACCTGATATGAGAGCATCAGAGGTTTTTTATTGCAATAGTGCTCATAAAATTAGCAATAAATCGTGAACTTATAGCGTTGATCAATTTCTTCATATTCTAATTAAATTAAATGTTTACAAATTTATTGAAATTTATACCTTATACGTCCGTGATTTGTAACTTGAATGAGGAATTTTCCATCTCCTTAGATCCCTAAAAAATAACCCTTATATATGATGGATTTAACCGAAAATATAAGTTACATCGCCAATAAGCAATGTAACTAGCCAACACAGGCGTTTTTGCTATAGCAATTGTAGCATTGCTAGTAGGATTTGCCCGTACAGCTAAATCCAAGGCTAGTACCAAGTAATTTTGGTTTATGATTGTATAACCGTTGTAATCGCTCACGAAAAAGACATTCCTTACCCCCTCGAAATTTGATGTTTTACGGTACAAGGTCCGCAGTATTCGAATATTAGAAAATTTCTCTCCGTCCGCCTTACGCCGTCGACACATTTCTGAAGAACTATAAAAGTTGCGTACTATAAATTTTCACCAGTAATCAATTTTGACATAATATGGCTGAATTCTTCAGCAAAATCGGCACTTCAATTTAATGATATTTTAGGGGGTTTTAACGAGGAAAAAATTCTCACTTTCTAGGGTTTTTTCGACAAAAATGTATTTAGTTTCATTCAACGTAGATTTTTGAACGCTAAATTGAATGAGACCAAAAATAGGTTTGTAGCTCTAATGTTTATCGAGTTAGTTGTCGAGATTTTTAAAGAGCTATACGATCGTTTGAGGAACTGGCCGGAAGGGTTTTGATGAAAAAAAATAGTGTACTCGAAATTATGGCCTCCGGCTGAAAAACCTTCAGAATTTTCATTTTCGGTCCCAGTTTTTCAACAAATTCGAAAAGTATCGAACAATTTCGTTTTTGGACAATTTTGTCTTCGCGAAATTTGGTCTATTAGGAGCTGTAACAGTTATACCAAGCGCCACGTTGTAGTCAGATAAATTTAAAACATTTTTGTCATTTAGGTCGGTTGGTTTACTCTTACCAAAACTCTTAATACTATTCAGTACCATCTAAAAATTGACTCTGCTCAAATACTTCTGGACTAATCACATGAACTTTCGTTTTATGTTTTTAGTGCTTGAACGGATTCCGCTGTAAACAAATTCAATATTCAACCGCTTTCATCTCTTCGTACGATATTTTCGTCAACACCGCGTTAAAAAATCGGTTCTCGAAATTCGATCGGAAAGCGGAGCAGGTATTCCGATTGGTAAACTTGTCCGTTCATCTTCAAGTCCGCTGCCTTGAAGGTGGTCGTTTTTCGTGGTTACCGGCAAGTTATCCTTGAAAAAAAGCTGAGAAGCGTCAGTACGAAAGGAAGGTTGTATGAGGGTCGGTCGGTGGCTCCGAGCACGGTCTGGCAACGGCGCATTTCCACCCGCCCTCTCGCAGCTATCGTCGTCTCTCTCGCACACGCGCAAACCTCGCTGATCGTTACGCTCGCTCTCGCACAACTACTACTACCACCACCACTACTAGAACCGTCGGTGCTTCACTCACAGTCCCCACCTCTACCACTTCGCCACCGTTGCCGCTATTTCACTCACTGTACAACACAAGTTCGGGGGCCCGAAGGTGCGGGATTATGCGCCGCCGCTAAATCCCAACCCGAGTTCCCGAAGGGATAATTTGACAGAAATTTTTTTTTACTACTGCTAATTGCATTGTTGGAATAAGAAGGAAATTCTTGTCTGACTCGGTGGCGGATTGCGAAAAATTGCGCACCGCGTTTGAACCGTATTGATCAAAGGTCGAAAACATCGATCCTCTGAAAACAAATTCGAAACGGCAAACTTAAAAATTAGAAATACGCTGCAAATGATTATACAGTGGTTAATTACTCTTTTGATCCGAATGAGATCACATCGGGGTTGATAGCTTAAATGGTTCTCAAGTATCGCAGCATTTTGTAGAATTTTTGAGATTTTTCAAATTAGGCACGAGGTTATACCTAGCTCCACGATTTTTAAAGCTGTAAAAATCGTTCTATAGCGAGTATAGAAATGGTCGTCAAACACTTTCTTTTTTCGCCGTTAAGTAACTAATTAATTTGTCTTTAAACTAAGTAATTAAAATAAGATAACTATTCATATTTACGATTTATCCCAAGGAGTTTCGCCTTATTAACCAATATGTTGTTAGATAGGAACTTTCACAAGAGTTTTGATCAGTTACTAAGTAGATATAACAAGTAGGTAGATGGTCTTTTCAAATTATAATTGAAGCAAAGGATTGATAAACCACTGTACATGATTTATTCCTTAAATCTGCATCATATTGTTTTTGTGAACAATTTTTATTTATTAGGTGCCAAAACATTTACAAAATCGCTGCAAATGATTGAGCTGAGGTTTAATATCCCTTCGCTTCTACAATGATGTAAGAAGACCACCAAATTAATTTTTCTGCACAGCGTTGGAAAATACAAATTTTCTCCCTCTCAAAACCTCCAAAAATATCCTTAAAATTAGCGATTTGGTTAAAGAATTGAGCCATTGTCATGCCAAGGTTGGTTTTTGGTGAAAATTCCAAGAATTTAGCTTTCAAAGTTCTGTTAGAAAAGTGTTGACGAAGGACGGATGGAAATTTTTCATTCGATATTCGGATTCAACATTACCTTGAAACGTAAAACATCAAATTTTGAGGGGGTTGGAATTTTTTGGGCAATTCAATTGTTTATTATTGAGTAATAACTTTAATAAGAAATTTTAATAGCTTTTGGTTTATTATTAAATATTAAACCAAAAGCTGAAAAAAGTTTCATTTTTCATCTCCACTATGAACTCCAATCAATGTTTGGGCTCTCCTGAAAATTAGGAGAAATTGTGATACCACATGAGACCCTCGATATGAATCCTTCGACTACGAATGCCCCTCTTGATCCACATTGGGGCGTCTTCGTTCCACTACTGGTAACTTCTTCTCGTTCAAATTGGAACAATCGTCTTAAGGTGTCATCTCGTCGTTCAGTTGTCTTCTCCGAAAACGTAATTTTCCCATGGTTCCCATTGACGGCCATCCAACCACTGCGGCCTTTGTTTGATTAAAATTCGAACCCGTTGCTGGACCCCGATTTGAGCTCATTTTAAACCCGCAGCAACGGTTAGCTGCAATAAAACAGAGGTTGATAGACAGGCAGCGATGCGTCGCGAAGGAAGTGAACGTTCTGCGGAGGAGTCACGGCCGCCTGAGTTTCTCTTGGTACTCGCAGCTCTACTTGTTACTTGCAGTGAGTTACTCGCGATTCTAACAACGGTAACATGAGAACTGTGCGTAATGGATTAAAAAGTTTAATTTTCGAGTGATTTTGACTACGTTCTCTGCGACGAATTGACGATGTAGCTGTCGGAGTGGATCGAAATATGCCGTGATTGCGATGCTTTCATCCTGGTATCATCCTCGCCAGATAACATCCCAGTATCTTCAAAAACTCCAAAGGTAGGTACCTGCGATAAATCCTGCGTCGAAAACAAGCCTTTTAAAAATTTCTTTCTATATTTGAAAGGAAGAATTTCTATTTCTTAAATCAACTACTTTTTTTAAAATCATACACAATTTTAATCATACATGAAAATAATTCTAGCACTCTAAAAATTCGATGTTTCACGTTTCAAGATCATTGAAATAAATGAAAAGCTGAATAAAAGCGCTGAAAAAATGAATGGACAGTGGTTTACTATTTCTTTGCTTCAAAAATGATTTAGGAATACCACATTAATGATACTATAGAACACTAAAGAACATTTCCACGTAACGTGAACGTTTCCACCAGACAAGAGGCTGGTAACTATAAGAGAGAACTCATTAACAACGATGGTTGATTTTCTTTTTCCTAATTATCTAATTAAGAGTTAAATTATTCGTCTAGTGGTACAGCTGTACAGTTTAGGTCGACCATTCCCACGAATTACTAGAATGTTTTTAATAGCTCCATAAACTCTCGAATAATACTCTCATGAAAGATTGCTTAAAATCTCAGAAATTCTATACAAAAGTAGCAATAACTTGAGAACCATTAAAGCAATCGATCCCGCCCCTCGCGCTGTGTAGAAAGTACAGGTTTATTGTATTCGTTAATTTTGTTAAAAATCACCTTTGAGCCAAAAATGGCTCATTATCCACCATCTGATAGCGACCTCTAGTCTAAGAGAGAAAAACACTCAAAATTGAACATTTTTCGATTAAATTGTGATTATTTTTAAAAATTTATCTACAACTCCTAATTTTTTATACCTTTGAAAAATAATGGTAGGAGCACACTACGGCAAAAATATGTAAAACAACTTATTTTTAAAATTTTCCACAAAGTAATAATTTGTAGTTTATTTAAAAAAAAAAAAATGCCGTGCGCTGGATTATTTACAAAATAATTAACAACATAGGTAATTATTACTCGTTGGTAACAAAACCTCAAATCAACACCGAAGTTTCTAATTTAACGGTTGATAAATGATTGCCGTAATTTAAACACGAAATTACAACTTACAAAGGGCAGAATTAATTGGTAAGTTATAGTTGATAACACATTAAATAATGGAAGCACTGCATGTGATCTCGGGAGTCCAACTTATGATGAGTTCAACGATTTTCAAGAATAAATTGTTAATGATTTTTTTTATCGTACCTACTTAAATTACGAAATGTATTGGAAGTGGAATACTGTTAATATCTGTAAAATATAATGATGGTCACTATTATAAGGCGGAGAAAGGTATGTACAACTATTTCTCCATCGCAAATGGAAGTACCGCGTGTGATCCAGCGGGTGGCGAATTTTCCCGCTGTTTTTTTCGAACTCTTGTTGAAAGAGCGTGTGTCAAAATGACAATAGAGAAAGAGAGAAAGCCAGGGGGGATAAGTTGTACAAGAGAAAGAGAGAGTTACGGTTGGGAATTCGGCGGGCGAGCGGGGGATCTTCCCCTCTTCGTCCCCCTCCCGACGTCGCGTACTTTTATTGATTTTTTAAGGGGGGATGACGTTGCGGGGGAGTGACCGGAGGAGGTTGACACTGTCAACTAACGTTGTCTTCACGACGTGAAAGAGGTGGGGCAAGAGGGGAGGAGGGCGAGGGGGGAAACGAGGGGGCGGGATGGGAGGAAAAAATAGTCTGGTAACCGCTCGAGCCGGCCGCCGCGCATCACCTTCGCGAACGAAACTCGAAAAATCGCCCTTTTCCATTCGATTTGAACTTGAAAATACCCTGTTCAAAATCAAATTCGGACAGTGTACGCTCGCCCGAAGTTCGGTCTTGATCGGCTTAGTTCGCACGATTTGGGCCCGAGGTGACGGCGAAGTGACGAGAGAGGCCTACGTACGTAAAGTGAAATCAACGTTGCGGTTCAAAAGTCAGGAGCAGTGAATAAAAAAAAATCGGTAACAGTTGTTGAGGGGAAACGGTGCCAAAAACGTGATAACGCTGTGACAGGAGCCGGTTACTTCCGAAGTCGTTTATTTACGAGTAACAGCTTACCCTAGAATGGAACGCATATTCGGTCACCGTTCCTCCCCTACGCTATTTTTCAACCTAGGTCGCCGTTAAGCGGTGACATCGAAAGCCGTTCTTTTCCGGTAGCTGTTCCGCGAGTGTCGAAACTGTTCTTCCAGTGCCGTGACAATTCACGTATTTTTTCGCCGGACGAGATAAAAAACGATGGAACCGCTTCAAAAATTTACGCCGGACGAATTTTGCCGCCGACCCAAGAAGAAAATCAGTTGACGCATCCGGGACATTTCAACGAGACTACAATCACGGGAAAGAAAGGTAAAAAATTGTTTGACGTTTCTGTAGCAGTTATTGCTTCAACGTATTGTTTCGGTTATTGTCACAAAAGGGTTATAATTTTGTCGATCAATGTTTTCACGCGTTTTCTCTTGAAAAAACGCACCAAAAATTGTTTTTCCCTCCCGAAAAGAAATTTCGATAAAAAATCGACCGCACTATGTACGATGATAATTTTGGTCGGATCGAAGTTGAAAGAAGTGTGCGATTGAGGTTTCCATCAAGTGAGGTTTCGGTTCGGTTAGGATAACACGGGGAGGAACCTGTAGAAACTTATACGAGAAAGCAAATGGGTCGACTCGGGTTCCTGAACGAATTCTCGATAGACAACTTCACCGAGTTACCGCTAGGTTCGCTGGCGATTCTCAAGTTACGTGCACATAACCAAACTGCTTTTAATTCATAATTCGAATGTTAAATTTTACCATTTTCTCTAACAATGATAAAAAAGTTTATTTTAATTGCTGGAAATTCGGTGTTTTAGATATGGAAGCATAATTCAAGATTATGGAACCATTATCAAATATGTAAAGCAAATTGCTGTGATCACGCAGTAGGTACATCAATTTCAAATCAGTTAACAGGTTAAAACCAGTATAAAATCAAGTACTAAACGCGTATTATAAGAAGTTCACTAGTACTTGAACAATGTCTAAAAAATCATTTAAATCTAGCTTCAAAAATTGGAACCTTTACAAAGAATCCATGGTGAATTTAATCGTAACTCGAGAGATTCCAACATTAGAGATTGATAATTCATTTTATCAATTCCTCCCTCTGTAGATTCACCTTGAATCAAATTATTGGGTTCATCTGTTGTCAAATATTCTATTGATTTAAGATGAATAAAAAACGCTGGCAGAAATTTGAGTTGAATGCAAATACCGAGGATGTACGATTATTTGTGACACTAATGCTAAAACTCAGCCTTCATTCAATCACCGTATTGCATTAAATTACGCCGTATTCAATTACATATTGATTCTTGTGGCCTGTGAAAATCGAAGTAGAATAACAACCGACAGTGTTGAACACCTCAAAAGTACTTTGTGTTATACTAAATGCAAACAAACCCAATTTTCGACTTTTTACTGAAAGAGCCATTTTTATAAATTTAATACTATTGGAATTTTTTCCCAAGATATGAAGATTTGTGTCAATGCTTCTTCCAATAGTCCAGTTAAATTTATGTAGCATAATTAACATATTTCTATTTTTGAGCCTTCGACCACTGATTTGTTTAAAAATTACACACACCACAAGCCTACGTATTCAAGTAAAGAGCCAAGAAATATTAACCATCATCTTTATATTGTGTGTTCCGTGGAGCTCTATTTCGATAGAAGAAAAAAAAAGATAAATCCAATTTTCAACGTTGCAATAAAAATGTCTGAAGCGTGCATGATCGTGTTGCGTTCGAGGATAGTGAGCGAGGTTCGCGGGAGTTAACGGAACTAGACCAATGCGTGCTCTTTGCAGCGTTGCACGGGAGTCTTTAAAGACTGAACTGGTGGCTCCCTCCGGCGAAGAGGAGAAACGTTCGGCGACCGCCCGAGTCAAAACTTTCCGAATATTTCCATTCGGCCAAGAATTTTTTCAATATAAAATTAGACCGAATTTGGAGAAAAAAATTGACACCAAATTCTACGGTAGTTACCAAAAAACTTGAGAGATATTCGTCGATTTTTTCCCGCGAATTTTTTCGCCGCCGGAACGAAAATAAAAACGCATTTTGACTAGTGTAGTGTTTACTTCGAGCCTTTCTTGAGAGCGAGTTGATTTTATTTAGAAATGGGGTACAGTCAACCCAACAACGTTCGGTCGGGGATTTTACGCGGTTCCGTTCGGTTTTTCTCGCAGTGACTGATCGGAGTTGAAAATTGTGAAATTGTCGCCGATTCGACGAAATTTCCCGGCGACTTTTTTTTCCGCTACGCGCGTTATCCGTTTTCCCGAGACGGTTTCGTCCCATCGACCCGTTCAGGTTAAGTCGTAATGTTGTGCGCTCAAGTTGTGCGATCCCGAGGTTTGGAATAACCCGCCTTCGCGTTCCTCCAACGTTTGGCTTCTAGGAACAACCAGTTTTTTCGAACCAGCTGTCCACCGGGGGAAAAACGCCGGAATTTTCCAATCGATTGTTTCCTTCCGTCGTCGCGAATTTTTCCCACCCGCTCAAAAATCGCGGAAAATCGACCAATGTATTATTTCCGCCATTTCGCGAGTGCACTGTGAAAAACGGTCGGATTTCCAAAAATTTTTTCTCAGTTGCTCAGGTTTTTTTGGGGAAAATATTTTCGCCGGCCCAACCACGATTTCGCGTTAACATTATGAAGTGCCGGTTGTGTCGTCCGGTCGTGCGAATTTCGGCCCCGAGTGAACAAATCGCAGCAAAATGAGGCAAGGACGTGGAGGACAACGGAACAAAAAATGTAATTACGACAGTATTGATATTTACGTCCTTTATTGACCGTTGCTTATTGTCTTTCGGAAATTTATTTTCCTGAATTTTGATCTTTATAAGCCGAATGATTTTATTTATGGGGATTATCGAAATGTTTTCACCATAGTAAGTCATAGCTGATGAAAAAATCTCACAAACGCCGCAAAAATTCATCGTCTACTATAAATTCAGCTTCATTAATTCTGTAAGAAGTCCATCCATTTGGAATAGTAATTATTCCTAACATGTCTGAATGTTCCTACCCAACAACAGACAGGTCGTAGCTCTTGAGGAAAAACTAGGTAGGAACCAGGTATTGTCTTCAAATCAAAAGCTAAATTTTCCGCCTAACCGTATTGCTGAATAGTGTTTGACAACCATTCCAACGAGTAAGAACGATCTTTATAGCTCCAAGAACTCTCGAGTTGCCAAATTTCCGAAATTTTCGAAAATTCCACGTTAAAGCTGCGATAATTTGAGAATCATTGAAGCTATTGGGTCCGTTATTGTCTCAATCGATTCAGCGTCCAAAAATACCAAGATACCAAACACAATGTTATTAGAAATCGTCATGTTAAATGTTTCAAAGTAACAGCTAAATTTTGAGAACCATTGATCCGTCGATTCAGCGTTCGAAAATTGTATAGAAATCAATCCCAAACCCGCTCATATTCCATAGACATTGGAAATATTATTTTTCTCATCTTAAAACCTAATCTAATTACAAATTTAGCGACATCGTGTTTTGAAAAATGATTTTCTGGTCAAAATTTCTGTCAGTAGTAGTCTAAGTTTCTGTAGTTTCCTTTGGATACTACTGAATAGTGTTTTATCATTGAACGATAAACCAAAAGCGTTCGAGCGTGCGAGCTATTGATGGTATTATTTGCTTGCTTGTTTGTGAGATTAGTCACAATTAGACAACGAAAAAAGTAAATATAAGCAAATGCGTCTTGGTCGAGTCTGAAAATTGTATTTTTCTTTGGCATTTATTTTTCTTTTTTCATATTTTCTGAGAGAATTTATATTATCCAAAGCTTTCAGTCAATGGTGTGTCAAAAGGTTTCAATTTCTATGGATTTTCGTACGCTGAATCGAATGAAAACATCGTGGGATCACTAGCTTTAATGGTTCTCAAGTTATCGCTGATTTGGTGTGGAATTTTTGAGATTTTGAGAAATTTGGCAAGATGATAGAGCTATAAAAATCGTTCTAAACTCGTTACTATGCTCGTCAAACACAATTTTCAGCTGTACCGTTGGGCGAATAATTTAACTTTTAATTTGAAAATTACGGAGTTTTACCTTACTAATCTGTTGTTGTTTTTTTTTTTTTTTTTTTTTTTTTTTTTTTTTTTTTTTTTTTTTAACTATACAAGCTACATTATTAAAATTTTCACCAAAAATCAATTCTTTGGCCAAATCGTTACCTCAGTTTTAAGGGTATTTTTGAGTTGATTTGAAAGGGAGAAAATTCGTATTTTCCGATGTATTTGCCAGAAAAAAAACGTGTATTTGGTATCAACTTCTATAGATTTTTGGACGTTGAATCGAATGAGACCATAACGAAGTCAATGACTTCAATTGTTCCCGAGTAATCGCTGCTTTAACGTAGAATTTTCGAGATTTTTGGAAATTTGGCATGATTTGAGAGTTTTTGGAGCTATAAAATCGTTCTTACTCGTTGAAATGGTCGTCAATCACTCTCTTCAGCTATACGATTAAGTGAAAAATTACTGAAGAAATTTTAAAAATCGCCTTTAATTTGAAAATGAAGAAAATTAAAAATGATAAAAATTACTAGTATAGTTGCTACCTAGTTTTTCTTTAAGAGTAACCTGTCTGATGTTGGGTAGGAACATTCACATATTTGGAATACGACTGACACAAATGGATGGTTAGGCTACATCGTTTTTGAAGCAAATGAATGATAAATGTGCAATCATTATTGTAGTTTTTTTTCACATTAGCTATTGTGTCTGCCGTGAGCCTGAGGGTTTTAATCATTTTTGCAAGTCCTAACTCGTCAATAACTTGATGCTTACTAATTGGTATTCGAAAAAGCTGATACGTCAGTTGACGGAGGAAGTACCTACTACTGGAAATGCCACATTTTTTCGGTTTACCGTTTGGCAGTTATTAGATTTTCAACTGAATACGATGATAATTGAGTTTTTATCAGGAAATGAGTTGTTCCAATAGAACAGAGCGGTGAACTCCTGGCGCATACGCGCCTACTACTGTTACATAATAATATGTACCAGTATGTATGTATGTATGTATGTATGTATGTATGTATGTGACCTATCTATGAAGTCCCCACAAGAATTGCGATAACTGGAGAACCGTTAATGTTATCCACTCCGTTCTGGTGTTATTCTATTTAGCTTGAAAAATACATAGATTCCAAACCCTTACATTACCCGTCTTGTGGGCGAAAGTGCCTATTTCCAATTTTTTGAAACTACGTGCCGCACTTTCCTTCGATCTGGCTGACTAACAAACTCGTAAGCAAATATTCAAATTGTTTTTTTGCGAAGATACACGTGAAATGGGCATACAGGTCGTATTTGATATTCGGATTTTTTAACCAAAACAAATATAATATTTTTTTTGTAACATTCACTAATAATATATTATGAGAGCTTACTCTGGATGACTATTAGTTGATAAATACATTTTACAACTATCTTGATCTACGAGTTCGTCGCTCAAAAAATTGTCGTTATTCGAAATGAATTGGTGGTAAAATTATTTAAAAATTGGTGAGCCAACCTTTTTTTGTAAACAATTGAACTTGTTTATATGATTTCTTTTACCACGCAAAATCAGATTAGTGACACTAAGGCCTTTGTTTTATGATTTTTCTGCAGCATTGATGTTTGCTGCATTCTTGAAATATTCCCTAAAATCATTCTAGGACTAGCATAGCTCAATTCTCCAACCCGGTAGATCCTTGAAGGGTATTTATAGGGGGAATATTCGTGTTTTCCAAAGCTTTCTAGTGAAAGGTTTTTCTAGTATCAATTTTACTAGATTTTAGCATGAATATGCTTTACCAGGGACCTAACTGCCGAATAACCTTGTATGAGATTGAAATGAAAGTAGTCACATATTGATAAACATCCATTGATAGGGAGTGAGGTCCGCTAGCAACCTGGTATAAAAGACAGTTATTATAGGACAAGAATAATTCATCGACCACTCTTCACTCGACAGATTGAAAAAAAACTCGCTGCAAATAATTGTATTATGACTCCTCATGGTAATAGGGATTTTTTCTTTTACCGGTGTTTTCCAAGGTGGCCATGGGGAGTATTGGTTACTTAGTAAAATCATACACATCCAATGGTCATGTAGGCCGCTCTATCAGGTGCGTATTTTTTCGCCACAGAACCAAAACTCCCCTCGGCCACCGTAGAAAAACAACGGAAAAGCTCCCTAATAGTTTGTCAGAACATTAGTGAACGTTTATACCTAACAGATTGGTAACAATAAGGGAAAACCCCTTAGCAACTTAGGTCATTTCAATGAATTTTATTTTTCTTTATTATCAAAATAAATGTGAAATTATTCGCATAACAGTATAGTTGTAGTGTCTGTCGCCCATTAAAACGACTATAGAATGGTTTTTACACCAATAATATTCCAGTAAATAGCTCGCCAATTATGATTTTGGTTGAATTCGATTCTTCGCCTCGGTTTTACCTATATTTATATTTACAAGCATTCCTTTATGTACAAAAGCAATTAAGCCTAATTTATCCTGACCTTGTTGTATTCCTATTTAGAAAAAATTTGGTCTGCTCCAATTTTTCAAAAACTAAATAATAAATTATATATTATTTTAAATTTTTTGTTTTGTTTCAGGCTGTAGCCGACGAGTCGCCCCTCCGATCTCACTACCGGCCACACTGGAGGATCCGGGCGTCTCGTGGAAGGGGAGTCCGGCCGATTTCCCCAACTCGACGCCCAATTTTGGCGGCCCCGGTGGCGGTGGGCCTGGCGGCGGTGGCGGCCCCGGCCCCGTCGGCTCCTATTCGGCCGGCCCATCTCCCTTCCAAAGCGGTCCTGGTGGCGGACCCGGTGGCGGTGGCGGTCCCGGAGGTGGACCTGGTGGTGGTGGCTCGCCCGCTGGTTCGGCCGGCCCTTATCCACCGCCTGGTTCAACAACACCGCAATACACGGCCTCCCCTGCACCGAGTGGCTCGTCGACACCGGGCCCTCAAGTATCGGGCTTCCCACCTCCGGGTCCTCCTAATTCGGCCGGGCCGCCAGGTTCGGTATACAACGGTCCGGGTGCCGGATTCGGATCACCTTCCGGACCCGGCGGAGGCCCGGGCGGACCTGGTGGTTTCGTTGGACGACCCGGTTCTTCGGGACCTCCCTTCGGTCCCCCGCCTGGCCCACCAGGCGGACCTCCGTCCGGACCCGGTGGAAACCCTCATTTCGCCTCGCCCGGTGGTGGACATGGAGGCCACGGTGGCGGTCACGGACAATCGCCCTTCGGTTCCCACCAGTTCGGTCTTCCGCCCGGCTCCCCCTTCGCACCCCACGGGCCCCCCATGGGCGGCCCTCCGATGCCCGGAGGTGGACTTGGGATGCCGCCCCACATGCAGGGACCTGTTGATCGCATCGACCAAGGGTATGTTTTTCAAAACTACATTAACTCTCTAACTTTCAAATTTATTTAGTCCATAATTTGTCTGATTTTGAAAAAATCAAATTAGAAAATGGGAAATTGTCGAATTAATTTACCTCCGTTACGCTATGTTTTACGAAAGTAGAAAAAAATCGCTGAAACTCGGTTACTGTACGTCGCACGGTTCGTGCGAGAGCGATAGAGATAAAGCTCGGGGTGGAAAGCTGTGGTGGAGCACTCCAGTTGTGAAAGAGCTAGGCCGAAGGCGGTGGTGGTGGAGTTGGCTCTCTTTCTTTTTTACCCCTAATAATTACAGGGTAACCATGGCAACACACCCTCCGCCGCACTCGCACTCCACCGCCTCCCGATCGGTAATGTGCAGTCGGGTTCCCACAAATGTCGGAGCGCGGTACTACCAGAACTTCTCATTTACACCCCTCTATGCGCGTACTTTCCTTACCGAACTTACCGTAATATTTTCCTTATTGCAACAAATTGAGTCGCTAAAGAGCAATGAATTTTAATATCCTCCTCAAATTCAATTGTTATTGTTCCGAAACGAGTTAGAAATAATTTTTCCCCGACGATGGCCCAATTTGGTATTGTACAGGATATTTTCCGGGAATTAAAATCGCTGTTTATGATTTTCAAAATTTCAAAATACCAGGAGTAAAGTTAACGAGCATTAGAGCGAGGATAGGACGATTTTGGTATATTATCAATAATAAACCATAGTAATAGCCCTAGAAAACAATTGTCTAACCCATCGAAAAATGTGATGTTTTGTGTTTCAAGGTATGTAGAATATCCCTTAGAAACATTTCTCGATGGCTCGATAGTCGTAATGGTTCTCAAGTTATCGTTGATTTTTTGTGGAATTTTTGAGATCTTGGGATTTTTTATTGAATAGGTAATGAGTCATCTCCCACTTCACCCAACATATTTTTTAAATGACGCTAAAACACTGAAGGTATTTTAATTTGCGCGCATTTTCTCACTTAGAATTCCGCGTGTCAATTCGAGAAAATATTCCTGTAAGAATAGCTGAACGTGTTGTTCATTCAGCTTGTGATGACAAGATAGCCCTAAATGAGAGGGGAGCGTTGAGAGGGAAAATGATATAGGGAAGGGAAAAGAAAAAAGGAATTCTTTAGGGCTATTGAAATTCAGGAGTTGGAATGGAGGATGACAAGGGAAAAGAGGAGAGGTTAAATGGTGGGGCTGTTAATTATCCGATGGCGAAAATTTCGAAAACGCTTCAAGTTGAGATTGAGGCCTTATGAAAATGAAATAGCGAAAGAACGTGAAATATTCACATTTTTCATGTAATATCCAAATATGAACAATTGTCATGGCCCGAGAAAAAATTTCAATTTTTTTTGTTTAGCTTCCACCATAACGTTTTTATTCCCCATCTTACACTCGATCGGCGCAATCACAAATGCATATTATGCACCACGTTCGAATAGAATGGAAATTTCAAAACGGTATTCGCTTTCGTTCGCCCTCTCGGTGTTTTCCTAGCTAATCTAATCTTGCGATTTTCGTCAGCGCGCATCTTAGGATTTGGGTCGAGCATTTTTCCCCTCATGCTTCCGTCTTATCTGGCCAGATCTCCAACTTGGCAACGCGGACAAGGCAAAGACAGGTCGAAAAATAGCTCGCGCGATTTTCCATTTAAAAGCGTTTATATTATGCGGCTATTTTCGTCGCAGTTTTTCGAGGCTGGAAATTTGTTGAAACAATCCGCCTATCGAGCGAGGAACCAACCGCGGGCTATATGCGCATTATATTTATAACCAATGTTGTGCCTAGATCGCGCTTTCCATTTTGACTCGGTAACAGGTATAACAAAGTATATAATCGAGAAACTCAAAGGCCACAACGCTAGTACACTACTACGATTTTTACTGATAAAGTAGCCGGGAGACACAAAAATAGAAAACACACGAATCACTAGATTAATAATGCGAAAGTACAAGTTTTATAAAATGAGATCATTTTTAGCAAGACTACCCGAAAATGTACGCCCTGAAGGAGAAATGAGGCGTCGTTCACGAGTTTTTATAATCCTTGAAAAAATTCAAGTTTTGGAATTTATTGATTATTGCAAGAAGACCCATAAATACAAACTCGGCAAACAGTTCGCGAATATTTTATCAAGTGTGGCCACCCCTGAAAGGCTAACATTAGAAAGCTATCTATTTCGTCCTGGTCTACACAAACGATCGGTTTCATTAGCCGGGTGTCAACACATTGACAGTCGTTCTCATGAGTTTTTCGTGTCGAACGTGAGCACCTCACGAGTCAAGTGACACGTGAGATGAGTGGAGGGTCGCCATTCATTTCTTGCCGTCTAATTGACTGTTTTAAAGGGCCCGATAGACACTAATGTGCCATCGAGATGTATTCAACGGCCCCCAATGACATGAATGAGTTTTCGTCCTATTTTACGTTCGCCATTGTAGTATAAACGAATGGGTAAGAATCATGTGTCGAAATCACAGATTTCTACCGATAAAAATGTTATATTCTCTTCTGAAAGTATTTTTGTGGACATCTCCATTCAGTAGTCGATGCAATTGAGGGAAGCAAAAAATAGAAAACTCGGAAAAGAGGGTTTTGTGATCGATCGTACACCTTTTTGTTATGAATGTCTTAAATTTAACCCGACAAAAGAATCTTGAAATTTCTCCTTAGATTTTAGTTCTGATTTAACAGAATTGACCTAGTTTTCGCCTCTATTCATTATTCTGTAACTTATCTAAATGTCACACGAGACTTTAATTTAATTTATATATTAGATCTAATCTTAAAATGTGACGAATATATAATTCTATCAAGTTCAGGTCGTAACTGGTAATGCGATTTGGGATGTTGAACGATTTTCAAGCTCTTAAAAAATCTTTGAATTTCTCTTGAGAAATTCATTAGGATTTCAGCGCATATCTTAGCAGTTCAGTAAGTGTCACGGATTTTAACTACGTTTTTAATTAATCGTCCAACAGCAAGGAAGTTTATCGATCTTAACGGGTGGAGGTGATTTATAAAACTGGAGATAATTTCAACTGTACGAAGGAGAAATTATGAAAATCAAACAGTCGCGTGCAAGCTGCAAAGCAAACATTCACACATTCAGCGGCCAACTAAACGGACAATCAACGGCTCTAAAAATGTAAATGTATCTGAGAAAGCTATTCAGAAAATGACGGTATTTAAGCACCCGCGAGCCAGAGACGGTTAAACGATTCTTGAATCGTTAACTAGAAAAGTCGACACTACAGAAAGAAGACACTAGTCGGACAACATTCGAAACGATGTAATTCCTCCCGTAATTACACCCTTGAAACGTGTGGTTTCCTTCAGTAATTGGACAGCTGTACAATAAACGAACTGGGGAGATAATTTCGATATCGAATCATCTTCAGTATAAATTTTTTCGGAACGATTTCGCGGGGACGTATTTCAAGTATTCGAAGTCGGTCCAATAGAATTCCGTTCTAACATTGAGGTAATGTTCCCCAGAAAATGATCTTACCTAAGTTTCTTGAGGCTGAATACAAAACCTCAAAGCCGCGCATCTTCGCGCGAATTTCACTGTTCAGCAAATCAAAGAGCTGCAATTACTCCTTAGCAACTATGGTAATTTTAATCATTTTCGTTTTCTTAATTTTCAAATTAAAAGCTAAATTATTCGCCTAATGGTACAGCTGAAGAAAGTGTAGAAAGCTCTTACAACGAGTATAGAGAATTTTCGAGTATAGAAGGAATAAGGAAGGATTCTTGAGTTATACCGCTCTAAAAAGTTTTAACATTTCGAAAATTCTACTCTAAAGCTGCGATAATTTGGGAACCGTTCAAGATGTCGAACCGCTCTGAATAATTCGATTCAATGTCCAAAAATCTATAGACATTGATTCCAAAAACACCATTGCCTTAAAAACGTTAAGAAGTACGAATTTACTCCCCCTCAAAACCCCCAATAATACCCTCAAAATTGAGTTAACTATTTGGTTCCCTTGCAATGAGATATAGTAATCGGAACTTCTTCCGAGAGAAATTTTCTGCCCAAAAATCAATTATTTCCATCAGTCTCTTGAATAAATCTTGAAAACCTGGGAGGAAAAATTGGTTTGAAAATAATTCATAATGCCCTCAAGTAAGATTCAATGTTCATGTGCCGGACAGCTATGGCTTGACCCGACTCGAGAGCGAGATCCTTGAACCCGACCACGTGGACTCTTCGCTAACGAGTGAGAAAGAGTGACTCGGCTCCTCACTACTTTAATCTGACCCCATCATAATATTTCAAGTCCGAGGAGCGCTCCTGAAGTTGTCCCATCGAGTAGGAATACCGATAATGAAAATTGAGCGAACTACGCCGACGCATTTCTTTACGCGCTATACTATCTACCTGCAGTGGTTTATTATCCTCACTTATCCTTTGTTTCAGTTGCGATTTTTTGAAAGGTCAACTCGTTGATAGTTGTTAATCCTCATTTTCGTTAATCTAGTTTTCTTAAAATTTATCTCTGAAATTTACGTTAAATTTATTACATATGAAGTGACGATCATAATGTGTAATGGTAATCGATTTTATAGTAGTCCGATTCTGATCTACAAGCATTCGTTTTCTATTATTTTTATGTTAGTTGAAGATGATTTCGATGAGATAATGTTTACGGATGGTAGAGCACTGAAAATGCTGTGGGATAATTCCTGTGATTGAGAACCAATCAGTAACGAGCCAACTGATTAAACCGATGAACCTCCGATTAAAGTAGAAAAGGGGGAAGATACATCGAGTAATGGGCCAACTCGACACGTATATCAGAAATTAACTGATTAATTTTTCTTAATCCAGGAAAACCAATTTAAAACAACAATTTTAACCCTTGAACTATCACTAAAAATAATGAGAAAATAAGAAAAACTATGCAAATTATTGAACATTGGTTTATTATGCTTTTGCTTAGGAAAAGCTCCGTAGCTACTGTAGTGATTTTAATTAATGTTATTTTTCTTCGTTCTCTAATTAAAAGTTAAATTATTCTTCTAACGGTAGAGTTTATGAGAGCGTTTGACGAGCATTCATACGAGTATAGAAGGATTTTTATGGCTCCGAAAATTCTCGAGTTATACCCTCCTGTGAAATTTCCGAAAATCTCAAAAATTTCGAAAATTCTACACAAAGGCGTCACAATCTCATTCGATTCAGCGTCCTAAAATCTATGGAGATTGATACCAAATTCACATCTGTCTGAAAAACTTTGGAAAATACAAATTCCCTCCAGTCTCCTCAAATTGAAAGTAAATTCATGACCTGAAATCCACGCTCGGAATCTAAAACTCTACAGTCTCTGTCACCGTGACATGCTTTTCAATTTTGCAAGACTGTCACCGCGGAAAGATCTTCCTTGTTTTCACTTCCAACTCTTTGTACGGGGAATAAAACTTTTCCTTTCGAGTAAAGCATTTCCACTTCAAACGGACCGTAGGACTAGCCGACTTTTCCGCTGGTATTTCTCTCTGGGTCGTTCATATCTTAGTCTTTTTCAATGCACAAGGCACGGCGAAGGGAAATTTTGAACATCAAAGCTTATATCAACTCCTATTCTCCGGTGTCCAGTTTTTTAGGGTGAAAATAACAGTTTCGAAACGTATTTATTTTTTCAAAGGAATCGACGTGCGGTTAATTTGATCTATTGTAGGTAGCGTCCGCTGAGGTGCTAATGTGTGCGGTTCTCATTCCTTATAGCTTTTTAAAGTACGACTTGAGCTGCCAATATTGGCTACTTTTTTTGTGGTTTTAAGTAGGTATTTATTTAACGGGGATTTGGCCCCGGTGATGAATGAGTATAGCAAATATTTCATTTTCGGCCATTCTCAGTGCGATATAAAACCGTTTTGTCCTGTAGCAAATAAAAAATAGTTTTATCTGTTTCCCCCTCAACAGCTAATTGCTTCGGCTGTTTCAAACCGGTTGAAATTTTGATTTTTGTACGATTCGCTGTGTGAATCAATGCTTAAGCCGGGTCTACACGCTCCGTTTTCCACAACGTTTTAAAACGCACAGTTTTAAGACGGAATGAAAACGTTGCTCAGTGAGGGCGTCCAGACGGCACAGTTTTAAGACGGAATGAAAACGTTGCTTAGACACGGGAAACTTTCATACAGCGCAATAAAATCCGTCATAAACTCGCGCGAACACTGACGAAGGTCGGCCATCGTCAGGCAATGAAGGAAAACTGAGGAATAAAACGGATCAAAAACGGTGCGAGTGTCTACACTCAACGACATGACTGTGCAGGTCACGGTTTTCAAAGCTCGTCAGCTCAGTTATCGCTGCAACTGCGCAGTCTTCTCCAGGGACTCAAAACTGCGCAGTTTTCCGGTCCACACGCAACGTTTTGCCTGCAACGTCTTGAACTGCGCAGTCAAAACGTTGTGGAAAACGGAGCGTGTAGACCCGGCTTTACACGCTGATTGTAGATCACCCACACGGCACTGAGGGGGAGGCACTAGGAGGAGCTCTGTTGACTTTGTGTTAATGGCAGCAGAATGCGCTAGGTGTATCGAACATAGAACTGATTAGTTCCATTATAGCAGATCCCTGTACCTGAAAACCCGTTTTATTTTATTTTTCCTTCATTTTACAAAAGGTGCAGAAATTTGCGATTTAATGATGATGGCATTTTTGGTCACGATCAATATATTATTTTTGGTGGTTATCATGCTTGAGACCGTGTCAAGATCGAAACAGTAAATAATAACGACAAGCAGCTGTTGAACCGTTTTGCCAGTTCCAGGAGTATTCAGAGGGGAATCTTGAAAAAACAAAAATAAATAAATAAAAAAATAAAAATAAAACTTGTCTTTGTCAACTAGTAGGTTGTTGTGCTAGGTACATGCCTTGAAACGTAAAACATCAAATTTTGTTTCTTGGGCAGTTACTATGGTTTATTATAGATAAATATATCAAAACTAACATAAGAGCCTAGCGCTCCTGTGATTTTTATATATCAACCATTCTGCCTGCTCGTCGCTTTTTTGGAGTTCTTGAACTCTTTCGTTGAAAGCAAATGACGATTTTCTATCTCGAACAATCGATTGACTTGAAACAATGCAAAATAGAGATTTTCTCCTTCGCCGCCCAGTTTATCTTCTATTAACATGGTAGCGATAAGGGCAAAAAGCTTGGAACAAAAAACTCCTCAGGTTACTGCCGTTTGGCACGTCAACCTGGCCACTCACGCTCTATTCCTCGCCTGTCTTTAAGTATTTGAAATTAGCCCTTAAGGGGAGTTATTATTTTAAAAAAGAAGAAAAAAAATGCGCCTGGTTCTTCGTTAACTTTCGGTCGATATCCAATGAAATTACGGGCAGCGCCCGAGGTGTAGGATTTACGGCGACTGTTATGACGCATAAAGAACTTCAACGCGAGCCCTTTGATTTTATCAAAAAAGGTTTGATTGCAGAGTAGGCTAACCATACGGTCGGTGCATGGTTCAAATTCATTTGTCCCCTGATAAAATCGCTGCAGTTGTATCAGGAAGAAATTTCTGAGAATAATGAAAAACCGCCATTTTGTTCAGTCAACGAACGATCTCTGCGGATAAGTAATTATTGGTTCGAAGCTGATTTAATTATCAGTAAGAAGGGAGAACAATTGAGTTTCCTTGTGCATATTTGTGTTGGCGTATGAATCGACTGATTTTTTGTTTTCTTGGTCTATTAGGAAAGCGATTTCTGCTGTAAAAATGCCCGATTGCACATTTAGATATAGCCCATTCCTTCTAACGCTTTAATTTCTTTGTAGTTGGCTCGACGTTGATTGAATTTCGAGCGTCAATAGACCTTAATCGAGCCTTACCTAGCGGCACGTGTCCGTTGTTCGAATTACGGACAAATTATGAAAATCAATTCACTGACCCTGACGTGAACTTGGACGAATTTCCCATCTATTGAATGTTAATGACATTCGCATCCTTATCAAAGGTGGAACGTGTTGAGCAACAACGTCAAAACGTGTTTTTGTGAACTAGCTTTGATAAATAGTTTAAAAACTTGAGTCAACTGGTCTTGATAAATTGGACGAATTTATTAAATGTTCTTGAAAAAATTGAATTCAGAGATTTATCTAAAGTCGAAAATTTAAGAGATTTACCTAATTTAGAAATTTAATAGATCACCGCTTAGGGCATCGTCAGGACAGACCATGTAATAATGGTCCTATAACGCTCAACAGTAGCCACACATACAATAGCAGCTAGAATAGCAAATAGAAGATATCTATTAGGTACTGTTATTTCACAGTGAATTAATTGCCTACCTAGTTTCATTACGAGTTCTCAATCGGTAAATCGTTTCACTTGATTACTCGATTGTATCGGTGGGATTCAGCTAATCAACCAAGTTGCTTAATTACTAGATGTCAGAACGTTATATTTGTCGTTCTCTGATTTCCGTCCTCCGACATCACAGAATCCCTAGCTAAGCACCCTCTATAATAGTCACCCCTTTTTGACTGAAGGGTCAAATAGAGAAGGCCAGATGTCGTAGCTCGGTTCCTGTACAGTTCCATTCAGAGCAAGTAGAGCGTGACGGCAATGAAGAGACTCGGCCCGAGGGTGAGGAAGGGGAAGAGTGCGATTCTCGTGGCGCGGTGAAAAGAATAAAGAGAAGTAATAGAAGCTGAGAAATTTTAATCCACCAAAAATCTTTCCATTGCCGTGATAAGATAATTGGTTGGTCGAAATTAATTGTATTCTGACTCGTAGCAGAAAGAGAACCGAATTTCGGTATGGTACATTATGTATATATATTTATTATTGTATAATATAAACTACTTATTTTGAGTACCCCCAAAAACCACTACCGCTACGAACTCTATATTCGATCCAATATTCTCTGTTCCTCGACTAAACATAATCCAAACGCAGAATAGAAATACGAGGCCTTCAATAAAATATTTATCAAGTTATCAAAAAATAACCTTACACCACTCAGCATCAAATTTTTTATTTATTTATTTATTTTTTTTTATTATTCAATAGTAAACCGTTGTCGTCGCCCAAGAAAATCGCCCCGTCAAAATAACGTTTATTGTTTCTCGCTTCAAGGCATTTTGAGAGGGTTTGAGGGGGGGAAAATTCCCTTTCCCGACGTTTTTATGCAGAGCTGTATTTGGTATCAATTTCTATAGATGTTTTGGACGCTGAATTCAACGAGACAATAGCGGAGTCGTGACCTTGATAGTTCCCAAATTATCGCAGCATCTGTGTTGAATTGTCGAGATTTTCTGGAATTTGACAGGGTGTGTAGTAAAACACTATCTTCAGCTATATCGTTAGGCGAATGATTTAACTCTTTGTTAGATAATTAAGAAAAATTATAAAATAATTCACAAATGTTCGGTATTGTATCACTAATGGATGGTTTTCTTAGATCATAATTGAAGCGTAGGAATAATAATAAACCCTTGTAAAATAATTTGCATTGTTTTTAAAATAAGTTATATAAAAACACACATTTTGTACTCGTTGAAAAATATACATTTCTTTCTTACTGTCTGTAATAATGAAAACATTGGTTGAATTGATGGGTAGAAAACATTAACAAGGGAGAAAATATTACATATTTTTGTTCGTTCATTCTCATTTCGCTCTTTGTGAAAAAAACAGATGCGAAAACCTCGTGGTTTACTTTTTCTCTTGCCGCTAAAAAAGGCCGCCCTCGTTAATACCGAGCCCTGAAGCATGGATTTTCTCTCGCTCTCTGCTCTTGTTCGGGGAATCTAGCCGTTGAGTTCTCTCAGCAGCAGCAAAAAAAAAAAAAAAAAAAAAAAAAAGAGAAAAAGGAAGGAAATGAGAGATGGAAAGACCTGGGAAAAAATATAAAAAATATGCTTAGACTGAGACAGTTATGTACCGAACGTGGGCGAAGGAAGAAGATAGAAAATGAAATGAAACTAAAAAGTGAAAAAAAAATTCTCGTGTGTTAGAGGATTTTTTTGGTTTTTTTCTGCAATGAAGTAGGAAACGTGAAGGTTGCCCCTGACAACGGGGCCCAATGAAAATAGAAGAGCGAGCTCCGAGCGAATGAGGGTACGACAGGGTATGGAGAAAGTACGATGGGTGAGGGCTCCGGTACAGTCTGGTTGAACGGGGTTGATGAGGGTGTAGGAGGGGGTGGCTGAGTATTGATTGACAGGAGACTGACAGGCGGAGGCTCTCCTCAACTGAACCTGACTGTACCCTCTGTGTGAACCCGTTGAACCCAGGAGATGGAACAGGTGGGTACAGTATGGTCACATTGCTAAATATCGGGAGGAAAAATGAAGAAGTCGCAGGATAGATGGAAGCCCTGTAATAGATATCCCTGAATATGCCGAGTTGAATTTTCTAAATCCGAATCTTGCGATCTATTGGCTAAATAAATTTACTGGAGGAATGATTATAGCCTCATTTAACTGACTATAAACACCTCTAATATTACTATTCGGTTGAATCAACTTAAAATTATGTGTGTTGTCCTACATTTTTTCTAACTCGAGAAAGCGACATATTTTAATAGCAACGATAATATTTTCATTTATTCCCTTTTTATCTACCCTATTTTATTTAATTGGCATTTATTATATTTTTTAATATTTTTCCATCATGTCGATGACATATTGTAACATATTGATTAAAAGTGAACATTCCAAGTCTGATAAATTAGGGTAATTAGAGACTATTGAATTATGTCACTCCGTTGAAGAAAACAAGTTATTGAACTGCAATAATTGAAGATTAGGTTTTACCGGTCTGTTGATGATTTTTATTCTAATTGATTTTTCAAATTCATCCTTATCCCGCACAAATTATCGTCATACTATAAGAAAATATATTTTTAGCGTCATCGACGTTTTTATTTTAATACAATAGTTTTGACATTAATTGCATTTTTATTAGTCAAGTTTTCGTCGTACGCCTTGTCTAATATCTTGCGCGGTTTTTGCGTCTTATTAAATTGTCGTCCTTTCATCATTGCATTTCTCCCCTTTGCGCCGTTTCTCTTCATTAATTCCCTCAATTCTTTCCATCCCCGCCCGCTAATGTTTTATTTATGGGTGGAAAACTTGGAACAACCCTTTCCACCACGTGTTAAGACCGAGTTTCATGATTTACGCCCTTTTCCACCCTTCCAGCCTTGAAATTCTCACAACTTCGTGCCGGTTAATGGTGAACTGGCTGCCCTCCTTGGACTCTGTCCAATTTCTCTGTACACTCCTTAACTTTCCGCCTATATTGCCTCGGAAAATTAAAAAAAAACCTGAGCAGTTATTTTTCTTTTGAACGATTTTTGAATTTGATTGTGGCTTGCATCATTTCAACATTCGATGTTTTCCCCAGAAATACCCGTTCAGTTATTAGAAGCTTACATTGTGAAAATTGCTGTCTTATTGAAGTAAGACGGAAACATGTAAAATTATAATGCTCAACGCGTAATTTCATATCATTTGTGTTCTGTTTGACCAACATACTAATCGTTTGTTATTATTGTTTCAGGTGAGTCCCCATGCTCAGTTATTATTTGGCTCTGTAAGTTGTCTGCATGAGTTTTTAAAGTTAGATTTATTTCGATGGTCGCACAAAATCTATTATTAATTTCTCATAGCGTTTCATTCAGATCGCTTAAAAACGATAATCTCGGTTATTGATACCAATTAATAATTCTATCTATTATCAGTCGATCTTGTGTGTTTCCTTAAGGAATGAGGCCTACAAAAAGCATTTAAACCACATTTTGTCTTCCATTATTCCTCCGAAAAAGCGGTTATTTTTTTTCTATAGTCGGCGACCGGAAGTTCTCTATATTTTCTACGAACCAGACGGGTTTCAAAAATCGGATGATCGCAAATTTTCATAAAATATAGTATCATAAAATTCGTAGGATTTACTTGGAAAATATTTCAACTGCGCCCGGCTCGAAGATTCGCTTCGAGTTCTGCGGGAAAAGCGAGAAACTCCCGCGAGAGCGACGTCGCCATGGTTACCGATTTTCCAATTGTAGGGAAAAGGGCCTTTATTTTCCTCAGCCCTTTCTTCCCCTGTATCGCTGCTGCTATGGCTGGCCCGGCCTCGAGCCCACAGCCTCCGCTTTCTGCTCTCCCCAGACCTTCATCCAACCATTCTCAGCCGCGCCCTAGAAACCGACTCTCTCTCGCTCAGCTTTTCTGCTGCAACTACAGCAACTCTATGGTTCTTGCTATTGAATCCCCAAGAAAGTAAAAAAAGAGTTGTTTTTTGAAAAAAAAGTTGTGGAAATTAGGTGACTGAAAATCTTGAATTGTTCGCTTATGGTGGACAATATTATGTATAGGATTTTTGTCTTGCGTGTTAATTAGTGCACACTTGAGGGAAAACGCGTTTCTTCCGAGGACCATGCCAAATGTCGAGTCTCGATTTCGATCGATCTTTGAACGCTGAATAGGTTCTTATAATTGAATAATTAATGGAATTCACGGTTTTCCAAATAATTTCAGCAAGGTTGAAAATTTTCAATGTGTCAATTGTGGTATATAAGCTTTTCTCTTCCTCTATCAAGAAACTGAACACTTTTTGGGAATGGCCTGCTTCAAAATGGATTAGGAGCACTGGGCGATTCAATGTGGTCGTTTGAAAGAAAATTATTGCATTTAATCTTTGAACCGTGGACGACTAGCTACTTCAAACTCGTCTGTCGATTTGGCCAGGCTCGTCGAAAAAGATGCGCAATTTAACGATCATTTTTTTCAAAGAGATGTACGCTAAACGATTGAGTATCTTAAGATGGGAAGTCTTTGATCTGCTTCTATGCATGATCTGATTCAAGGGATTAGTATGAGACGCTTAGCATTACCTGCTATATGCGTTTCCTCCGATCAGGAAACTTCAAAGGTGCCAGCGACGAAAGCTTTCTGAAAACTGAAAATTGATCACCTTTTTGGCGCTTCGATTGAATCTTGGTCGATCTGGCGATTCGTCCTTTTCAACTCGTCTTAGGGCAGTGCAGGTTCGCGAAGGCCATTACGTGGAAGATAACATCTCGAAAAGTTTGTTTACTTAGTTGGTAGTTTGTGGGGCTGGAAACAGCTGAGGAGGTTTCACTTTCCCTGCCGGAGTACAACCTTATCTTCTTTAAAGGAAACCTCCTCATAATCTTCCGGCTTTCCCAAGTTCCTCTACGACCTTTCTACAACTATGGATAAGAAGTTCAAATTAATTCGCCATTTCCCACTAGCGGAACTTTTAACTTTCGAGAGCTGATAAAAAGTTCTGTAATGTCCCCCCACTGGCCTGTCAAGAATATTATTTCGAACTATAATTTCACCTGCGTACAGTTGATGAATTGCGGCGATAAATTTTCTCACGCTTCTGTCTGCTGGTTTGATTACCTAAACTCTAATCGTTGTTGAGTCATTTATTGATTAATCTTCATTGGATTCTATTATAATATAATACAATTCACATATTATGTACAAGTATAAGTCAGTACTGTCCAGGCGAAATTGTGAGTCTCTTGTTCAGTTGAAAATTTACAATCGGAATTTTGAACTTGTGCGGCGTCTTGAATCGTAAATTTTAGGAGTACCTTGCTCAGAGTCCGTTCTCGTTGAATTTATAGGTACAACGTCGATTAAACATCTCACAAATTTTGTGTCAATCGAAAGATACGAATTTGTGTTAGTAGTCACGCAGGTTAGTTGCATCATGTGATAGTTGTGCGGATAGGATGAGGGTTAAAAAGGGGGATTTTATATTTCCCTCCTGGTCCAGTACTTTCGCCGTTTGAGCATCTTTTACATCGCTTTCTATAGTCCCCAGGAATCGTTTAGAAACTTGGCCTCCTCGTCGATGAATTTATGGCTGTCTTCACGCAAACCCACTTTTCTTCATTTTAGAAGCTTGAAGTCGTCCCATTTCGCCATCAACGATGTTTAACTTCAAGGTTCAATTTAAATGAGTGAACTATTATAGTTCTCCTGAGGGATGCTGAGTTAGTAGAGATAAAAAATAACTCTCATTCGTTCTCAATTCGTGTCGATATTTTACGTTTGCCGAACCTCAGATATCTTCATCAGCTGAAAAATATTTCGAGGGCATTACCGAAATTGTGTCGTTTTTCATAACATTTTTCTCTTTCGCTCTCTCGATCTGCAAGGAATTGATCGAAGACTGATCATCGACATGGAGCCAGTGCCAATCATTCCAGGTGATATTCAATATTAAATCAATCTCAGAAATAGAAATCTTGGTCTGCCAGTGCAAAGTCAAAATATTTCTGTTTGCAGATTAAATATTAAAAAAAATCTCAAATAAAATGAGTTCCAGAAGAAAAGTGTCAGTTGTACTTTCGTGAAACATTTCGAAAACCTCAAATTTTGAAAAATGTATCCGAAAATCAATCTGCACCAATGAGTTTGAAACTCGCAATTAAAAATAAGGCCCACTCTCCAGTCAATTTGAGCGTCGTTGTTGGCGATACGAAAAATCAATTCTCTCTCTACTGTCCAGAAGGATAAATATCCAACTGTGCTAACAACTGGTTTTAGTAGCTCGGCTACAATGAATTTGAGAATTCTGTCGTATCGTTCTCGTTCTTTAGTTCAACTCCTAGAGGGAGGAAAGAAAGAGGAAAGACGAAGGCGCTAAAACTGATCAGACGACTCCCGCTGTGCGTTTGACGTCTGGCCGACCGCCCGCTTGTCTGCCTGTCACCTCGTCCTGTCAAAATCGTTTCAACGATCTATTTGTCTTCCTTGTCGAGTGAAAACATCTCTTGTACAGATCTAAATCTGTTGTTGATCTATCCGTCCGTTTGTGAGGTCTCGTAAACCGTTCCGCGGATTCGGCTTGTCAAAACGTGCGATCCGACTCTGTGTTCAAAACATCTACTCGGCGGATTTTAGGCTCTTAAACTTACATTTTATTTAAAAAAAAAAAAAAAAAAAAAAAAAAAAAAAAAGAAAACGTGTGTATAAGCAAGCAGTATAAGCATCCTCGGTTATTCCAGCAAAGTTTAATACACGAAACATGAAACGTAGAAGGCGGAGGAAACTATGCATTGTTTGAAACACGTTTTGGTCGGTTTTACCTCTTACTTTGACCTCCAAATATAGGCCTCCTTGAAGTTATTTTGAAAAACTGGCAATTTTCAGTTTTTTAACCGTTTCTTAGTATTTGCGATCGTTTCATTAACCTCCGGAAGAAATTTATTTATCAAAAACTCTTCCGTTACAGTATCGAAAACGTTTAGTTTCGCCACTAAACTAAAAGTTTTGATTTTTACAGGCAATAAGTCATTATTTTTTTTTTACTTTTTGAGGTTTCTCATTATAGCGAGCAGATGACTAGATTTTTGTCTATTGGGTCACACACCGTACCTCCACTTATAACCTTTTTCACAATTTCAATAGCGCGTATTTCGTATTTCGTGTTTTACAGACTGCAAAAATCATTCTATTTGAACGATCAAGTCCTTGAAATGTTCGGGACAGCGTTCAAATGACGGCTGATTTTTATCGTGTGGGTCACACGTCTTACCTTTCTTTTATTTAATCCAAATAGACGACGCGATTGAGTTTTACCTATCACACTATTTACCTTTACCTTTTACTATACCTTTTACACATATCTATACTATACACACCCATACCTATACACATACCCATACACCCATATCTATACACATACTATACCTTTCACGCATCACCTATCACACTGAATTATACCTATCACACGGTACTTCCGAGGATTAAAATATTCTTCCATGTTGTTTATTATGATTCTTACAAGCCATAGTAGTAATAATTTTCGATAGGTCAACGGCTTAAAAAGTTCTTTATTACTAGCAGATTACGTTTGATTGTTATCTTTGTCTCTATTTTATGAGCCATGTAGTGGGTACCTTCAGCTGGCTGCAAAATAAATATATTTTAATGCTTCAGGTTTTTATCGTTAGTTGCTGTGAGTGAATGACCCCTTAGATGTGTATGTGAATAAGGGCTGGTTATACATTTTTGAGTGTCGTTGCTGTAAAAATATTCCCAGTTTACAAAACTTGGCTACTATCGTCAGGCTCGAATATTGCAGTTCCGCATTATCTAGTAACTTGAGCGTTTTTCTATGGTTGGGTCCTCTGGTTAGTTTTTTCAATCACAGTTGTATAGTACTAACTTTGTGGCCTTTGTATGACTTTCCTTATTTTATAATTAGTAATAGCTTTAACCGTCTCAAACATTGAAGTACTGGTGATCATGCACACTACTTGTTTATTATTTTTATGTTTTATTTTATTTTTTTTTATTTTATTTATTTTTTTTTTGTTGCAAAATGTGGACGTTGCTACGAATAATTCACAAAAAAAAAACTCTTAAAATTTTTTACATAATAGGTGGCGAATTTAATTGACCCAAAAAAATAAATTGTCCCTTCACCTAAGCTAACCAATATTATAGCTTATATAATACGTATTTTTTCTTAATTTCTATCTGTCCCTAATTTTCCGCTTTAATGCCAAGGTTTTCAATTTCAAGTGAAAACGGTCGAAATTATTTCGGATTAACTAGTTCGTGGGTTTTCTATCATGCCGTGCATTAGTTCTTCGGAGTTCTCGCGGTTGTGCGGTGTACCGAGCCGAGGGAGCTCAGAAACGCATCTCATCCCAACCCCTTCGAGCGGCCGAGAGCGCTCACCTGAAAGCGTAGCTATGGCAACGTAATTCCCTTGTAATGCAGGCGCAATCCCCAACCGCCGCACGTTCCAAACAAGCAGCATATCATATTGATGAAATCAACCGAAAATACCCAATTCACGTTTTTGTAGTATAGTTTCGTAAGAGAAATCATAATTTTTTAAACTTATGTTTAGGTTGTACGTGTTGGCGAAGCAGAGTAGTTTTTGTATGAGAAAAGAGCTGTTTACTGTGTCAAATATATTGGCGTCAATAATTAGCGAGGATCCAATTAGACACCTGTACTTCTAAATATAATAATAAGAATAAAAAAGTAAACTAAAAATAATAGTAATAATAACTAGGCATAATTTTTCTAAAACGAAACAAGATTGAAAGGAACCAAAAGTCTGCGTATGAAATTACTTCTGAAATTCCCTCAAATTTCGGTTCAATTTCTTTTTAGTTTGCCAGAAATCAAGGTAAATAAATAAAAAGGTTCCTGTGCATAATATCGAATTAATGAAACTAAAAATATTAACAACTAGATACCGGTAATTGTTCTGAAACGAAATTCAAATTTCGAGGGGGTTAGGCGATTTTTTCTTTCAATGGTTTATTATTGAATATTAAATAATTATAGAGAGTTATTCGCCTAGTTTTTCTATTCTCAAAATATCGGCTATAAAGAAATTATGGGAAGAACCTGGTATGTATATCATAGATCCGGTTTACAGTTATCTAACTGGCTCACAATGTGTGAAGCGTCTTTACACCTAGAGTTAAAGCAACACATTTTTGTCCTTGGACCGATTCATTCAAAGGGATTCCAAGGGAGCTAATTAAGTGAACGTGACCCTTCACCTTGTGTCCTTACAACGCCGCCGCAAAACCGCACTTTTCAAGTGACCGATGTTTAGGGCTAGATCCTTCTCAATCACAGCCGGTTATGAGGGTTGAAACGGGACTGAATAACTTATGAGATCGGCACTACAGGTTACAAAGTAACCCGTTTAGAATGCGGCTAACCGCAATAAGCGCGGAGAAATGTCAATAGCAGAATTAGTCAGAAGGGAATTAAGTTGAAGATCAAAGCTCGCGACGGGTAAACAATGGGAACACATGGACTCTCACACTGATACGATATGCTACACACGTATGAAACGTGAATAATAAACTTCCAAACTGTCTCTTCGGGAAAGACATGCGAGTCTTGGTCTTTTAAAATAAACCGTCTCCTTTTACCAGAAATTGACAACAAAACACGTGTTGAATTGAAGCCAGTAGACTAGATAATTTTGATGCAATATTCCTCTCGTTGCTTCTCTAGCTTGCAGCCCGATAAAAGAGCACTAGACAGAGTTGTGTCAGTATTTGCTTCCGAGCTGCGGAAGTGCTCCCATCAGGCTATTATGTACTTGCGAATGCCTCGAAACTTACCTGTGTTGCATTTGCAATCGGTGGCATGTGTTTGCATTGAGGACGTGGAATGTGGAAAAGCTTTGAAAATTAAATGGTATCTAATAATGGTAATACTGTTTCTATTTACAGGGGTGTTCAATTTAATGTTTCAGAAACGTTCAAATCGGTATTGTTTGGGATAAGGGCATATTTGTTTCTTAAAAATCGCTCGGTGATTCACCAAGGGATGAAATTTATAGGGAACACTGTCGTTATACTTGCATGCATGGCCAGATGATTTGTTTTTGCGTGGTGCGTCTTCATTTGAAGGTAAAAACGTCCGCGCATGGGGTAAACGTTCAATAACAGTGTCAGTTGGTGTGGTACGTTGTACGCTCGATATTTCATGATAATTGAGGGAAAATCCAAGAGGTCCTCAGTCAGGCAAAGTGTCATAGGTAAATTGATGGGGATGGTAGTTACAATTAAATTTTAGTATCCCCTGGCGAACCAGTTCCTTTTTCCTTGCGACTGATTAATCGTGTGGTCTAAAAGCACTGGTTGGAAGCAGTCTCCCGCCAATCATTCGCCGATTTTCATTTCAAGTGCTAACGTCCACTAAAATAAATGATTTTTTATGAAATGATCCCATGCTCCAATCTCTAAAAAGAAAGAACGCGCCTGTAGTGCCAGCTATTTTGTTATCTGGAAAGTCGCAGGTCGCTTGTATAATCAGTAATTCGTAATTTTTCTTACATCGTTTGACCAAAAATTGCTATAGTTTCCAGACAGTTTACCACTCCTGTTTCTTGGTAAAGCAACCGTTAAAATGACTGGATAAGCTCACCAAGAAATAGGATTCCAAAGCAAACCATAACGCTATGTTTTGTTTACGTTCTGCGACTTTTCTAATCAGTTAGCTTTCGAAAGCAATCGTTTAGCTTAGTATTCTGGTCATCAGGATAGAGTACCTTCTCAAATTTACTCTAACCCCTGAACATCGAAAGAATTCGATCTAGTGGAAAGAAAGGAAGTATGAATGAGAAAAATATAGCCATTTAATAGAACACTAAGTACGTAGTGGATCTGAAACTATTGAATTCGGTGTTACTGATAACTCCAAGAATAAATAAATCTTGAAAATAAATAATAATAAATTTGGCGAAGGTACTTGATTTTCAGCGAACATACCTTGTATTTTTGGTACCTCAGTTTTAAGATATGATCCAAGTGTAATTTTGGTTTATTATTCAATAATAAACCATTGTAATCGCCCAAGAAAAAAAATTTTATAACCCCCCCTCAAAATTTGATGTTTTACGTTTCAAGGCATGTAGAATCCGAATATCCAATAAAAAAAATTCTGTCTGTCCGCCGTACGCCGTACGCCGTACGCCGTACGCCGTACGCCGTACGCCGTACGCCGTCAACACTTTTCCGGCCAAACCATAATAGCTAAATTCTTGAAATTTTCACCAAAATTCAATCTCGGTCCTACGACGGCCCAATTCTTGAACCAACTTGCTAGCTCAATTTTAAGGGTATTTTTGGGGGGTTTTGAGGGGGAGAAAATTCATATTTTCCAAGGTTTTTCAGAAAAATGTGTACGTGGTATCAAATTCTATAGATTTTTGGACGCTGAATCGAATGAGACCATCGCCGGGTCGGTAGCTTTATTGGTTCTCGAGTTATCGCAGCTTTTGTGCCGAATTTGGGAGATTTTCAGAAATTTGACACGAGGGTATAACTCGAGAGTTCTTGGAGCTATAAAAATCGTTCTACACTCATTGGAATGGTCGTTAAACACTCTCTCCAGCTGTATCGTTAGGCAACAGGTTTAGTTTTTAATTAGGAAATTAAGAAAAATAAAAATTATTAAAATTACAATAGTTGCTACGGAGTTTTCCCCTATAGTTACCATCTGTTTTTCGGTGGGAACGTTCACAAATTTTCGGAATATTTAAAATGACAAATGGATGGTCTTCTTAAATCAATATTGAAGCGAAATAATAATAAACCACTGTACAATCATTTGCAGCGTTTTTAGGATCGATTTCTTCAAAACGAAGTACTTATAATCATTAGAAAATGTAGTTAAAAATTTTATTGAAACTAGTCTCGAAATTTTAAAAGCAATTCTAGACTATTTTTTTGTTGCGAACTTTTCAATTTTCCAACTATAGCTAATCTTCGGATGACAAAACGGAGCAATATTAGCAGTCGGCAGATTCCTTCAAAATTCCGACAACCCACCAGGACTTCCAACTCATTCGACTTCCTCTTTTTCACCCCTTTCCGCGCAGCGGGTGTGTCGTGAAAAATGGGGGAGAGTGGAAACCTGAAAGAACCTCTCCCACTCGCATTCAACTCTCGTTTCTCTTCCGACTTGCCTATCTGTGAGGGAGAAATAGAAGAGAAAGAGGGGTTCTCGTTCTAAAACTACACTCATAACCTAATATATTCACTTCTGCATTTGCATTTTAAAACAGAACTCACGTCGACCCCTCACCGACGTTACTCACTGGGCCAGTCTAACAAACCCCCTCATCGCCCATATATCCCCTTGAAACTACCCCTTTCTCCTTCGCAGTCGAAGAGCTAAAGATCAATACTGAGAGATGCCCTTGGACCACAGGCGAGCGAAATTAATTTACCCCTATCACCCTACGTTGTCCATATTTTAAATTTCACGCCTCTTTCCTATTGTTATCGTTTTTCCTTTTGATACCGGGTTTTCTTTTACCTCGTCGTCGGATATCAATTTTGAGTAAACGAGAAAGCTAAGTCGGTTTTTTGAACGCTAGGTGACCTTCGAGTGTCAGCAGTCTTCGCTGTTCCTGAATGATCCTCGGGTCTGCAGTCTTTATTCTGTTACTGCTGGCTCAGGACGTTCGCCTTGACCCTCAGACATTCTCTTCCGAAAAAAGTTGTCACCCGTAGATAGCATTTAAATTTCTCTCAAGCTGAGGTATTCAAAGATAGAATTCTATTATAGTAAGCCATAGAATTCTCGGTAGATTGGTCTCGGTTGGTAGTTTTGGATACATTTTAGTGTCCATATCGGTAGTACCGGCTTTATGGCCATTATTGTGATACGCAAAAACGCTTGGTAAGATATTGGTGTACCAAGTGCTTCCTATTAACGTTGAAGTCGAAACTTAATGAACGTAAGAATCAACCACTTGTTGCATTTTTAACGCACGTTAACCTTCTTCTGTGATCGCGTTGTCTTCAGAATCACCGCATAACACGCGGACTGACTCGAGCATCTTTTTATCATAGAATGCTTTCCCTTGGCTTCGGTCGAAATCAATACTAGATAGTTATAAATGACGCCAGAAAAATAATTTTCACTGTGATTGGCAGTTGTGGTGAAAGTCCAAAAAACGCAGCTTTAAGGCTACGTAGGTTGTGTTACCCATGACCGTGAAGAATAATTTTCACCATCAAGCTATCAGAGGAATGTGTTATTCTGTTAGTTGCGACATCAAAGGATTATCAACTAATCATTGTAAATCGAGTTTTAGACTTGTAAAATGGGTAATAGGAAGTTTGTTGATGCTTAATGTCCACCAACGCGCCTGAAATTCCCTAGAGGAAGAAGTTCTCATACATATTGAACGATGATCGTGAAATATGAGGTGTAAAATGCATCTTGTATTTATTGCTCTTGGTTTTCCTATCTTGGCGTTCGAGCAATCTGAAAACATTCATACTGGCACCTATTCATGTTTGGTTCAAAGGAGCTGCTAAGTGATTAAGGTCGTCTTCAGGTAACCACTCCCTCGAGATGAGCCCTGCAATGTGGGATAATCGGCGTGGATCCCATTAATCTTGAGTAAAAGGAGCCTTTCTCATGACGTACTCGAGTTAAGACATTTCTGTCTAATTTTTCCTATTTTGTATCGATGGAGTGTTGTCCGATGGTATCATCTCAGCCTTCGTTCAGCAGAGCGATCCTATCATGACGAAAAAAATGATCTGATTGGTACAAACTGGCGTTAATTTCTCTACGTCCTAGGTATCTTCTTCATATCTTCGTCTTCACAAATTAAAATTACAACGTTTCCTGAAAAGAAGCAAGAGTCTCTCATAATTTGTATTTGTCGTAATTTTCGATTCGCCTATGGAATTTTTTTCTCTCCTACTATCGAAGAATCGTCTCGCTGGTCAAAAATCGTTCGTTCCTACGTCGTAACGTAGAGTGTTCATTATTGAGATTTTTTCGTGACTTGCCTTTTTTTATAGCAAAGATACAATGATTGCATATTTTCAAAACTACTTCTGGTTATATCCTGCAAAATTTAGCGTCACGCAGTCTGCTCAACATGAATCCGCGGTGGAGGTCGTGGAGGTTGAAATGGAAGGAAATGGTGATGTGAGCAGTGGTAGATGCAGTAGATGAAGGGAGGTTTACTTCTATCGTTCTCTCTCTCTCTCGCTTGCCTTTATCTCCTATCTTCCCTTTCTCTCGCTCACTCCGTCTCTATCTATTTCCCTCTCGTTCGCTCCTGCTGCCAAGGATCGATATTCAGTTCTACAGTGGAGTTTCCACCCCCGGTTTTCCCCTCGACCTTTCAACTTCCCATATTCCCATCCTACTCCCCGGGACACGTAAGCCTCTGTCCTACTGTTCCTGCTGATTACTTATTATCAATCAATATCCCGTATATAATATTTTCAAGGAGCGTCGGCTACTGTGGGTAAGAGATCCTAGCTGAAATGCACAATGGGACTTCGAAGGATCGTGGTTCGACACAATAGATGACTCGCGATGGTCGGGACCTTAAAGAGAACGTTATTTATGTTCGTTCCGGACCTTATATTCGGATCTGGATGACCCATTGCCGTTCTGGTGTCCTCGTTGCACTGAGTACACAATTTTCAACGAGAGGCAATGTGAGATTTGGGCGATTTTGGTTTATTAATAAAGCAAAATTATTAATGAAACCATTGTAGTCGACCTCCATATTTTTTTATTTGTTAGTTACAAAGAATGTAGAGCCAGAATATACAATAAAAATCGCTGCTAATGATTGTGCACGGTTTATTATTCCTTTGCTTCGATTACGTCGATTTGATGAAAAATTACGCATGATTTGTAATAGTCGACCATTTGTAATAGTAACATTTTTTAATATTCCCTCTAACAACTGTAAGATAAAACTTTTTAGCTGCTAGTGTAATTGTAATGATTTTTCTTTTCCTTAATTATCTAATTAAAAGTTGAAATCTTCGACTAACGGTACAGCTGAAGGGTGTTTGACGACCATTACAACGAGTATAGAACGATTTTAATAGCTCTAAAAAGCTCTCGAGTTTTACCGAATTTCTGAAATTCTTGAGTTATGAAAAACGTGGGAAAAGCTCGAAAATCCTTCACGAAAGCTGCGCCAACTTGAGAACCATGATAGCTAAATCTATAGGAATTTATACGAAGGTCCACCTTTGTTTGAAGAACGTTGGGAAATACGAATTGTCTACCCCTCAAACCCCCAAGAAATACCCTTCAGATTAAGGTAGCGATTTGGCGAAAGAATTCAGCCATTGTCAGACCAAGATTGACTAAAAGGAGCAAAATTCCAAAAATTTTGCTAGAATAGTTTTGTCAGAAAAGTGTTGTCGGCGAACGGTCAGAATTTATTCATTTTGTGTTCGGATTCTACATGCTTTGAAACGTAAAGCTTTAAAATATTCTCTTTTTTGGTGCTCAAGGTTTTTTTTGTGATTACCATGGATTGGTATTTAACATCACACACACAACACTTTTCTAAGAAAAATAAAACAGTTCAATTCTCAACATTTCCATTTAAGAACGATTTTGGTCTGACAACAGTCAAATACTCGACTAAATCACTACCTCAATTTTAACGATGATTTTGCAACGTTTTTCAGACAAAGGTGTTTGGGTATAAATTCGTATAGATTTTCGTACGCTGAATCGAATAAGGCCATTGCGTGGTCAATAGCTTCAAAGGTTCCCGTTACCTCTCTTTTTTGTAGAATTGTTGAGATTTTCAGAAATTTGTCACGAGGATAAAACTTGAAATTTTTTGGAGCTATAAAAATTGTACTATTTTGATGACAGCTCATAAAACATTGTCTTGAGCTTAATAGCTAGGCGATCAATGCCACTTTAAATTGGCAAAGCATTAAAATTTCCGTAGTTGCTAATGAGTTCTTAAAATTTTTCGCTAAGAAGTTGTTATAGTTATTAATCTGTTGTTAGGTGGAAACAGTTGATATCCCAAATAGATGGTCTTAAATCATGAATGAAGCAAAGGAATAATAAACCTCTGCATAATTGCTGCCTTTTGTATCTTGATGAAGGATTTGTTTATTCAAAGCCACGTGATCTTTGATTCCCTTGAATGTTGTACTTATTACTTGTGAATCTTAATGCCAAGATTCGAGCTCCAGAATCCTTCAACGTATACGTAACTTTTCAAAACTAAATCTAGTTACTTAGTGTAATTTGTTGCTTTGTAACTGAGTCTTTTTTTTTTGTATATTCTTCATCGGTCGGTTTGGAATCATCAGTTCGAACGAGACGCTGATTGAGGAATTAGTTTTTTATATTATCCCTCAAGGAAATATCTATTTAAATCTGGAAGAGATATCAAACGCGCTATGGACGGAGAGTGGATCAGAACGGGTGGAAGTACCTTGATGGACACGACCCCTGGGCCATCCCTTGCTGCCGCCCCTTGAGATGCGTGGCCTGGACAATTGTTTGACCACTTGTTGAAGGTTTCCTCCTTCTCGCTCGTCTTTCAGGTTCCTCCGTTTTTCATCTCTGTCTCATTCTTCCTCCTTAGCAACGACTGACGCCAACCCTTTACAAATCACTTAGTTGTTTCTCCGCTTCTGATTAAATTCCTAGTATTTCAGCGTCTTGAATAGAATAGAATTAGGACGAGATAACCGTTCGGATTCGAGTTTTAGATGGTGATTTCCCTTAGTGATAATAGTCTTCTAAAGTTGATCGATAATTGATGAGATGCGTTTACCAATGCCGCGTATATTTTTGGTTCATGGAGTTAATATTTTGCAACAGCTTTCAACAATTCTATCCCGTAAATGGTATCATGAAGAACGGAGAAAATCTTCTTCAGACCCGACTCTACCCGGGCCATGTTAATAGACCATACTTCAATGCTATTTTTGCGCTAGCCCTAACAGTGATCGGACCACTGCCCACCCATTAGCACCTATTGAAAGATTAAGATCTCCTCTCACCGTTGATTTTGGCAAAAATATATCTAATCGAGTTGATAGTTGTTAAAATAATACAATTCGAATTAATAACTACAAATACCCTTAGTTTTATGAGATTAATGTAAATAGGCTCTAGTATTGTAAATCAGTCAGAGCGAAAAATTGCATTCCAATTAACTCAACATAGAAAAGTCTCGGAAATAACTTTCACAAACCGCTGAAATCTTGATAGTAATTTTCTCACCTTACCCTGCAACCCTAGGTAAATCTCACGAGCTTCTTATAATCTCGAAATTGCTCCTTCAAATCTCTCTTTGCATTACTCCCACGTGCGAATCGCAGCTTTGATTTTCGAGGCCGTACGTAATTCAAAAGCGGCCCTGACGTATTTGATCTGCAAGAAGCAATCCCTTTGTGTTCGAGTCGAGATTACAGGATGAAAGGAACTAACACGTTGAACGTGTCAAGTTATGCGACACGAGAGAGTCATGTATTCACCCTAATCCGCCGAGTGTTCAACAACTCATTCCTATTTAAGTCCCCAGTTCCAGGTCGCTTTTGTGGGGGTTACGCGGCTATTTCCTACGGGACAGCCCATTCACAGCTTTCGTTACGACGATATTTTTCTCCATCCCTTTCGTTTTCTTTCTCACCCGCTGAGCTCTGTTCCACGTTCGAATCGTTGTGAACGGTTATAATCGTGTAAATAGATCAGAACTCTACGAGTCTTGTTCGTCATTCGTGTTCGCGTAGTAAATGCAAGTAATGTGATAGTCCCGCGCTTCGAAATACTTAATAAAAATAACGTCTTGTTGTCGGTGGTAAAGAAGCTTGTGATGTTTACGCCGAAGATTAATTACGTTTACCTATTCAAGGTTTTTCATTTTTTTGTCTACTTTTGAATTTCCTGTTGAAAAAAAAAAAAACTGCATAGTCTAATGTTTGAGAAAAGTATTTTGCTATTGTCTGAATTTAAACTGAGCTGTAGAGATCTATGCTTTTTTTGGCAATGAATTGATGTAACAAGCTATACTTCTGTTAGTCCAAAATATAGTCGAAATTCGAGTCACATGAGCTTGTTCATAAAAGAAATTGTTCAAAAGAAATTTTTTCGTGCGCTTTTTTTTTAATTAAGGAAAGTATGGGTATTTATTTGAGAAGATATTTATACTTGTTTTAATTTAATAATGGTTCACTTACATTGGCTTATCCTGTATATTTTTTTCAACTGTGAATTCTCTTTTTTTTTGCAGGTGAGTAATCTTTTTTCAAATCACGACTGCTTTGCTGTACGTGTAAGTAAAAATAATTACGTGTAAGTAATTAAAAGTAAGTAACGTGTATGATTAAATTAATAATGGTAAGTTTTTCAAAATTTTAGTGCCGTGTGGGTATGGTCGGATATTTTCAGCCGCGATTGTCGCTACTTTGTCTAATGTGAATTATCTCTATTGAGAGTTGGAAATTCCTCCAAGGATGAAAAATAATCGGAGTCGATTCTGTTTGCGAAGCGATTGAAATTCTATTTTGGAGCGCATATCGTGTATTTAAATCTTTATAATTATACGTTCTAAGAACTTCGTATTTACATAGGATTTTCATCATATTCATATGTAGCACTTGTTTAGCCGTATTGTAGGAATTCAGGACTATCTGTTGAAGGATATGCTGGGTCTGTTGTGGGACTGGTGGAAGTCTTTGAAAAATAGCCTTGAAACCTTCGAAGAGACTCATAAATCACTGAGCGTTCCTTCAAGTGAAGCGAGGCCCCTTACAGGGGTTATCCTCTCCCTAGAAACTTAACTGCCCAGTCAGCCCATGGCGGGAAGAATAAGGAGAAAACTCTGCTGAAGGTGACTTGGAAAATCAATATTTCAAAAGGCCCGCTTTCCCTGAAATTCCATTGCAAGTCGGCGCTAATTGGAAGTGCATTTTGGTTTGACCGACGAAAAATCTATCATTTTATATTTCAAAAAAGATTAACGTGTTCCATTATTGTTTTTGGTACGAGAAAACTGCGCTATTGTTAGCAAGTGTTCACAAATTTGGAATATTTGAAAAATCCATGTTGAACGACTGCTGAATGATAATTAGCGATTTAGTCGGGGAATCTTGGAACGACAGATAACGGTGACCAAGGACGTTACAGCGGAACGGACACTCGTTAATACCGGTCTTATCTACTTCGTTCGATAGAGTTGATTTCGCTGAAGTTCCTTGAGTTCAAATTGAATTACAACCACTCTGCCAGCTATACATAAAGCACCGCCCCAGTCACACGTTATTATCTCAAAAATTCAGTTCAAATGCAATTTTTCCCGCTGGTTCCAAAAATAATTACTACCTCCAAACAGAATCCGATGAGGTGAAAAGGCATTTATTTAGAGATCAAGTCGCTATGTAGTCTCTTCAACCCTTAAAATGAATTCACTTCATTCAGCAATCTCACTAGTTTTTGATCTATGCACACCACTCGCCTTAGCACGTTTGGGGTCTCATCAGTCTCGTCTCACTCATAAGGGTATACGGTTTCGTTTGTGAGCGGTTTTAGGACGTTTGGGAATTACAGCAAAATGATAACTACTGTTCGATAATTTTTCAAACTACAAAAATCTTTTTTGAGGGGGAGAAAATTCGTAGTATCCAACGCTTTTCAGACAAAGGTGTAATTGGTATCAATTGCTATCGATTTTCGGGCGCTGAACCGAATGAAACCATAACGGAGTAAATAGCTTTATTGGTTCTCGAGTTATTGCAGCTTTTGCGTAGAATTTTCGAGATTTTCAGAAATTAGTCATGATGACTCGAGACTTCATTGAGGTATAAAACGTTCTATACTCGTCGGAATGGTCATCAACAACTCTTAAGCTGTATTGTTAGGCGAATAGTGTGTATAGTTATTAACACGTTGTTATTAACACATCGTTGGTCCAGTGCAAGAGTGGTCTATCTCAAAAAAATGCGATTTTGAGTTTTTTACGCGAATCATTTTCAAATCACCTCTACTTTCACCATGCAAGACCGTATCATCTGAAACTAGACGGAACACCGCAAGATCGAGCGGAGGTAAGTGGACCATCTTGGATCTGGTTAGGGCTCGAAGTACAAGAGGGAGTTATATGTCAGTTGATCCATGCACCTCTCCAAGAAAGGTTTAAATGTACAGTGCAATAGTGGACTTTCATGTGATAACCCGACGGTAAGTAATATTTTGATCCCTTTCTTTCGTGTAAAACTGATCTAACACGTGTTGGCGCTGTTAAGGACGAAAAATTGACTTATACGCCTACAACACTAGACACGAGAAGATTAGTTGAGATTTTTCACTTTTGGCTTTAAGACGAAAATTTGAGATGTTTATTGAAGTACGGAGTTGAATTTATTTTACGAAAATAAAGTTATTTCGAGTTCTTATTCTAATATTGACTTGATTCATCCTGAAAATCGCTAAAATACTTTGGTGCAAGAAAGGAACATCTTCGTTTTTGTCCATAATTTGACCATACACAATATTGTCAGGGCATTCAGAGAGGGAAAAATCATCGAGAATGGATAGAAGAGTCCTGTGGGAAGGTGAGTGCAAAATTGGAACTCGATTGGATAAACCAGCTAGAGGATGTTGGAGGAAGGGCAAAGCAAAAACTTTGAACAGCTCTACTGAAAAATCGTGTTTTTTGAGTTAGACCACTCTTGAACTGGACTGACGACATGTGCATGGCAAAGGAATAACAAACCACTGTACAATCATTGGCAGCATTTTTACGGGGTTTTTTACGAGACGATGTTCAAAAGAAAAAGGATTGATTTACGTTCCATGTTCTCAGACAGCATTCATTGACTCGGAGAAAATTCAAAATGAAAGGTGCACTATCGCATTAAAGCGAGCCAACTCACGTCTACTCGCATAAGAATTATGCAACTAATAAAACTCGACTCTGCAACGGCTCGGCTCGCAAGGAAATAAATAGCCGAGTTTACGACGAACAGAAGGCCCGACGTCGTCGAAAGTGACGTCTCTTTTTTTTGTTTATTTCCATCGTTTCCACATTTTCCTCACTCTTCTTTATTCATCTTTTTTTTAGTGAGGCTGGTGGAAAAATGACGGAGATGTACGAGGGAGTTGTTGAGAAAGAAGGCGCATTCGTTTCTGATGGAAGCGCGTGAATTTTACTGCACTGGGTCATATAATTTGAATAAGTGTACACAAAGGAATGTCAGCACGGGGACGTAAATGGAACGGGCGGGAAAAATAAAGCTCCCTAGTATTTCATTATCCGAAAAGCACGTAGATAGATAATTTTTTCCATTAGTGGTTTCGGAATACTTAAATAAATTACGAAGTTATCAAATTTAATGAAAATACAGCAATTTCTCGAACCGTATTTTCGAACTTATTTTTGAATATCTTATTTTTGATCTTATAGCTCGAAAACCATGTTGACTCATTCAATTCGGAATTCAAAATTTCGTTGAAGTCCAATGTTTCAAAATGTTGGGAAAATATTAATTTTCATAAAAAATCCTAGAAACTGATTTCTTCTCAAAAAATATGTTTTGCTGTGCGTTTCTTTTTTAGGAAATCAACGTCGAAAATAAAATCTCGATGGTTTAGTTCGAAAAGAAGACGACGCTGTGTTGTGTTTCACTATGAGCCAAAAGTATAACTGATTTTGTGGCCATATTGATGGAAATATTTTCGTTCTGAAAAATCTTATGAAACCCATGAGATCATGAAAGTATTTGGCACTCTTTCTTCAAATTATTATTTTATTTATTTATTTTTTTTTACAATTATTAGGTAACTTTTTTACTTAGACGAAATTAAAAAATGTCTAGTACCGTTACCCAAAACGTTTCTATACTGACCCAAATCCCTTTGAAACTTAATAATTGGCTGAATAATAAGAGCACAATATTTGATTACAACATCAGGGGGTCTATTCTAAACATCTGAAGTTCGAAACTTCCTGTAGCGGTTAGGTGTTATCGTACGCCTTCTCATTCGGGCAAATTCCCACCGTTTCAAGGTGCGCGGATCGCTATTGTGTCTTCATGTTGCACTTGTTCTTGGGCGTCAAGGCGGGCGAAAAATTCGGACGAAGTTAACACGTCCCTAGGGGGTTCGGGATAAAGCAGGGAGCTCATAAGTGTAAACTGCTCCGGTGTTCTAGCTTTTGTGAGCTGTTGAATAGTATTCCGAGATTTTTATAGCTCCAAGAACTCTCGAGTTATACTCTCGTGCCAAATTTCTGAAAATCTCCCAAATTCGACACAAAAGCTGCGATAACTCGAGAACCAATGGAACTATCGACCCCGCGATGGTCTCATTCGATTCAGCGTCCAAAAATCTATAGAAATTGATACCCAGTGCACATTTTTCTGAAAAACCTTGGAATATACGAATTTTCTCCCCCTCAAAAATACCCTTAACATTGAGCTAGCAATGTGGTTCAAGAATTGGGCCGTCGTAGGACCGAGATTGATTTTTGGTGAAAATTTAAGGAATGTAGCTATTACACTTTGGCCGGAAAAGTGTTGACGGCGTACGGCGGACAGACAGAATTTTGTTTATAATTGGATATTCGGATTCAACATGCCTTGAAAAGTAAAACATCAAATTTCGAGGGGGGTTAAAAAAAATTTTTCTTGGGCGATTACAATGGTTTATTACTGAATAATAAACAAAAATAAAAATAATTAAATTTACGATAGTTGCTACGGAGTTTTCCCTATAGTTACCAATCTTTTGTTCGGTGGAAACATTCACATAAGTTTGAGATAATTACTAACACAAGTGTCTGATCTTTAATCATAATTGAAACAAAGGAATAATAAACAACTGTAGTTCGAAACATAATATGTGTGTTTGATATCAATTTATACAGATTTTTTTAATCAAGTGAATCCTTAACCGAGCCGATATATTTGATAGTTCTCAAATTAAAAAATCAATAAAAATCGTTCTATACTTGTTGGGATGCTCGTCAAACACTCTGCAGTAGTATCATTTGGCGAATAATTTAACCTTTAATTATTGATAATTAACCAAAATAAAAATAATTCATTTATTAAATTTTCTAAGCGGTTTCCTTTACCAGTCAGTTGTTTATTTGGAATTTTCTCAAAAGTTTGGGATAATTGCTATCACAAGTGTCTGATCTTAAATCATAATTGAAACAAAGGAATAATAAACAACTGTACAATCATTTGCGTCTGTGAAACGCTTCGGAGGTTGAAAAATCATGAGCATTATTCGCCCAAAAAAAATGAGCTGATGACGTTAGATAAGAGGTTGGTCGTTAACGTCCAGAGGAGGCCGAGTTTGAACGGGGAACATCCTACGTCATCAGAGTTACCATAGCGACGAACCTCTTTCACCCCTGCATTCCACCCTCAATGTATCTACTTCACAATCGGCCCACAACCTGTGACCCGACGCCGGGTACCTACCCCATTCCGTTCAACTCTGACGAGACCCTTTCACCCGCCAACTAACCCCTTTCCTGTTTCGAAACTTTATATATAGAGCCCCGCAACTCGTGAATCTCTCGTGAGACAGAGAGTGAAAGAGCAGGAATACATCGGCACCGACATTGCTACACGACGAGCTCCCAGCGATTTCGCTTCCGCGACCAATGTTATCCATTGATTGGACTTGCTTTTCCCGTTGTGGACTAGCTCAGATTGACGACCGTTCGATGCGGCTCAAGATTTGGGAATAAATTGGACGACTTACCAACGGAGCACTTACTGATACAAAAATGTCAATAAAGTTTGCGGGCTTGTTGACATTTTTAAACTAGCGCGACAAATTAATACCTACGCGAATCGAACTATTTTTAACAATAAACCATTCTAATCGCTCACGAAAAAAGTCTGAATCAGTCCCCCTTTCGAAATCTGAAACATCACGTTACAAGAAAGAAGAATCCGACTATCAAATTTAAAAAATGCTGTCCGTCTGCCTTAAACACATTTTTGGTAAAACTATGCAAGCTACATTATTGGAATTTTCACTCCGAGAATTTTTGATAATTCTTGTAACTATAAAAATCAATTCATACTCGTTGGAATGCTGGTCAAACACTCTCTTCAGCTGTACCGTTAGGCGAAAAATTTATATTGATAATTAAGAAAAATAAAAAACTAACTCATTTAAACTCTTTAAAATTTACTCATTAAAATTACGATAGTTGCTACGGAGTTTTCCCTTCACAGAACATTCACGAATGTTCGTAATAATTACTATCACAAATGGATGGTCTTCTTACATAATTATCGAAGGAATAATAAACCCTGTAAAATTATTTGCAGCTTTTTTACCTTAAATTCGCTGGCAACTGCTTGCAGTCTGTCAACAATGGCATAAATCTATATTCAACCATGGTTCTTCCGTTTATTCATATCTACGCATTACCTTATTGGATGATAACTGGGGCTCAGCACGAAACCACAACAATAACTCGAGACGGCAAACGCTCTGTGAAGTTGCGCCAACTTCACGTGGAAACTTCAGAAGTTCGAAACTTCGAAAGTTACTGTGCGGTTCGGGGTTATCGCGCGCCCTCTCATTCGGGCAACTTCCCACCGTTTGGAATGTGAGGAAGTCCTGTTCTACGCCCCTTTCTGAACAAAAGTTGGTATTAAATAACTTGATGGAACTCGTCGTCAAATCGCCTAGATTTCTCTTGTTGCTGCCGAATCAAACGGAAAATAATATTAATCCCTGACTGTAAAATGGACCTTTGTTTTTTAATCAAAGTAATAGATAATTTGTTAGTGGAGAGGCAAAACGCGAATTTCTCTCTTCCATATTGTATTATAATTGGAGCGATTTCGACCCTTCTTGCTCCAGCGGGAAAGGCGTGTAAATAATTATTGTGATGGGGTCAGTTGGGATATGAAAATTTTGTTAAAATTGGAATAGACTCCCTGTAATCAGGATTTTAGCATGATGTATGACGTCAATTTAATTGTCTCTTTCGTTTCTGTTGAATGTGTTCACAAGTGTCCTGCACATTTTCGTATGGGTAATTAATACTTTTTACGCCATTCCGCCGATTTGGAGCCATAAAATGTGACCTGATTTTGAATGACGTGATGATAGAAAATACACAGATCAGCCAAAGTACAGTACCAGTGAGTACAATAATCCATCATCAAGGAGTCAGATAGGGAAGGGAGCGAAGGCGAACATCTCGATGAAGATGAAAATAAACGATAAATAAATTATGACGATATGGAAGAATATTTGGAAGGCTGTTTATGACTTTTTTTTATGATCTCTTACACAGTACAACCGGAGTCACCCTCAGCATCACTTCTTGGTTTCCCAAATTAATCCAAGCATTTCCTCCAGCAAAATAAGATCTTTCGTGTAAACAAAATGATTTTTACTTGCTTTCGCAATCCGCACTTTTTCTGGTTAGATACAGCCGAGAGTTACTCCCTAGTAAAGGTTGGCAGGTACGAGTAAGTTTCACTCAAAGGGCCGACAATAACGGTTTCCTCCTGAGGCAGCCAGGTCATAGTTACCTGGGACCCTTACGACCTCAAATCACCCGACGAGATGGTGGCTTCTAGAAGCAAATAGCTTATTTTCGCTCTCAATAGTGATGAGAGGCTCTTTTAGAATCATTGGAAGATCGATTACCTAAACTACCCTTGACCGCACAATTCACAATTGAATGGAGTATTTAAATGAAGTAAAATCGTAGCTGCCATATATCCCGGCCATTTTTCAAGGACTGAAACCACCCAATGAAGGACGAAAAGGAGGCCTAAGTGATTGCCGATTCTCGATACCGATACTGCTGTTGTTTCCCCTCAATATAATTCTGAAAAATCATTCAACAATTGAGAACATTCAAAATTTAATATCGTGGAAGCGGCAATCAAATTGGGTGCTTTTTAAGATAATTTGATAGTTCTATAATTTTTTCGAGACTTCTCTTCTCAAGGAATGAATCTCTCAGAATTTTTCGAAAAAAGGAAATAGGTCGCAACGCTTTCAGCAGATAAATTGTGAAATGAATATTGCTTTTGGCAATGAGTTGGTGACCTAATGCCATGTATGAATCAGATTGAAGTGTCAGATTTATCCGAGTGAAAAGCGAAGCGTTGAAACTGAAGACAGCTTTTGCCATTGGGCATTACAGTTGTAGGAGCTTTACCAATTTCACACTCGGCAGAAACGCGTGGCTTTTGTGGCGCGCAGTGAAAAACGCTGCAAATGATAGTACCTACTGTGGTTTATTATTCCTTTGCTTCAATTTTTATTTAAGAAGACCATTAGTGATCAGTCTCTTCAATCATTGGCAGTTTAAATCAGTCTAATTCGCCCTCTTTGTTCGTTAACATCAAAGAGAATACCTAATAAAAGTAGAATAATTCGATGAAGTCAGGTACGTTTCGAACAGAGTAAACAAGAAGCGTCGATCTGAAACTAACAACGAACAAACAACGCGCTCCCGAGTTTGTTCCACTAAGTGCCATAATTTTCCAAAGGGTTCTTGCGCACCACCTATCCGGAACAGCCGCACGAGTAGAGTATGGTATAGAGCACGGGAAGCATTTAATGGAAGAAATATAGCCGTTGGATGGTACATTAATTTTGCGGTGGAGAGGGAGGAACAGGGGAGGGGTATGCTTGTCGGTGAAGGCCGGACCGCGTATATCATAAGATGTTCCACGATTCAGAATAGCTCAAAATGTGCAGTACTTTCACGGAATACGATGGGAAACCCCTTGTAATACCTTACGGTTGTACAATAAACGATATTTCATTTCATTTCATTTCATTTCATTTCATTTCATTTCATTTCATTTCATTTCATTTCATTTCATTTCATTTCATTTCATTCATTTCATTTCAATACGATGGGAAACGCAGCGAACTGCTGACGGCTTTGTACTGTGGTATCGATACAACGGAAACATAGAAATATTTTTCTTTTTCTTAATTACTTGGTTTAAAGTAAAATCAATTGCTTAACGCGTTAATTGCTGAAGAGCGCGTTTGACGACCTTTCCAACGAGTGTACAACTATTTTTATTGCACTGCAAATGATTAAGGTAGAACATCTTGCCAAGTATTTCAGCATCTTTATTTTTATATTTTTTGATCTCCTTGCTATTAAAGGAAAAAAACGCTGCAAATGATTGTACAGGGGTTTATTATTCCTTCGCTTCAAATATAATTTCAGAAGACTATCCATTTCAGATAGTCATTATTCAGAACATGTGTGAACATTTCAACCGAAAAACAGATTGGTAACTATCGGAGAAAATTCCGTAGCAACTATTGTAATTTTAATCTATTTTATTTTTCTTAATTTCCTAATTAAAAGCTAATTTTTTTTGCCTTACCCTACAGCTGGAGAGAGTGTTTGACGACCATTCCAATGAGTATAGAACGATTTTTATAGCTCCAATAACTCTCGAGTTATACCCTCATGTCAAATTTCTGAAAATCTCCCAAATTCGGCACAAAAGCTGCGATAACTCGAGAACCAATAGAGCTATCGACCCCACGATGGTCTCATTTGATTCAGCGTCCAAAAATCTATATAATTTGATACCACGTACACATTTTTCTGAAAAACCTTGGAAAATATGAATTTTCTCCCCTTCAAAACCCCCCAAAAATACCCTTAGAATTGAGCAAGCAAGTTGGTTCAAGAATTGGGCCATCGTAGGACCGAGATTGATTTTTGGTGAACATTTCAAGAATTTAGCTATTATGGTTTGGCCGGAAAAGTGTTGACGGCGTACGGCGTACGGCGGACAGACAGAATTTTTTTTATTGGATATTCGGATTCTACATGCCTTGAAACGTAAAACATCAAATTTTGAGGGGGGGTTATAAAAATTTTTTTCTTGGGCGATTAACAATGGTTTATTATTGAATAATAAACCAAAACTGCTCTCTAGTTGTGTTTTTGGTTCGTGCGTACCCAAGCTAAAAAAGTTTCAATATTTTCTGCATAAGATTCATCATGGAAAAATTGTTCATTTCCGTTCTTATTCTGAAGGCTAGAATAATCATTAAATAATTTTTAAGAGGTATAATAATAATGTTCTGGATTATTTTGCTATCCCTTTAATCTACTCAGTCTACCAAATTTGATATGAACTTCATATTTTTCATTTTTGACCTTCAAATGTATAATTTATGATGGATTATGCGTTTATGATGGATTAAAGCATACGACTGGTTTCTAATTTCACTTACGACGATCAAAATGTTTCTGATTTCTTCGTCAATTCTGAGTGAAGATTAATTGTTCATGTAACTGTGAATGATTTGCCATGTGGGTGATAGTGCCAAATTCCGTTCGAGTGCGGATATTTGGTATATTATGGTAGTAGTTTCGAGATTGACGTGGTGTAATGAGAGGAGCGGTAGTTTGGCCTGGCCATCGCGTTCTGGGCTTCCCCTGGGTCCCGATATTGATCAGCGGGTGAGAGAAGGAGAGTTAGAGAGTGAGAGAGATATGCTGTACCTAGGGGATGCAAAAGATACGTCACATTTTTCATGTGAAAATGTCCAAGTTTTCAATCAATGGATGAGCCATGTGCTTATTATAGATTATTCTATCGCTTCGCAAAAATCGATATTTACCGCTGTGAATTTGCTACGAGTTTTTCATATTATTGAATATTATGAACGTAACGTGTTAGCGTAAAGAAATTCAACGAGTTTTGTCGAACTTGGAGAAAATTTCAGCGTTTCACTTGCTTGTGCTATTTTGATTGTGCTTTGTTGTATGCTTGGTTGTAAAATATTTGTCTTCTTTTTGCAGGTAAGTGGAATTTCAAATGAAAACTGGCCTCGCTTTATTCAAGGTACTCGTTTTTCAAAACTTGAATTTGAGAAAAATGAAAAATTCGTTTTTATTATTTTTTTTTCGCATGATCACCGTGTGGACAATGTTATGGCTTCTAATGGTTGAAAATTTCATATCAAAGATATGCGTGCTCGTTTTGAGCAACTGAAAAGTGTTTTTATCATGACCAAGTTTCCAATTAAGTTACCGTACGGTAACTTCAGTATGATAACTTGCCGCAGTTACATTCATATAGCTTTATTTCCAGATCCGATCAATCGATGTTTGTTTTTTTCCCAACATGGATGCCTGTGTGTTTAAACTTAATCAATTCGGATACGTTATAGCCGGTATAACCATTGAAGTTAGTAATTTTACCAGCTATATCATTCTGGCATTATTATTTCGTTCATTGCATTTTTATCGACGGATAATCGTAAATGACCAATAACGAGCGCTGAGCATTATATTGTGTCAAATGACTTGGCAATGGAGGATCAATCAAATCGTACTGATGAAACCAATATTTTTTTTCAATAAACGCTTCGTTACTCTTCTAAACAATCATAATTTATTGTCTGCGTGAAAAGAGCTCTTGTGGTTTCAATTATGACCGTAACAATGACAAACTGTAAATGAGCTTTATCGCATGTTAACTTTCTGGAATCGTTTATTTCCTCGTGTTTTTATGAGGACTTAGTAGACGGAAAAGAAAAATCCATTGTGATGTATCAGTTTTGTCGAAACGATAAGAGCTACCGCTAAGATAATTTTTATACAATCTATCGCCAAATTCTTCAGCTTAATTGAGGCCCATATTTTCAAGTTTTTCATTTTTTTTTTTTTTTTTTTTTGTAGGGATGTTAAGCGATTACAAATCTACGCCAATTTTTCAAAACATAGTTGCGAATTTTAATAGATTTCGACCTCGGAATCGAATGAAATTATAGCGAGATGTAACAATTTTTTGCGGGAAAATGTGAGACATTTTGAAAATTATTTACAATTGTGGTAAAGCTAATTTTTACAAGTTTGAACGCATTGGTACTTATTGTTGTTAATTTATTGGCAACTAAGATGTTTGCTTTGGAGTTAGATTTGATCAATTTTTCATTTTTGTTTAAGCTATCAAGAATATTTTTCGAATTATTTCCTTAGATTGTTATCAAGGTAATTATCATAATTTTTGCTCTCTGGGAAAGCGAATTTAGCTTTTTCAATTGACACTGAGGGCACTTGGATAGTTCGTCCCCGACTAAAGCTGATTAAACTACGGAAACGGAGTTTTGCGAATATTTATGGCAAAGCGAAGTAAAAAACTATGTTTTATGAACAGTTGATTTTTATAAATAGAGTTTTATAAATAATTGATTTTTGTTATTATAAATTTTTGATTTTATAATTGAAAAACATCCTTTTCGTACGTGATTTTTAATTTTTCACTTTACGCTCAAACATCGGTTTGTGTGTCCTGAAACCCACTTAACTCCTCCACATAAAATTTTTCATTACCTAAGAGTCGGCAACTTTCTTTTCATCTGCTCAGCTGATGGCAATGAATTTGGGGGGTGTACAGATCGATAGCTTTATACACATAATGCACACAAAGGGAATCATGAGGGTTCCTCTCAGCTGGTATGAGTCAGAGCTTCTTCTAACAGATGGGATCTCAACACCAAAGGACTTTAACAACTATTCGACTCTTTGACAACCCTCGTGAATATTCCATTCGATTTTATATTTCGTCGCGTGCTAACTACCATTCTAGAGAGAATTGATGAACGATCTCGTGATTAAAGACATTACTGTATAGATCTTGTGCAACATTCCCTCATATGATGTGCACTTTAAGGTAGATGAAAGGTTGGTAAATTAGAATTCTGAGTAGAATTTCATTCAAGGGAGAATATAAAAAGCGATATAGCGTGCACGTTATTATTTTCAAAATTGTTCAAAATTGAGCATCGGAAAATTGGAGAAATTTTTGTCGTTTGTTTGTTTTGACTCAAAATTCGGAATCGGGGTTCAATTTCTTGGAATTAATGCGTTCAAAATTGTAGAAAAACTCACTCTTTTGTACCTTGGTCTGAAAATCTCCTGACAATGTCAAATTTTTATTTATTTCGCTGGTAGCACTAAAAATGCGGAACTTGATTAACTAAAAAAAATTGGGAGAGGACAATTTTATAATTTTATACTAATTCGGTTGAATGACAGTTGATGTTTCGTATGTCAAGTATATCTGAGACATTGTATATTTCTGTAGCTCTGAATGAGTGAAAAAATGGTTGAAATCGTGAAACAGCATTTTTTCTCATTTCTTCGACTGCCTAATATTTCCAATAATGTGTAAAAAGTTGAGAAATCGATGAGTATATAGCTCTGAGCTATATTAGGATTCTACATGCATTGAAACGTGAAATATCATATTTTGAGCGCGGAGGGTTAGATATTGTTGTTTTTTCGTACGCTATTACAATGGTTTATTATTAAATTTTAAACCGCACGGTAATTTGATCATCTATTTTCTGGAACTGAGGACTCTTTTTTCGTTGACGTTGACCTATTTGAAGTTTTTGATATAAAGAAAGGTCAGAATGTAGAAATTTCTTTAAGAAGTGTGTAGTGGATTGCCCTATTAACCTTTCGGTACGCTTTCAGTCAAAATTCAACGCGTTCTGATAGCCAGAAGCTAGAATCTTTCTTCTCCTTCGGTCGTCGACGGAAAATTAAAACTGCCGAGTCCGTGGAAACTATTTGATTGAACAATTTCCTTAGCTGCAACAGAGCTCTGCTCCTGCCGTGCTAATGACGCTCTCCAGGCCTATCATTACTCGGCGAGGTCCCAGGGCATCTCTTCCCAGCCCGAGGTCCCTAGCTCTATCCTCAACCTCAAAAAGGAGGTTCAGATCTCTCCGAAGTTCATTGTAGGTCTATTTCTTCGGGTTTTTCTCTCTTTTCCTCTCCACTCGGCCGATCTTCATCCTCTTTTTACACCGTCCGATTTGTTCTTTTTGTCTCTCGTGCATTTTTTGCTCTTTTTCTTTCCCTTCGTGAAAGAACCGAACGTAAAAGGAAAAAAAGAAGAAGGCGATTGACCCCGAGGCTGAGAACAGTGTTCCCGCCCTGAGCCTCTCCCGAGGCTTGAACCGCGAAGAATAAATCAGAATTTACTCGAACGTAGTTATTGCGACCGCGGCGATAATACGACGCTGATTCATTGACTATTACATTAATCTATCCTTCAATGGAGTTGACGTTTAAGTAGATCGGTCCGTAATATTAGTAAATATTATGCACTCGATAATATGTGTTTACAGCTGTTGGTATATATTTTTTCAACCGAATACTGTTATCTATTTTTATTTTGTAGGGATATTGCTATACTACTATTGACATTAAAATACTTAATATTCACCCGAACCCACCTTTGTTTCGAATTCAACTTACGTGACAATTATATTATTTTTCCATTTCGGGATAAGCGCGAGGTTTGATTTGGTTCTTACCTGAGTGCTGTATTTTCACTTACGTCTCAGTTTAAGTATTTCAATCGTCCTGAGTTGAATTTGGAGCGGAAGTGTATTCGGAAATATTTTCTGAACAAGTTTGGCGCCAAAAAATGACCGAGTTTAAATGAAGATAACTCGAAGAAACGATTAAAAATATTTATCAAACATAACGTTTCCATTCTGAGGTATTTTACTTTTTTTATTCGCATTGCGCCCTCTTGAAAATTTGTCTTTTCATTTCTATTCGACTTCGAGCATGATTTTCTACCATTAGAAAACTATAAATGGCAATGGAGAGCTCTTTGCCTTTTACGCTCTTTCAAACGGTATTCTTACATCAGGCCGATAAAGGATGAGAAAATGGCGAGAGTTAAGTAAAAATAAAAAACTTCCCAGTTGCTTGTGGACTTTTTATTGTGCATAATTCGTTGCACTTTCGAACACGTTACACTTGTTAACATGTTGATCTCCCTAAAGCTAGATATTATACGAAGTGAATTCAATAGTTCTTTCTCCGTACTATCTTTGAATTCAAATCGATTGAATATATTTAAAATATCCTCATTGTGAAAATTCCTCCAACAATTTGTACAGCCAATGGCTAATAATTACGTGCAGTTTCTTATTCTCATCTTCACCCACATGCTCGCATTACTCGATTAAAACTTTTCGATTTGCTGAATTATTATAAAAAAATATGTGCCCCCTCACAGTGAATACTCCCACATGATTCCACTGGAGGTTGACACGTAGCTGCCACAGAAGTGTTCTTTCCAAATTTGGAAGTTGCGAGCGGGAACCTGCCAGTTATTCCGAATAACTTGCCGGGATACCATAGGCAGTGGACAGGAGCACCGACTTACGTAATAACCGGTTTTCCGTGATCCCTCGAAGTGCAAGAGCGGTCTACAATATTCCCTTCGGACAGAAAGCTGTCGATTTCTCGCTCACTCTATTGTCATAAATATGCTAATTAAATAAAAAATCAGCTAATTATAAAATTGAATCAGCATCAGTTCGTGAGTGTGTGAAGTCCATGGTGAACGATAATATTTATTTTCTCTAACTTACACCCTGAAAATTGAGAACGAGCTATATTTTTCATCTTCGTCCACGTATATTTAAAAATATGAAACGGTGTGCGATTTTAGTGTTTAATAGGACTCATTAATTTTAACGCTCATTAAGATTTGACGCAACATTTCATGATAATCACAGGCTGAAGAAGCGTGCAACGTGGAACAAGGCGCGAAAAGTATCAGACAAATATCATCGGCAAGAATCATAATTCACATTGTTCCGCATTTATTTTGTTGTGAAAAATCTTTTTCTTGCTCATTCTTACATTTCTATGGTGTTTATTTTGACATTTTCTGTTTATTTTTCAATAATAAACTATTGTAATCGCTCGCAAAAAAAAAACCTTCAACAGTTGTTGTTTAACGTTCCAAGGCACGTAGAAGCCAAACATCAAAACAATTTTTGTGCGTCCGTCGTCAACACTTGAAAAAATATAGAAAAAAATACTTATTTCTTGAAATTATCATCGAAAACAATTCATGGCCGGACAATGGTTCATTCTTTAACCTAATCGCTATCTAAATTTTAATTGGTATTTTTGGGGAATGTTGAGAGCAAAAGTTCTTATTTTCCAATGGTTTGAAAAACATAAATGCGTTTTGGTACAATTTCTACCGATTTTTATACGCCGATTTGAATGAGACCGTAACCGGGTCGACCACTCTACTGGTTCTCGAATTATCGCTGCTTTTGTGAGGAATTTTTGAGAAATTGGCCTCGGTGGTTCATCTCGAAAGGTTGTAGAGCTATAAAATTGTTTTATATTAGTTGGAGAAGGTCTCCGTTGAACACTCTTTCCAACTTTATCCTCATGGCTTTAATTCGACTTTAAATTAAGTTATTAAGATAAACGAAACATTACAATAGACGCTAAGGATTTTTTTTTTTCAAGTTACCAACTGTTGGTAACAATATTATCAGATCTGGACGGTCTTCTTAACAATTGAAGCAAAATTAATAGCAGACCATTACACAATCCTTTGCATAGTTTTTTCGTCCACAGTCGAAGGAAATTTTTCAAAAAATCCTTGCAAGTCTCTAGCTCGAGAATCCGGCGTTTTCAATTTTCGTTCAACCCGTTTCATATAACAACGCTACTACCTATATTTCATCGGAGAAAAAACCAATATCGATCGATCTTCCGGGAATAACTCCCGACTCCCTCGCGTTCAGTCAAAACAACAAGATTTACTTTGTTTTCAATCTCGCCGTCTCGTCTTCTGCAAGGGTCGCCCTATCTCCTTTGCTCTTCTTAGCGAGGGTTAATTCACCTTCATGCCAATCCCACCTCCCTTCTTTTCCGCTCCTAGATCCCTCCTGGTTGGTCCTTTCGCCCTTCAATCCCCCAACGAACACTTCGTCACCTCTGACCCTTTCCTGTTTGTGCACTTGTTTGGTCTCCTTCCCCCAATGGATCACTTACTTTTTTTTGCTTCAGAAAGAACTGAAGGAGGAGCATTAACATTTTTTCTGCATCCTGAAAATTGCTGCAATCCGGAAATTCTGCATAGCAATTACCAATATCATCGGTTTATTCATTTCATTGTGTAAACCGCTCAACGTTTGATGTTCTTCGTTCTAAAGCATGAACCTGGAGTTCACTTTTCAAATAAAACGAATTCTATTCATTTTGGCTGCAGTGCGCATCAAAACGCTACAAATGATTGTGCATTGGTTTATTATTCATTTTCATAAATTATGGTTTAAGAAAACCATCATTTTGTGATAGTTCCGTATCCGAAACATTTGTGAAAGTTTCTATCAAACAACTGACTGGTAAGTGTAAGGGAAACCTCTTAAAAAATTTAATAAACGAATTATTTTTATTTTGGTTAGTTATCTATAGTTAAAGGTTAAATTATTTGCCGAATTATACAGCTGCAGAGTGTTTGACGAGCAGCCCAACAAGTATAGAACTATTTTTATTGCTCGAGAAAGTCTCGAACTATAGCTTCTTGCCAAATTTCTCAAAATGTCGAATATGACACACACAAGCTTTGATAATTTGAGAACTATCAAATATATTGACTCGGTTAAGGCTTCATTTGATTTAAAAAATCTGGACAAATTGATTTCAAGCACACATATTATGTTTCGAACTATTGGAAAATACAAATTTCCTTTCCTCAAAATCGAGTAGCGATTTGTATAAAGAATTGAGTCATTGTCAGACCAAGAATGATAAATGATGAAACATTTCAAGGATTTAGTTTTTATAGTTCCCCAAAAAAGAGCTGACGGAGGAGGGCCAGCATTAAAAAAAAAATTAATTTTCGGATTCTTTACGCCTTGAAATATTAAAAAAATTGAAAACAGAAGTTGGAATTTTTTTCGCTTGGGCGGTACCATATTTTTTTTGTGTAGTAATTAACCAAAATTAAAATGCACGATAAATGAAGTAATAGGACGATGGTATTTTTCTGACCGTGTGAGCCTGTTCCAAGCCCTTTGACGGAGATTTTGAGACATTTTCCTTGATGATCCAACTCGAAAATCGAACTACAAAAATTGTTCCAATTGTTCCAAAATTGTTCTGGTGCATGTTGAACACGCTTTTCAGCTTCATCCGTATGCTTTTAAATTTAATTGTTCTAGTGAAAACTGCTTTGTAGCACTAACTCCGATTGATAAACGGACCTTGAAATAAAAGTAAATAATCAAATGAATGGAACCACTGTACAATCAGATCATGATGAACAAATAACATTCAGATGTATTCCGTCTTCAATAACATTTGTGTTGAAACTTTTCTGGCCTTTATTTCTTGATATTATAATTGGTTCTACTTTTTTTGCCGAGTCGAACCTACCAAGTACTCCGTGATTACCGATTTGTCCTTAGATATTTTACGTTCCTCGGGAAAATATCAGTTCGACTGTTCATTCATAACCGCTGAACTTCGGTGGAGAAATGGGAGTAAACGGTTTGCGTCGGGTGCCTACTTGAGCACTCGGGTTAGTGCTATTATGCATTCTACCCCTGGCGCCCAATATCGAAGGGTTTTTAAAATTCAGAGCGCAGCTCAACTTCTCCCTCGGTTTAGAACAAATTGGCTCACTGGGTTTTCTAACCAATTGGAATTCATCTCGAACGTTTTCTGTAGCAGGTGGCAGATGAAGTAAAACAGGGATGACCCGAGAAGTTTTTACGATTGCATAAACTTTCTTCGGCTGTTATTACTTTTCGACTTTTTCCACAACGTTTAACCGGTACGTGCGCCGTTGATTCCAGGTGGGCCGAAATAACGATGTCGCGAGGTGCAGTTTTCTCAGAAAATTCGCATTTTAGCTTGGGAAATTTTCCAAGAAACGGAATGTACCATCCTTTGCTAACGTTTCGTTACAAAAAAGGTCCAAATTATTGTGCAGGGGCGTATTCTTTCGCTCACTATGATGTAAAAACATAATCTCGGGTGTTTTTCATTTATCCGTTGGTTACGAGAGAGAAGTTATGAAAATAGTTGAACATATTTACAATTTTCCCCTACCGACATAATGACAATTATATCCTCAATTGATTTTTTATTTTATTTTTTTATTCTCTCCGTATGTCTTGATTACTTCTCTAATCAATACTTCTTATCTCATTGATATAGCTTGATATCTCGAAAATTGCTATGGCTAAAAAAATAGTGAAGCTAACGACTACATTGTGGTATAATACGATTCAGCGTTCAAAAATCGATCTACATTTATGCAAAATATGCTTATAATATGCAAAAAGTAGGAAGCGTTCTCAAAATGGAGTTAGCGATCCTGTTTAGAAATAGAGCCATGTTTCGTCCAATAGGTTTTGATACCAAATTTATGATTTAGCCCCTTAAGTTCCCTGTAATAAGTTCTGCCAGCGGACGTACCGATTTTTTCGATTTGATTCTCGCAATTTAATTGCCCTGAAGTGTAAAATCGCATATTTTAAATGTGTTTGAACATTTTCTCGAGTGATTGCAATAGCTTATCATTGAAGACTATTACTGAAAATTCTTGAAGACGAAAATCGTTCAAACGAAGAACAATTCCTTTTTCAAAAAATAAATCCGGTTTTTGCAGTTGTTCAGCGAACTACGACGTCGGGGTCATTTACTCTTTGCAACGGCCTCGATGTCCAATGCTCTCCGAGGTATGTGCAGCGATGAAGTTAGGCAGCGAAGATCTCTATGTACTCAAAAGGGCGAAGCCCCGAAGTCATAAACGGAAGATGACCAAGTCGTAAAACCGGAGGAAGAACGGACCTTCAGACTCCGACTGTAAAGTTTTGAAGGCCAGCCGTATAATCCGGACTCGCTTTACTCCTCTGGAACGAATTAATTCTCTTTTGCCGTCACTGTACGTTGAATTTGACTGAATTTAATGCTTCTAGGAATTTCAAAGGTGAAAAGTAGCTGGCGAAATTGAAAAAATATTGAGAAGTGCAAGTTGAGAAGATAAATACTGATGAGACATGTGGGATCGTAAAAGTTGTGTAAGTCGTGCCGTAGTAATAATTGTACATTCACTTATGGTGATCTGGAGTATCAAATTCACAAATATGGATGAGGTATCATAGACTGACACTCGACTCCTAACTCTTATACCATCCAAGTTCAATAATCGTAATATCAGTGATCCCCAAGTTTCCAAACAGTTCGAATTGAGGAAGAGCTTTTTCATTCAGTTATTCAATTCATTTGAACCTGCGAAATTCGTACCGTTTTTCTTGCCAGGAGACCGAAATAACGCGCTGGATCGTGTGTGGTCCAAATGATGAGAATCGCGCCTCGTCCACACGCCTTGTCAATTATAATAATGCACTAAAATGTAACCTTCTAAACTCATTTTTCATCGGCTGCTACATATTATAATAATTGTCATACATTAGTCTTAATCAGCGTAATAAATGGAAATGAAAAATGTAAATAAAACTTATAACTTACATAAAACTTATCAGTCCTTGACCTAGACTCCTTTTCACTGCCAAAATAATTTTCTCTACCTTATGCACCAATTTCCTCCAAATACATCGCCGGCTTTCTGTCCTTAGTTGCACATAAAGTGAACTTTCAACCTCCGCCCTTAGACACCTCCACCTCTCAACTCCCGCTTCGGTTTCTCGCGTAAGTTTTTTTAATACCTTCTGGGGAGCAGGCTGTCGTCTCCCAGGTGATCAGATTCATCCGATCGGGCGGCTAGCTCGCGCTGTCTCGTTTTCCTGTGAAGAAATCTTAATCAACTCATTTAATTCAATCTCCTCTCGACTACATATTTCATCCGATTTTCAGCACGCGACCGTGAAAATAAGCTTGTAAGATTAATGTAGGTAGTTGTTTATGGCGCGATTAAAATTGCCATTTTACACGGCTATTTTGTTCGTAAGCTTGAGCTACTGTTTCTTCGATAGTAACTATTCTATAAATCAAAACTAAATCCTCCTTTGCTATTAATGGATTTATATTGGGGAAAAAAACCACATTTATGGTTTTACTTATTATTAGCTCTTTCTTGCTTCAATGTTCACATAAAATGGAAGTATTGTGATCGTTAGAAAAGGCAGAAATGGATCGGGGGTGAATTTTATAAAAGTTTCCATGGTCCCATACTAAATCTGCACTAACAGCTCAACAATTCTGCGCGATCCTATGATCAAAATTCAACCCTGAAAAATTGAGTATTGCACTACTATAAATGCATTAGAATATTGTGGCTTCCGTATAGTTCCACCGCAATTAGGTATCGAAATATTCTTGCCAAAGAAGCGAAACAAATTACAAGAAAGCTTCCGTAAGACTTAGCACCGAAGCGTGCTCGCCACAGACCGACAAACCACGCCGAATCACAACCTCATAAAGTTGAAGCGAAGCACGAAACTTGATTTATTGTCGTTAGCCACGGCAACTGAATAAAAGGGACTTGCGGCGAATACGTGGCGGAACCGAATGGAAGTTTTCCTTTCCTACTAACGAAAACAGAGTTGAGTCGAAAAGGAATGATAGACGGGTATGCGAATGGATTAATATTGGTAACTGGGCAAAATTAAACATGATGCATAATGCGTGAATTGATTACCGAATAAACCGATCAATTTAGTTTAAAAAAAAATTACTTCTACTCTTTCCTCATTTTCTCAACAAATTATAAAGATATACCTTTCTAAATCTTCACTGCAATTACAATGAGTACATCCCAACAAAATTTCACAAACTTACGAAACGTAGGTTCATTATAACTGAATAATTTGGTATTGAAAACCATCCTATGTATTGAAAAGAATGTAAAGACAATTCTAAGACGCATGAAGTTTTTCTCCCGATCACTGCATAAAAACGTGATTCTAAAAATAAATTGTTGGAATTTCGGTCTAAAAGTATCCAGCTTTGGTTCCTCAAAAAATTCAGCTATTTTTCTAGGAATACGTTAAACTGTCGAAGTTGCTGTTTTCGTGAAAATCATTTCTCCGAATCTGGGGCCGTAATTACTGGATGGAATCGATTAAAAAATTACAGGTCCTTCCAAAATATTTACTCTCTAAAAAAAATAAAATAAAAAAGCAACCCGATTGGACTAATATGGGCCGAAACCTTCTCCTTTTGAAGTGAAAAATAAGATTAAAAAATTTCCTCAAAATTTGCATGGGTGATGTAGGGGAAAATATGAAAAGTTTGATACATTTCTATCAGTTGAAAATAATTACGGATAGAGAGTTTCTAGTGAACGTTTCCTACTTATCACGGTGCTATCAGTGGCAAAGCAGCCCTCATCAAATTTTAAATATTCTAATTTTTTCTCTATAATTATTGAAAGATTTTCACTGTCCTAAAATTTATTGTTTTAAATTCCAACTATGTAGAACCATGTTTGGAATTTCCCTATCTTGAGTCCTATCAATCGTATTGTGCAATTAATTCTAAAACGATCTTCAAAATTTGAATAGATAAATCGAACTGCAAGTGATGAATGAACTGCAAAAAATGCGTTTGAATGAAGCGAATATAACTTGAAAATTTGTCGATTTCGCTAGATAAAGTGGAATTTGGCATTGAAAAGTCTAATTTTTTGTTGAAAAAATTCGGTTTGTCACGGTTTCGAAGGGTTCGCGAAAATTAAAGGAATTTGATTTAACATGACTCACGACGTAGAAAAAGCCGAATACTTCAGATTTCCTCTCTTGTATACCTCCTTAAAATCTTAAAAGCGATCTGCCCAAAGAATCGACATACTTAGCCTATTTAATAGTTTTTGTGTCATTGATGTATTCTTTGATGACCGTTGACTTTGTACGGACTTAATCTATCAGGACTTTCCTTTAAAAAACAACCAAACCCTAACTATTTGTAAATCATGACGCGTGAGACGATTTCAATATTTTACGACTCGAATAAAAAAACATTTTTATTATTCTTGGGTACCATTCTATTTTCACGACCCGTCTTTCTTTGGCCGGTATCCAGCTTGAAAATAGATACGTCTTCCTCTTTTCCGACCTACCGCAAGGAATCGAATCGGCAGTAAAAACCATTCGGGCCAAGGACGTGTTTACCATGCCAACTCAATGAACGTATTTCGATTGAACGCATAATTGGTGATAAAACCGCTCGATTGGCCTCGTTCGACGTGAGTATTTTCACAAATGCGAGAGCGTTGTAGTTTGTAAAACAAACGGCGCTAATATGGAACAGCTGTAATAATTTTGTCCCTGCTATAAACCTACTAGTTTGACATTTATAGAGTAATTATTACGAATCTTCTTCTCGTTATAGCGAGAAGGTAAGGTCACCTCGATCACATTGAGGTGAACGACTTTCAAATGTTACTGCAACTTCAATTACTGGTGTCAGGATGGTTTTTTCCCTCAAGTATTTGGTCTCAAAACGCACAATATTCCTCACCTCAAATTCTTCTATTAATTTTGTTTTATTATTATAATAAACCATTGTAATTGCCAAGAAAAAAAATTCTAACCCCCCTCAAAATTTGACGTTTTACGTTTCAGGGCTTGTAGAATCCGAATATCCAATAAAAAAAATTCTGTCCGTCCGCCGTACGCCGTCAACAGTTTTCCGGCCAAACTATAATAGCTACTTACATTCTTGAATTTTTCGCCAAAAATCAATCTCGGTCTGACCATGGTCCAACTCTTGAACCATATTGCTAGCTCAGTTTAAAGGGTATTCGGGGAGAAGTTTCGAGGGGGGATTCGTATATTCCAACCTTTTTCAGACAAAGAAGTATTTGGTATCAATTTCTATAGCTTTTTGGACGCTGAATCGAACGAGACCATCGTGCAATCGATAGCTTTATTGGTTCTCGAGTTATCACAGCTTTTGTGTTGAATTTGGGAACTGTTTTTTTTTTTACGTGAACGTTCGAAAAAAAAACGCGCAGAACAATAACTCTCTATTATCAATACTATCTAATTCGAGCATTTATACGTCAAACGGAATTCACCTATGATTCCTGAGTAGAATGTCTCGAAATTCCACTTAGCCGTAATCGCGCGATTCGCTATTGAAAATCCGTTGAAAACTAGCGTCTCCGGATAACCAAAACGGAACCTCCCCCAGCGGTGGCCACGTGCCCGCCTACCGCCCCCTAGGCAGCCTTGCGCGTTTCCCGCCCTGTAAGCTGTATCGGCGGTGGAAGCGGTGGGCGGTGGATGCGTAGGGGTCAAGTTGACCGCCGGTTTCTAGTTCGAACGTCAGTGTCACGTGGGAGAACGGACGGCGACGAGATTACGCGTTGACAGAGACTGGACGTAATTTTCCGACGAATTTCCATTCGAACGGTTGAGTGATGAGTTCCACCGAAAAATCCTAGGGAAGAATGCTAATAATTTATCATCGATTGACCAAAGAAAACGCGAAAGGCTGCAATCATTTTCGGTTCTGTTAATTATTTTTGACAACTTCGCAATGTCTTTCGCTTCCTCGCAATTCTATCCGATTGCTTGAACTATTCGAAAAACTGAAGTCAAAATACGCGTGATGCCCGATTTTCTATGGATTGAAGCGTCGCATGAAGCTGTCGATTTCAAAATGATCCTCGTTTATTGGCCACTGGCAGCTTTTGATCTATGACTAAATAATGGTAGAGGACGCCACTTTATGGAAGCTCGTCCACCCTCAACCTCCGCCGATTGCGCCGACAATTTCTCTTCCGCCGCCGATGCCATCGCGAAGGCCTTCGTTCCCGCTCGATTTTTTCCCTCATCCGCCGTTTCCGATTTACAACAGGTAATGAGCGAAATTTTGGCGCGATGGAAACACAAATTTTATAAGGGGGATTCTTTCGTTATTAAAAAAATATATACACACATTATAGGTGCTAGTATGGTGCATATCTTTAGTATTAGTTGAAATTGATTAAAAAATGTTAATTTCCAACTGTTCTTTTCCAACTTAAATAACCCCTCTCCTCTCAATAGATGATTTTCCGGAAGCACCTAAAATTCTATATTTATAACTATGATCAAATTGTTATCAAGGAAATCTGTTTCGCTCGAACGCTAGAAAATGTTTTTTGGGTAATATAACACTGCTATATTTTTAGAAAGCCTTTGCTTCGAGAGCGATTAATGAGATCATCTCGACTCGACTAGTATAATCCGATTGATGTGACCGTATTCACTTAATTGTGTTATCGGTTTCCGACTCTTTGAAAATACCCTAATTCAATTTCCTCGATGCCTTAATTCAAGCTTCAATTAATCTCCCATCACCTGACCGGGACTTACTTCCTGTACGGGACAAGGTTTCCATCGAGTATACCACGGTTTTTATAGCTACAACTATTTTAGTAGGGATTTTTCCGAATTTTGTGAAATTGCTCATTAAGCTGAACATGCTCGTTTATCCTATCCCCTCCGTTGTGGTCTCTTTCGATACAACATTCAAAAATCAATTGAAATAGACACCAAATATTCTCAAATTTTTAAAAACATTTTATAATCATTTTCTGTAATTATTTTCATCTTCGTCCAACCTCTTGAAAACCCTCGAAATTGAGTTGTCTCATTAAACAATATCGGTATTCTCGAATATATTTTTTTTTTTGAGATATTTGAGTTTATTATTAAATTAAGTAATTTTTTATGTTTATTTTTATTTATATTTTATACTTATTTATTTTTTATAATTAAGAGTTTTATTATAGTCAGAGTCTTTCTAAATTACTAAATGTTTCCCGCAAAAATCAGGAATTTATCTTTGAAAAATTATCAAATGAATTGTGACGTTTTTCAAACGGTAGGATTATTGCTAGTAATTGTTCTCAAGTTATGCGCAGATTTTGGTATAGGTACTGAATTTGTGAGGCTTTAGAAATCGTTCTATACTGGTTCGAATGCTTGTGAGACACATTTCTCTTTTGTATTGAGAGGAATCAACTATAATTAGGAGAAAATCTAAATTTTGGATATTTGGTCAAATTGTTCAAAATGTGACCTTAGATAATAATTTAATAATAAACTGATGTACAATAATTGCAGCATTTTCTTCATTGAACAGACCTATCTCATTGGTCGAACTATATAAATATTAAATATTGTATTTCGTCTCAGGAGTGGCTCTTCGTAATGGAAAGTCCCCTTCCTTTAAGTCGGGAGCGACGTTGCTGTCTCCGAGGAAAGTAGTGCGTTTTGCGCACCGGTTGTCATTACGTGAATTACAAAGCTCGGAGAGACCCCTGCGCATGTTGAGGGGTCGTGAGGAGGTGGAGTAATTTCCAACAATGTTGCCATGGCTACAGTGACCCTCGGGCTCGGTGTTGGAAGAGCGAGATTGAAGAGGATCGTGCGAGACGGAGAGGAAAGATCGGCTCGCGAGTTGGACAGAGAGGGAAGTTGGACAAGCCGCACGTGGAGGAGAGAGAGAGCGGGAGGGATTGCGGTGGAGGATTCCTCTTGTACTGGGTCACCGGGAAAACAGAGAGGAGACGTTGGGGGTTGGCAAGGAGAGCGAAGAGGACGGAGAAATCGGCGTCGGCCGGTGGTGGAGGTGGCGAAGGGTAGCTCGCAAATTCAGTTATCATCAACGGCTCCCGGTCCCGTATTCCCTAGGAGTCGGTTGGAAAACTAGGGAAAATACGGAGTTTTCCCTTCTGCAGCGCCCGGTATCACGTTTCCTTTTCCCATTTTCTCCCCTTCGGCTAGCAAATTTCTCCGACGTAATTTATGGTAATTTTCCGGTTAATGTTTTACCCCGTTTCGGCGACGATTCGTTGAAATTACGTCGAGATATTAGGAACGTAATAAATTCGAAAATGATCTCCCGCTAGCGGATGCTAATTGCTGTCGGGAAAGTCGTGCTTATTTTCTCTCCGCGATGCGGAACGCGGAACTGGAGGCGAGCGAGACGCTATCCGAGAACACAAGCCTCCTCAGCAGGGATGACCCTCCGCCGACTCGACAACAGGTGAAGCCGCAGCTCGTACGCTCATCGCTCACCTGACCGTGCGCGAGAGAGATATCCGAGCATGCGGTAGAGGCGGGGATGACATAAAAGCGACGTTGCCGCTCTGTGCCGCCCGACGCCGGCATACCCTCCTCCCGCAATCGGCAACGTCGGGCCATTTATTTTCAGACCCGCCCCGCCGCGACCTCCTCCCCAGAACATTATAGAGGCCTGAACCACGCGGTCTGCGGGCTTGTCTAGAGCTCGCTAAGTTTTGCTGCTGACTCGATGAATCGTATACGTGTGCCATTTTGTACAAATAAAAGTTGAACTGTGCTATGGCGAGGTTTCGAGTTGTGGTAGTGTTGTGTTAATTTTATAATTTAAGATATTTTAATTGATTGACTATTTGGTTTAAAGTTATAAAATGAGATCGTGGTCCGAAAAATGAGAGAACGAGCTGTCGACAGCAGAAAACGCGATATTTGTATGGAAATAAGTTTTGAACGTATTTTTCGTCAATATTTCTATTTCTCAACATCAAATAACAGTTGAAATACGTTAGTCCTCCTCAATATAATATTATTATGGTATTAGAAGTTTCGTTACTCGTCAAGCGCGATGATGGATTTGTCACAGAATCTACTAATAAATTCGGTCTATTCAGAATCAGCTGTTAACCAGAATAGCGGTAGATCATACATACATACATACATATATACACATATATACATATATATAATTCTATGTTAAAAATCGGACATTTTTCTGCTCCCTCAAAGCTTGTCAAGCGTACTTGTATTTTCGAGTTGAAAATTGATTCTTTTAGTTTCTGCCTCTTGGACTAAAATACGTTTTTAAAAAATCATCCCTTTTATAGTCTTTTCTGTACTCTGGTCTAATTTTCGTCCGTCTCCACGCTTTGGGTACATCTTATTCGACTCTAGTTGAGTTGTTTCATCCATGTAAATGCACTGATTTCATTTACACCTCCATCGTACGAGCGAGTGAATCCGTGGGTAGGTTATGGTCGTGATAGATAGTCTTCAGATGATGAACGGTAAGCTTTTGAGGAGGCTATGTTGTATAGAAGGAGGCATCGGCAGTAGGTAGGGAATTTTTTGATTGATTACAGGCCCGTAATGATGATTGATTCGCGTTGTCAGACCCCTGCCACATCAGCCACCTCGTGCCTCATCCATCAACCCTTTTTACTCCTATGTCCACCATTTCTTGGCTTCCCGGTTTTTTATTTGAGTTTTTACGCGTTCGAGATTTCTTTTTTGGGAAAGTCTAATCCGTTCAAAAATGAATCTAATCCGAATAAAAAAAATTGTAATTACCTTGCAATATTCTCGACAACGGGATGACGTATTTTCAATTTGAGCACTCGAGCAGATTATCTATATCGGGGAATTAGTCAAGGACAGGTCTTGTTTGATCTGCCCTGTTCGAACAGGTCGTCCATCTATTACATCGGTCGTATGAATATTAATGTACATGCCATACCCTATGCATATTGCAATCAAACTCCTCCCTTCCTCTTCGCTTTATAGGTGAATCGTACGAGATGAAGTGGATCTGCGCGACTCGGTTGATGATCATGAGGCGTAATTGAGCTCATAGGAAACTTAGTTGAACACTGTTATGAGGCGATTTTGAGTGATTTGTGGTCCAAGTGTGTGAGACTTCGTTTCAACAGGATTCAATTTTGAGAAGCTTAAGATTTTTTAATACGTTTTGCGTTTTAAGACTTCCTGTACGTTATTTGTTTCGTGTTCCTCAGTATCGTGTGTTCTGGCATTACTCGCTCGATTTCGATAAATTTTCGGGTTTATCCGATTATATCCTTGGTTTAGCCCTGGCCATTTCATGATTATCAGATTAGCGCTTACCTCTGCGGATGATAGCGAGAAAGATAATGTACTATTATTTTTTGTGCTGAAATTAATTTTTTCAAATAATTGCCATGAATTCAGTTGCAAACGATTTTACAGCGGTTAAAAAAGCCTAACGGTGCAGCCGAAGTGAGTGTTTGACCACTATTTCAAAAAGTATAGAACAATTTTTATAGCTCCGATAATTCCCGAGTTGTACCCTCATGCAAAATTTCTGAAATATTCAAAAATTCTACGCGAAAGCTGCGATAACTTGAGAGCCATTAAAGCTATTGAATTTGAACCCAAAAATGCGTACATAGATATTGATACCAAACACACCTTTGTCTGAAAAACGTTGTATTATTTGAAATAAAATAAAAGTAAAAAGTAATAAATAAAAAGTTTATCGATTTAATAATAAAATAAAAGAGGATTTTGTCTTCTTTTAACGTAAAAATGACACATTTTCAGCGATTTTTCCATTCGTGTTTAAGGAAGTAGTGAAAGATTTCTACTCGCGCTTATTTCAACTGGAATTCTTCTCTACCTTATCCTCTTCTCATCTTCAACTTCTTACTCCAGGTTGTCTCTTCTTCCACTCCAACTTGGCATCAAAGTTTTTCTCTTCGCTTCGAAGTATTCACCATAAATTACGGCATCGGCTGGCGGGCTCTCGTGTCTGTGTGCCCGCTGTTGTATGTTTGTCCACGTTGGATACACTTACCCACAGCGAAGTTGAAGCGGGGGAGCAACTTTTTTCCTCAAGGTCGTTGTCCCTCCCTCAGACTTATCCCAACTTCTTATTTAGTTCTCTCATTCTCTCACTCTTGGAACCCGTACGCCGAGATCCGGGGTCGTCTACACTCGATTCAGTTTGTAGTTCGAGATGCTTCGAATACGTGGAAAATTACTACGTGTAAATTGAATTAAAAACGCTGCCATTGACTTATTTATCATTCAAATAACTTCTATTTCAATGATTAAAAATTTGATCAATTTTCCTTCCATAGCCACAGTGATAGCTGTTGTAGTGCAACTAGTGCTTATATCAACTAGTATACCAATAGACTGCCATGCTACTAGATTTTCCCAGCGTCTCGATATTCGCATCTCCATAAACGCTCCTAAACTTCTCCTTAACTCCTAAAGCTCCAAAACTTCTCGATTACACTGTCGTGCCGAATTTCTGAAAATCTCGAAAATCCTACTCGAAAGCTGCGATAACTTGGGAACAATTAAATCCGTCGACTCCATTATGGTCCAAAAATTTATATAAATTGATACCAAACCTACCTTTGTCTGAAAAACGTTTGAAATATGAATTTCATCTCTTCAAGGATTTAGCTTTTATTTTATCGTCAGAAAAGAGTTGACGGCGTATGGCGGATAGACAGATTAAAAAAAATATATATTTGGATTTCATGTACCTTGAAACATAGAACATCGAATTTCGAGGGGTTAAAACATTTTTTTCTTGGGCGATTACGGTGGTTTATTATTGTAATAAACCAATAATTCTCTTATCGACTTTTAAGCGATGAAAAATTCTGAAACTGATTCCGGATAAAAATGTCATGCAGTACTAAACCATAATTTCCAGTTTTATACCGAATCGGTTTTATCGATCGGATATTTGCCTCAAAACTGCTGAGCTCGCTCTCTTCAAAGCCATGTTAAAGGTCGCCAACCCGTAAATTAGTACATTAATTGTCTGCTTTTCCGCGTTAAAAGTTTATTCTTCTGTCCCTCTGTTTTTTTCTTCTCCTAAGTGCATAGCACTATTCGCGATTTTTAGCCTTCCCATGACAATCGCTGTATCGGTCTGCGGGAAGGTCGCTCCGCTGATGATCCGCTCCCGTCTTGACCTGATTGATGAGGCCAACACCATCCTTCAAACTGATGAATGGACACTTTCTTGACGTAGTCGAGCGGAATGCAAGTACCATGTATTCCCCATCCGACGCCTTGGCCGCATGTAAGAATCTATTGCTGACGTGTCGCATAAAGCAACCTTCAAAAAACATTATATGAAATACTTTGTCGCCGGGTTTAATTGGCCATTGAACAGACTAAGAAAAATGATTATAATTCCCTGAAATCTCGCTTTTAGTTTATTATTCAATAATGAACCATTGTAATCGCCAAAGAAAAAATTTCTAACCCCCTCAAAATTTGATGTTTTACGTTTCAAAGCATGTAGAATCCGAATGTCCAATAAAAAAAATTCTGTCTGTCCGCCGTACGCCGTCAACACTTTTCCGGCTTTAGCTACTAACATTCTTGAATTTTGGACGCTGAATCGAATGAGACCATCGCAGGGTCGATAGCTTTATACCATAAAGAGAAGAACCATCTCGAGTTATTTAGAAATATTTAATCAATCTCCCAGTTTTTCTTTGACTATTCAATTCGAAACTCTTCGAGTTGTTACCTGTTGGTATTAGAAATTAAAAACAACCAGATCAACTTGAAAGCTGGAGCAGTTAGCTCGCGTAGTTTACTGACAATACAAACGCTTGTTGACTAGCTGCTGCTTCTGTCGGCGAGATTATAAACAAATATTTAACCTCTCGGTACGCAAACGTAATATTATTATAAGGGCAAATCTGTGAGCTGTTGCAAGGTGCCCTGAGTGGCAACATCCGCAGGGCGAACGGAATCCAAATATAGCGGTTTATTTTGGCAGAACTAGCGGTCAAGTTGTGTAATTGGATTCGAGGTTAGAAACACGAAAAAATACACAATCCTGTCGTTAGCTATCAATTCTGATTGGAGAAATGGCGGAAGAAAATTTCACAGTCATGCATGGTTCCCTTTTTTTTTTCTTTTTTTTAAATAAAAAATCTCCTGTAGCCAAAACTTGTTCTAGCAGCGAAAAAAAACGCTGCAAATGATTCTACACTGGTCTATTATTCCTTTGCTTAAATAATGATGTAAAAGACCGTCCATTTGTAGTATGATTTCCAAAATAAGCTAAATTATTCGGCTAATGGTACAGCTGAAGAGAGTGTTTGACGACCATTCCAACGAGTATAGAACGTTTTTATAGCTCCGAAAATTCTCGAGTTGCACCCTCATGAAAATTTCGGAAATCCTACACGAAAGCTGCTTGAGAAACATTGCAGCTATCGATTCCGCAATAGTCTCATTCGATTCAGTGTCCAAAAATCTACCGAAATAGATACGAAATACACCTTTGTCTGAAATATGAATTTTCTTCTTTTCAAAACCCCCAAAAATGCTGTTAAAATATAGGTAGCGACTCGTTTAAAGAATTGAACCATCTTCAGGCCAAGATTAATTTTTGGTGAAAATTTTGAGTTCTTTGTCAGGTTTGTTTGTTGGTAATTCAGGCGTTTCATTTTTGTCCTCGCAGGCATCTTTTGATGCATAGGATCGTTGGCTTTCACGGTTTATAGAGCAATGGTCTTGCAATTCTAACTATTGCAATTTAGATCCTTCCTAGATGGAATTTTGAGTCATTTTCGCAAAAACCCTGGCGAGATCAAATAACTGGTACGTGCCAAAATTTTTAATAATCTTACTCGATTAAATGCCCAATAATTAAGCGTAAATAATGAGCAACAGTTTTCTATAGTCACAATATATTTATAATTTAATCGAGCAGAATTGAAAAAAATGCTCATACAACGTCTTATTAAGTCGAACTGTCCAAGTGCAAATAAATTTGCAAAAGCCGAAGCGGTTTTCAAAAACAGGAATTTTTCTTCCGCTTCCTCGCTCCCCTTGTAACCAACTTTGTTAACCGGGCCGTTTTCGCTTTTTATACGGCCTTGTTTTATTCATAAGATGAAAAGAAAAGCGCTCCTCGTCCCATTGCTTCCTTTTTGAGTTATAAAGAAGATTGTCCCGGCGAAGTCGAAGATTGCGTGAGCCTAAGTTGGAAGATCACTTTCAGTTTCGACGGCATCTCGCGTCGGTCTTAAGGCTTCCTGCATTACATTCCACAAGTTCATTCTTGACCGAAACTCGAGTTCTAGAAGACGACAGAAATCTTTGTTGGGCCGTTTTGGAACGAGAAAAATGAATCGAAATGGGAATCAAAATTGGTATGAAAAGAATATCATGTTGAATGTTCCTAATAGGGTACACTAGCCTTACAAGGTAGCCTCTTACTCGAATTTTCGTACTCCTAACTTTCTTATCTGAAAAATGAGAAAATAAAATAATAACCTTGAGTGTTCGCTTAAATATTTTTTCCTCCAAGTTTAGCTCGAGATAAAATTTATCAAAGAAGAACCCTGCCCAGAAATAATTTCTGAAAAGCTGGAAATTACCCTGATACGATGATATGTGATTACATTTAATCCAAGGTTCCTTAAAAAATAAAATACTAGCTAATTTGTACTAACAATTTTTGGTTTATTATTCAATAATAAACCATTGTAATCGCCCAAGAAAAAAAAATTTCTAACCCCCCCTCAAAATTTGATGTTTTACGTTTCAAGGCATGTAGAATCCGAATATCCAATAAAAAAAATTCTGTCTGTCCGCCGTACGCCGTACGCCGTACGCCGTACGCCGTACGCCGTACGCCGTTAGCAGTTTTCCGGCCAAACTATAATAGCTAAATTCTTGAAATTTTCACCAAAAATCAATCTCGGTCCTACGACGGCACAGTTCTAGAACCAACTTGCTAGCTCAATTTTTAGGGTTTTTTTGGGGGGTTTTGAGGGGGAGAAAATTCATATTTTCCAGGGTGTTTCAGAAAAATGTGTACGTGGTATCAATTTATATAGATTTTTGGACGCTGAATCGAATGAGACCATCGCCAGGTCGATAGCTTTATTGGTTCTCGAGTTATCGCAGCTTTTGTGCCGAATTCGGGCGATTTTCAGAAATTTGGCATTAGGGTATAACTCGAGAGTTCTTGGAGCTATAAAAATCGTTCTATACTCATTGGAATGGTCGTCAAACACTCTCTCCAGCTGTATCGTTAGGCAATAAGTTTAGCTTTTAATTAGGAAATTAAGAAAAATAAAAATGATTAAAATTACAATAGTTGCTACGGAGTTTTCTCTTATAGTTACCATCTGTTTTCCGGTGGGAACGTTCACAAATGTTCGGAATATTCAAAATCACAAATGGATAGTCTTTTTAAATCAATATTGAAGCGAAATAATAATAAACCACTGTACAATCATTTGCAGCGTTTTTTTAAATGAACTAAGGTTTGATCATGTTTTCAGTAGATACCTAAGTTTCATTTCCTTAACTAAATTAGGACGGGAGAAAAACTTCTTATCAATGATTAAAGTTGATACAATAAACCAGAGGTTTCTTTGATTTTTCTAAAACTGGCAATTTATAAATTCTCTCAAAATAATCTTCTTCTGTATCCGATAAATTATTCGAAAATTATCTGATAATCCTCCTCTCATCAAATTCATGCAGAAACCTCTCGTGATCCAATTTTGATGATTGGCCTTTGCAATTTTCAGCACGGTCGGGATTTATATTGAAACGCGTGGTATTTCTGTGGAAAATGCGTGCTCTATCTATTCAACTCTGTAACTGTTTTTCCCCTTGCTGTAACGGACTTTAAATCATCCTAGAATATATTAGGAAAACTAGAAATGCAAATATTCAGTCAATCGTATAAGTAAAAGAGCTTGTTTCTTAAAAAATAAATTCTAAAAATAAGTATTCACAAAACGGGCGATTTTCTGTGACAGGATGCTAAACAACCCTCTTAATTGTAATTAACAAGTTATAACACTCATCAACATCGATGAAAAAACTTCAAATTTGACGCAATGTCGGAAGTTACTGTGCGCCGGTTGCCGACCTGTTTATTGCTATATTGAACGCCTCGCAACAACCTAATGCAGTGCTAATCGGATCGCAATTTTTCCATCACTTCGACTATGAGATAAAAACATATCCTTCGTAATCTGATTTCCATTTGGATTTGTTCAATAAAATATTGGAAATTCGAAAATTATGCACCGAGGACGCTCGGCGGTCGTAAATATTTGGATCTCGATGAAGTACGAGAGTCCAAGCTGTGAGGTCGTATGTTTGGCCGGATGCGCCGGCAATAACTCACCTGGGACGATAATTACGACGAATTCACGATATTGACCGCATATACAGGCTCACCAACACGTTGACACAATGCATTTCTCCTTTTACAGTCTGGGCCGCCTGTCCGCTAGATATACGGCCTAGCCTGCGGTGTTGACAGCTGGTCCTGGACTCCCTTATACCTGCCTATGCGTCTGACTTTGCGTTTCTCTCACTTACACTTGGGTCGGTCTTCCCGTCGGATTAATCCGCAATAAATTCACGCACGACGTGAGTCTATCACTTGCGAAGTATCTACAATTCATCGGAAAGCGGATAATCGGAGGATAAAATTTAGACTGCCATAAGTGAGATGGAGTAATTCTGTAATCGGACGATCATCTACGATTATAGGTGGAAACGGGCGTCGTTGAAGTCGAAGAAACTTCATATCACACAAAAGTGTGATTGAAAATCGCGGCAAGTGATATTTTCTATTAAAAAATCCGCGAATCCTTTCCAGTATCTTTCGCCGATTTTCATGACGTGAGGTAACACGTCCACTAATATATTTTTTAATAGAAAATATCACACAAAAGTGTGACTGAAAATCGCGGCAAGTGATATTTTCTATTAAAAAATTATTCCTGTTAGTGGACGTGTTACCTCGCGTCATGAAAATCGGCGAAAGATACTGGAAAGGATTCGCGGAAGACTACTTCCAACCAGTGATGAATGAACTCGACCATTACCCTGCGGTTATTTAAGAATGCTAACTTGTATACAAATATTGATTCAAATGAAAATAGAAAATGTAACTGAAGAGGCTTACTTTCGCGAAAGCGCTCGTCGCCCCACTTCCTACATTGATTGCTATTTAAATACAAGGAAGGCAACACGTCCAAGTTTTTTCTGCTCCGAACACTTCAGCGATCTAAAATATTTAAATGGTTCGCTACTGTCATAGGCGATGTAATGAATAATATCCTCCTTTATTTCACTGATTTATTGAAAGTGTAAAAAATTAGGATTCAGCATTGTTCACGGCAATATTGTCCACTCATGCTTTCCAGATATGTTGAACTCTAATTGCGAAGACGATAGCTATAATTATAATGTAATGAACCTTTTCAATCTCGCATTCGCTTTCTGATGGCTATCTACCTGACTAATCGAAATTTCCCGTTTTGTTACAGGTAACTATCATCTCTTCGCAAGCCGTTTCTTCTATCTTCATTCCAATGAATCCTTCTTGAAAGTGAGTCCTTTCCAATTTCTTAAGATCGAATCAAAGAAGTCCCAGGCAGATCACAATAAAAACGTTCGAGTGGGTAAATAAATGCATAAAAATGAAATGAAGGTGAATTAAAAAATTTATACGAAAACGTGAATTTATCGTACATCTGATATTCACAGGTTTTATTGGCGAAAATCACGTAAATTAGAACTCGATAATGAACGATTTTCTCATTGGCGGCCTATCAACATTCCAAAATAATAATCAGTGTTGAATTGAAGCATAATCGATAGGATAACGGGAAAGTTTACAACTTTTAGAAACCAGGAAGAATCTCAATTAATAATTTGGGGGGCGAGTTTCGAGTTTACAAGGGAACGAGAACAGTTAACTAGAGGACGAAGAGGGATGATTGTCAGTAGGTGATGGCCTGAGGGAGGAAACCTTAACTCGTCTCGTAATCAATCATTATTCCCCCTCTTTCTCTGAACTAGAGGGAAATTCCCTTTCCCCTCCTTGGCAGTCCCTTTCGATGGAAATAGGTGGCAGGACCCTTCACTTTCAGTTCTATCATTAGGTAATTAATCAAATCAACTGGTAATCAATCATTTACCTCGTTATGGCACGCGATTCGTAACAGATTAATTTTTTTGCGGGAAGATCGAAGAAAAAAAGATTTGATTCAAACGTGAGCATCGGTAGAAGACGCAGTTATTCCAAGTGGATACATTTTTCCATTTTGTGTTATATGTTTGAGATCGACTTGATTGTATTTTTTTCCCCCATTTTCCCCAAAGTTTACGCAGAGGAAAAAACTATATTAACTCCTACTTTTCTCATAGTTCCAACTTTAGTTTGATTATTCTCAAAAATACTCCGGATGCTGCAGCAGGAATAAAATCGAATAAAACTGTAGCTGCTTAACATTATTTTATTTGAGATGCCGCCTCGGACTGCGACTCAGGCCATCATCAGGGGAACTATGGAGTAGTGCTAAATAAAAAAGAATCTTTAGATTTTAATGATGCAAAACTACTATGCTCAATGCTACGCATAAATACATTTTTAAGCTTGCCTAGATTACCGTACTTTTTCATAAATGCAATATTTTTGGAAAGGCATGGAACTTTCGTCTAATTTGAAGTAGATGTGTACCTGTTCCCAGGAGGCACACGCCGTACTTTGGCCAGCCCGACTACCGAATATACGAGCTCAATAAGCGGTTACAACAAAGGACTGATGTAAGTAACAATTTCCATCCTACTATTGTATAATGCGCTGTGTTTTTGGAAAGAGTTTCGTCAAACGATCTGATTTCGAGGGAGCAAATACAAAACAGGGTCTAGCAGCTTGGATGGTACACCCCTTTTATTTCTACGAATTTGAAACCTATAAAAAATGTCTCTAATTAAACTCCACCTCATTTTTATTAATGCTTGAAACCTATTTGCGTGCTTTGCGCATCGCCAATATGCTCAGAGCATACAGCTTCGCTATTTCAAATCAGAAACTGTTTTTTTTTGCACATTTGGATACTAAGTTAAATTGTTTCAACTTTTCGATTCAACGACTTTGTTTTTTGAGAATTCGAGCTATTTTCTCCTGCTAAATCACTTATTTGTGTATTTTTCATGTGTATGACTAGTTTTTTTTTTTAGAACATCTTAGGATTATTTTGATTTCTCGGAAGACTATTACCATCACTATCGCAGCTTCTGGTGGGATTTTTATGATGCCGTGAAACTTAAGTCCGAAATTTTATGTGGCCGTTTTTCACGTTGAATTTTCCTAAGTTCGGTGTGAACGCGGTTGCAGACGTCGAGTGATTTTTTTCTGAGGTTATTGTTCCGTTTTTAATTGGATAAATAAAACGATCCTCGTGACGTCGATGGTGAACATGACGGCATCAATTCACGGGCCATTGGGCGGATAATCGCCGTAATTATCAAGTCGTTACGTGATCAAATTTTAAAGCGTGGCTTATTCGATGTCGACGGACGTCAATTAGCCCCTCCACTTTCTTTCACTTGGGTGATTGTTGGGTTTTTATTATCGTGTGAATAATTACCGAGCTTCGTAATGGTTACCTCTCCATCTCGTAACTGATCTGAGAACCTACGTCAACCGGCTACCGGTTGATTCGCTTTTTCGAGCTCGACTATTTACATTTATTGAAGCTTTCTATAATATTCGTTACTTCTTTCGTTTGAGAGCAATAATTGGCTAATTTGGGCAAAATATTAAAGAGTTACAGAGGCGTTATCAAGACTAGGGACGATGAGGTAGTCACTAATTCCAATTATTTAGATGAGTTGTAGTAGTTGCAATAATTTAAATTAGTGAAATTCTTCACTATCTCCTCGTCCATTTTCTAGTGAAATGGGATTCCAAAACTTCGGCAGGGCACCACTTTGTAAAAAAAGAAGAAGATACCGCATTTTCATTTTTTGTTGGTATTTTTTGTGTTTTGGTTTATCATCAATAATAAACCATGGTAATCGCCCAAGTAAAAAAAAGAAAAAATGTTTTCGCACCGTCTCAAAGTTTGACGTTTTACGTTTCAAGGCATGTAGAATTCTCAAATCCAATTTTAAAAAATTGTCCGTATACCTAGCTAAATTCTTGAAACGTACACCAAGAATGTACGCACTTTCGCTTCTTCTAACCTTCTCATGGTACGAAATTCTCTAGAACTAAACTATCTAGAACTAAATTCCACCACAGTGGCTTCGGGATTCGCCGAAACAGCGTCTGCTCTTTCATTAGTTCGGTGAAATGTCTCGATTCATGCGGTGTACGCGCCAATTGGATATCCCCTCTGTGCGTATAACTTGAGAACGAGGAAATAAGACAATAAAGTCGAAAAAGGAACAAGGGACCGCACGGTCAAGAGTGAAACTCACGAGACGTTTTGTCGACCGAATAGGACAATGAGGTGTCTAGTTGCAATAAGAAGGAAGCTAAAAGGGGGTTGGAAGTAAGGTCTGAAATTGCACGATATTTATTCCGAACGGAAATCGCCGCTAATGAAACGTGACGTCGTTGCTCGTCGCTTATTGTGGCGAGGTTGAGGGTGATATGAACGACGTATTTTCTGTAATATTTTCTCGAGCGCCTTCTCTTTAACGGGACTAAAATCATTTAATCATTCATTAAAATAATTGTCTTCGTTCCAATTTTTGAATGTGTTGCCATCTTCACCTCAACCTAGCAACATCACATGATGAATTCATGACAGAGGAAGCCTCCTATGTCTAGCTAGAAACGTGTTTAGTCTGTACTCAATTATAAGTAATGGACATGAAATTAGGCTAAATTGTCATGTTGCCAGCTCTTGCCCAATATCTGTGGATTCTAGTCTAGGAAAATATAGTACTAGTCAACAATGTTGGGACCAGGTTCTATGAAGCAAAAAGGTCCAACCGCCTAATTTTTTTTTGCTACTATAGAGTTGTTAATTTTTCCTATGATTATTTTTCAATGTTGAAAAAGGTTGTTTCCGTGGTGAAAAATATTAATAATTCGTATTGGATTTTCAGGAAAGTGATAACCTGTGGTGGGACGCCTTCGCGACGGAATTTTTCGAAGACGACGCCACCCTTACCTTGACGTTCTGCCTTGAGGACGGACCAAAGAGATACAGTTAGTATAAAAATCACATTTATAAAATATTATAACGTTGTTTCTAGCAATCTAAAGGTTTGATTGATATAAGACAATCCACTATTTCAATCCTATTTCAAAATAAATTATTTGCCCACGAAGATTTCATGAAAATTGTTTAAACAATTTATCAACTACTTAGTATCAATGATGTAGATATACTCCATTTTGCAAAAGTACCCGTAATTCGTTTCAAAAGAAGAATCGGAAATTGAAGAAAACTGATGGACAGTTGGCCGATGAAAAAATTCTAAAAATCTTCTGGCAAAGGAAAAATTTCAGGAAAACTTCTAAAACGTTCTTTACTCATTTAAAATGCAGAAATAATTAATACTTAGTAGTCATAAAAGAAAATAATTCCAGTATATTTTGTACCGTTAATTAAATAATGTTTTTTCATAAATCTTCCAGAAACTCCCCCAGAAACTCATGTACATTCATAACTCTCCCAGAAAATGAAAGAAATACAATTAGATTCCAACCTTAGTATTATAATAAATTGATCCTAGATAAATATTCATCAGGGCACTATTAGATATTGGTCGATTTATAATGAATAATAATATGCGGATGATTAGAATGCCGAATAAAAACAAGGTTTGACCTAGGCCTTTGATTCACTAATATCTCCATTTTGACGTTCGTTCGTATTGAATTATCTGTTTTCTAATTGTATTTTCCTTTTTTTCAGCGATCGGCAGAACGTTAATACCGCGATACTTCCGAAGTATATTTGAAGGCGGTGTGACCGAGTTGTATTACAACTTGAAACATCCCAAAGAATCGTTTCATAACACGAGCATCACGTTAGATTGCGATCAATGTACCATGGTGACGCACCACGGCCGGCCTATGTTCACCAAGGTGAGTATCTTCCACATTTTCGAAAGTCACCAAATTATGTAAGTTTCACCTCCTTGGGCCGCTTCCGGGAATATTTTCCAAATTGATTAGTTTATACAATGTGTTAGCGCAGCCTCCTCTACTCAGTGGTGATATAGCAGGTGAAGTTTACAGTTCATTTACAGAAAGATATTTCTTGAAGAGGCCCAAGGAGGCTGAAGTGCTCGAAAAGTAGAGTTGAGTCTCTTGGGAGTCCTTTGAAACCCAACTTGTAGCGCTGTCTGTGGAATTCTCAGTTGAACTAGCACCGGAGGAATGTTTTGGCATTTCGGAGGGTCATCTGGTTGCTTCTCACGTGGATAGCCAAGATGTTAACCACAGTTTGTTATTTGGACGTTAGGAGTCCCCACATTCAAATTTTCGTTGGTGTTAGTTCAAGATATATTCATCAGATAGTGCTATCAGAAGCACTCCCCTGAGACTCATGAAAAGTGGACTCTCAACCCATTGCCTTGGAAATGTGGATAATCGAGTGATATAAAAATTGGATTGTAGGTCCAAAAAAGTAATTTGATGCTCATCCAGTGGCTGAAAATATGTTTGAATAAAGTCAATGGGAACAGTCTCTTTGTGCTTTCATTTCTCCAAGCGCTTTCGTCTATTGTTTCTTCAGAGAGATTATCATATGAATGTATTTTGAAAGTTGTACGATGTAAGTCTGGGTGATAAGTTTCGTCGTGGAAATAGCAGCAGTTGTGAATTTATGACGACATAAGAGCTTAGGTATAAATGCTTGGAGAGTCCTCTGAAAAATCAATTTCCTCTAAGGAAACCGATTGATCTCAATTTCATCTGATTTCGATTTTTCACTCGATTATTCATCCCTTTTTCTAGCGTGAAACAATGTTTAATATAAGCATAGAACTGAAGTCGGTGGTGTCCTAAAAAAAAAAAAAAACCCCTACAATATTCAGACTCTATGTCATTCTTGTGTAAGATCCATGGAAAGGATGTAAATTAATTCATTCCCTCAAAACTAAACATTTTGATAGCTCCAATATTTATGCAAATAAGAAAGTCAATCGATTCCTCATATATATGTGTTACGTAATTTATCATTCTTTGCTTGCCGACAGCTGAAACCGTTTTATAATTTCCAATTCTCATTTGAAATTTTCTCAAATATTGTCACCCTTCTACACACATTGTTCGGTTGGTTGGTCATTGGACTGGGGAATTTTGTTGTGGGTGTTGTGTGTTGTTCAGTGGTCGGATCGGCCTCCTGTAGACGACAGTGGTTCTTGCCAGGTGTGCACCGAAGGGCGACTCATACTCGAATTCACCTTCGACGATTTGATGCGGATCAAGTCGTGGCATTTGGCTGTGAGAACGCATCGAGAACTGATACCAAGGTCTGTGGTCAGCATGCAATCACAGCAAGACCCGTCCATGCTTGAACAGCTTAGCAAAAACATCACGCGGCAAGGCATCACCAATTCTACGCTTAACTACCTCAGGGTAAGATTTTTCATGATTTATTGCAAGTGTGATACGGTTTATTATATATAAATTTCCACTATATTTTAATTTAATTTAATTTTTCGTATTACGTTGAAAATAAATATTCCTTGTCTTCTGGTGTTTTCACAAGTTTTATTCTTATTTTCAGCTATGTGTGATATTAGAACCTATGCAGGAACTAATGTCAAGACATAAGGCCTATGCTCTGTCGCCAAGAGATTGTCTGAAGACGACTTTGTTTCAAAAATGGCAAAGAATGGTCGCACCTCCTGGTAAGTATAAAAAACTTAGTGATTGTTTAAAGGTTTTGCACTGTTGGATTGTCTCACATAATGATTAACTCGGTTGGTAGTGCACTAGAGGTATTCATGGTTTCACTACAAGTTATCAACGTAGGATTGTTATAGATTACTGCATAAAAACATTTGTGGTCTAGGAAAATATAATATGGTGATTTCTCTACTGGTGGTTGCATATACCAATTGTCCAAAAGAGAGAGTTGGGCATTTTGTGTTGTCTGCAGTACAGCCTTTAAAAACGTATTTTGAAAATGCTTGATTGTCTGTGCTTACCTTGATATTCAGTATCAGGTATATTTTTGGCTTTATACTTGAGAAAAGAAACAAGAGTGTTGTAAGAATTGAGTGTCATGGGGCTAAGCTCTGACTAATGTGCTAAGAGCAGTTCAATAATGAGACAATTTCATATAGGACTTTTTGGACAAATTGAGGGTGTGCCTTGGGGTGTCACATGAGCACTCCCACGTACAGAATAATCATCATTTGTAATAAATTACATTCCCTCTGATTATATTTACCGTTCCATCTTGAGTAATAATTAGTGACTACTGTTCCAGAGTCGCAACGACCTGCGAACAAACGGAGAAAACGGAAAGGTTCGCAATCCGGCGGAGCGGCTAACAGCGCCCCGCCAGCGCCCAACAAGAAACGTTCTCCAGGGCCAAACTTCTCCTTAGCGTCACAGGTTTGAATTTATCACGTATCAATTGAGAAGACTTTTGTTCGCCAAAATAGAATATGAAAACATTTATAAGCCTATTTGAAATGAAGGACTGAGTTGAATTAGGTTAATTTTAACTTGTCAAGTACAACAGTTCGACTGTTTGGCTGTAGTGTCTCATCTATCACCATTGTGAAATATGATGATAATCACAAGAAACTCATTAAAAATTCTATTCATGCATTTTCCCCAGGATGTGATGGTCGTCGGCGAGCCATCGTTGATGGGCGGTGAATTCGGTGATGAGGACGAGCGACTGATTACGCGACTGGAAAATACGCAATACGACGCAAGCAACTCGTTGGAACACGATCCTCATTCGTTCAGCGACTCACCGTTGACGGGAGGCGGCCCCGGGGGCCCAGGTGGCGGCCCGGGGGGCTCTTGGGGCGGTCCTGGAGGCGGCCCTGGGGGTCCAGGGGGCGGACCAGGCGACCGACCGCCTCCAGGCCCACCAGGAGGCCCACCACAGCAACAGGGCAACACGCCTACGAGCCAGGACTCCGATAAGAAATCACCTGCTGTTAGTAAAACATTTCAATACCAATTAGTGCATTAGTGCGTTAGCATTGATTCAATTTTCTGCATACCTCGCTCACGTCTACAGTACGTTTGTCTTTTATAATTGTTTCTCTACTAAATTAAACCATTATCTGCAAGTAATCTGTAAAGAGGGTGCAATAAAAAACCAGCTGATGAAGAATGTAGAGGACGATGAGGTACTGAACCGAAGGGAATTCGCTTTCGGCAAGGGAAGGAGCATGCAGGTGCTATTGTCTGATTGACTATGCAATTAATCCATTTGCTAGAATCAGGGAAAAGTCCTGTTGCGTAATTTGCTAAGTGTTTGACACAATTTGCCATGAGATCATCTTGGTAAAGTTGAGCAAAATTGGGATCCAAAGAGCTAGCCTGAAGTGGCGCGATCGAAAGTAACAGGAAACAGGACAATAGCTGACGTCATAAGCCCAGTCTCACCTTCCATCCCTCCTACTACTCACCAAACCGCTTCACTGCCGTATCCCTAGGGCTATGAACTTGTGACGTGTTAGCCCCCTTTGGTTCGGGCTATTTTTCAAACTTTAAAACTTCGCTGGAGTCTGTAATATTTACGATTGCCATTTCAGGCCTTTGAGCCATCATTCTGTCATCTCCATGGCATGTACTTCCAAAAAAAGTTCGTCGCAAATTCCCCATTGAAGATGAAACATGTGAAAACCATTCCGAAACAGGAAAGATGACATTTAAATAATATTTGACAGCTGTTGACCTCATTATAATCAAGATTACCCTAAATTCTTGCTATATCAATTTTGAGTGAATTACAATCGCCCTTTTCCTGTTTACAGTATTAGTCGTGTTTTTGCGTTTATGCAAAAATCTCTTACGTATTTAACGATTACGATTTATTTGACGATTCTTTCTGCGTAGTTGGCAACCAACAAAATCTTTCTAATGCGTTGTAAACGTGAACGAGGTACGTTATATCTTGCATATTTTCTCTCCTATTGCTAATTTATCAATTTCTTTTTCATTCCAGTTTTTCGATCAATCGAACTCGGGCGCGAGTGCTCTGAACAATGGCGTGTGCAAAAACGTGTGACCGGCGGGGGGCTACCCTTAGGCAAAGGAACTAGTGTGAGTGTGTGCAACGGTAAACCTACAAGAAAACGGTGAAAAATTGTTTTTCAGCATGGACACTTCCTCGTTCCCTTAACGTGTACAAAAATCACCTCTTCCCTCCTAATGATTTGCAACGAACGAATTTCTTATGAATTGCAATGAAAAATACGTAAATCGCGCTGAACGCTCCTGGTCATGTGCGTGCGAAAGTTGAATTTCAATACTCGCGAACATAATCGAGCGTTCCTGACGTGTCGACAAACAAACCCCATTTCTCTGTCTTTGACTGTACAAAACAAAAGAAAAAAATATAAGAAAAAACTTTGTCCTATTTGAATGAATGTGCAATTCTTTGATTCGTAACGTAATGACTTAATTACTCTTAATGTTATTTTGATAACTTGTATAAAAACGCAAGGAAAACCGTGCAGAATCAGTATTCCTCTCCCAAACAAAAACCAATATAAATATAAATATATAAATATTTGAGAAACTGTTAAAAAAGCTAATTTCTAGCGTAGTGGACGTTACTATACTGTATGTGAATTTTTTCCTTACTGTATATTTATTCTATAATGTATAACTGGTAGTGTAGTACAATGAACATCACAAAAAGATTTTAAAAATAATTTAAAAAATGATGAACGAACTCGTAGAGCAAAAATCCAGTGGTCTGATTTTTGCAATGTGATAAGCCGGCGGTGTGAGCGACACAAGTCATGTTTGTAAAATACTATTTAAAAAATGAGAAAAAAAATGATGAAAGTGATGTAAAAATAGGATTTGTTTTCGTTGATCACATTCGACGACGCTGTGTAACATTCTTTTTTTCATAGAAAACTGATAAGAAAAAAAATCAGACGCTAAAACGGAAACTTCAAATGTTTTTCGAATTATTTATTTCACTCATAGTTGACGATTTTTTTTTTTAATATGGGGTTTCGATGTTTTATAAGGTATTTTTTTCAATACTCCGAAGATAGGGAAATGAGGGAATTGAAAAATGTGCCAAAGACTGGGTACACCTCGCTTCAATGCTAACTGTTCTGGGGAATGAATGATTCAGTGGCAATGTTGCCAATTCTAGTTAGCGTAATTTAAAGAAAGCCTTAAAATTCCGACTGCTGATTTCTCTTTTCAGTAGTTTTTAGAGCATCAAACGTTAACTAGCGGTGTTAAAACCAAACCCCGTTTTCAAAGCAGTTGAATAGTTATGTATACACATTATTTGACTGCTTTGTAACAGTTGATTAGAAAAGGTTGAAAGAAATACTAATTTGAACGAGGTTTCCCTTTTTCGCTGAGTATAAATGGGAATTTTAATTATTGGCAAAAAAAGTTAGCTAGTTCTCCAGGCTGGTTCACATTTTTCAATTCCCTGGGAGGCCTTCAAAATATCACGTTATTCCTAGCACAATACATAGCGAAAAATTGTTTACTGATGAAGTTTTTTACTTTTGTGTACCTATTAAGATTTTTTTGGAAATCTGTCGCCAAAATTTTATCGCACAAACTGCCTGGGTTTGATGAATACTCTTCAAAGTAAAAGAGCATTGAAAAGTACCCGCTACAAGTGGACCGCTCGTACTTTTCATGTTTCCTCGGACTGGGTGCTCTCAGATTTGCTCATTATTTCTTAAAATCCTACCTAAATTCTTATTTGGTTTCTTCTCAACTGAAAAAAATATCGCTCATCATTGTTTGTAGAAATGACTATCAAATTAATCTGTCCGCACCTGGTCCAGGATTTCTGTTAGGTTTTCTTTTTCCAGGATACAACCATTTTTAAATCTCTGTAACTGAATGTCCTGTGTATGCGCTACTGTTGGAAATCGCTTGTTCGCTTACGGCCAAATTGTGGCCGTATCAGCCATTGAAAAACTAATACACGGTAGACTTGAAAATGTTTGAAACCATTTTTTTTTTTCTGTTGTTTCTTCTGATTTAGAGAGTTTGAGTGGAAGGAACAAGTGAGCAATTTTTCAATCTGCTGCCAAGCATTGATCAGGGAGTGTCTCTTGGGCTAATGGTTTGATTGCTGAGGTTGTGTTGACTTGAAGGGAGTTCCTTAAGTACCAATTTTCATGTAACTTTGCATGAACCATGTTGTGAAGAATGTCAACCCCTTTACCCAAACGGTAAAAAAATAAATAAGTATTTTTTGTTGAAAATACAATTTTTCGGTGGAAGCAATTTTGTTAAAAGGCTTGCGTGAGGAGGTGAGAAATGGCAGAGAAGGAGAAGAGGCACATCGAAGGGGCAGGTTACTTGACATTCCATTTCCCACAAATATACTTCCATTTTGATTGGGTTGAAATAGCCTAAAGAATACCTATAGTATCGGAACTCCCTTTTTTGAATATTATGTTTGTGACGCAGAGTATTAAAGTACCTGTGAACGAATTAATCCAAATTACAACCGGCATTACTCCCAGCAATCCAACCGGCTTTACTCCATATAATTTTCATGGATCTCTAATCAATAATTTCAAATTAGTTACTACGCCCTGAGGATACCGGATGGGTTAAAAATGCTGTGCAACCCATGAATGCTCAGAAACTCGTATAGTGAGGAATTTGCATTGAACTTTTTTTCAGACCATGGATATAATGATGGCTCAAATACCTGAAGGAGCAGCTGTAATTTTTACTGACTCTAGTCAAGTTTTCAAGTTTGAAAAATGGCTTCAACCTCAATTTTGTTCTCCAGCCCTGGGGATAACATAGTTTAGCGGGTTGTAGGTGAGATTGGGCTTGTGACGTCAGCTTTTGTCCTCCCCCTACTTTTCTATCACGCTCCTCTTCTCTTGATTTCAATTTTTCTAAAAATAATTTTAAATTTTTTCAAACATTTCAATTTAATTTTGATTTCACTTGGAAATATTATATTTAGGGATGTATTATACTTATTGATGATGACATTAGTAATTAAAAAAATCGATGCAAATTCCCCATTGTTTTGGTTGTTCAGGATTTTCATTTTTTTCGTTTATTTGTCAGGGGAAAAACGATTCCAGAGTAAAGAAGTTATTGAATGGAGTGGACAGTTTTTTTCCCCTAATAAATGAACTGTCGTCTAATATTTCCTTCAATGCGATAACCTGAGTGAGAAAAGGTTGAGGCGGAGAATGTTTTGGAGACTTTCTCCATGGTTTTATTCTTTTGCAATTTTTCGCCGCTTCTGGCATCCTCAGGGCAGCATAGATCCGATTTGGTGACTGGCGAAAATATATTTTTTGATTGATCGGACTCTGAAATGATTTCATTTTTCCTATAGATTCTCATAGCCAATTATTAAAATCTCCTGCGTCAATACTAATTGCAATAACCGTTAAAAAATCGTCAAAGCTTAGTTTTAAAATCCCTCACAGAAGTTAATTCTCATGAGAAAAATTACCTAATTGATGGAGATTTTTACAAAAATTAATTTTTTCAATTTATTTTTCAAGTTCTACCTTGATCGATGAATTAATAGTGACACTTGGACTTGAATGGATTCTTTTGAATTCAAACAATTATTATTTCTAACAGAAGCGCTCAAATCGGAACATTACTTCATAAATGTAAGAGCGAGGTCAAGAACGATGGCCATTGTAAGCTTTGTAGACCTAGCACTTTCGCCTATTCGAGCCTCTTCAGGGAAATAGCGTATCATTGAATCACAATCTCTTTTGTTGCAATATTTTTTTTCAACCACTGTCAACTGAATCGTACTAATTACCATTATTAACTCGAATATATCTTGGTTAAGTTGATCCAATCGAATTTCACAATTATCGCTGAAGAGGCCTAATAGGGAGAAAGCCTTCGTTTGCATCTAGGGAAAACCTAAAAGCGTTGCTCGTTGATTCGACACCTCACTCTCGCCGCAAATGTGATGCGTCTATCTACGTACTTTGTAAACGTTATTCGGAGGGAATTGGTACGCTTGATCTGAGAAACCAGTCAACTTTTCAGCGTTACTCGAATTCTGAAAAAGCGACGACTCTATTGTCACTATTGGCGGGTACCAATCCTTTCTCTATTTGAACCAATCAAATGTAAGCTGCTGTATCGAAAAATTCTAGGGGAATTATTTATAATTTTATTTCCACGTGGTCCGAGTAGCGGCTGATTTTGAAACGAGCCAATTTTTGTGTTCCTTCGGCGGCGTTTCGAAACGCCGCCGAATCGTGTTGTTGGAAACACGCTTTGAAAAAGGGGGAGAAAATTTTCGAAACGTGACGTTCTCGTTTATTTTCTTGGCGCCGAAAAACGGATTCTTTTCCGAAACCCGACGACGGGGACGAAGTTTCAAACGTGAATCAATTCCTTGTAATTTTCCGCTAACTCATAAGCCAAAATAATGTATTGATTTTCATTCCTTAAACATAGAAGATAGAAAAAATAAAGAAAATCTCTTTATGCATGGATTTCATTTATGTAGCCCCTTTTTCATCGCTTCGGAAAACAAATCTCATGGTAAGTAGCTGGAGATTGTTCCTATCTCGGAAAGATTGATTTTATGTTGTCAATTTTGTGCGGTTGGAAAGTTGGAATATTGATTTTCGCCTTTTGGCTACCGCTGCTACAGAACTTGAAAATTGTCATTTTTATTGAGATTTTTCAAACGAAGAATATTCAGTATTATTTATTAAAAATAAATTAAGCTTGATGAAATTAGTTGAAAAATCAGAGCTATTAGGAACGGAGATGAACGTGGAAGAAATTTTCACAGTACTACTCTCGGAAACACTTGCTGAACACGTGTCTGTGGTAAAAAAAAAAAAAAAAATGAAATAAATGAAAATCATCAATCAATGAAATTTTCAGAGAATGTTTTCCTAGTAAATTCACAAAATTAGTGAATACCTGATTTTGGACAACACTCTGTAATTCCGAGACATAACATGAAGTTTTTTCTGTGGTAGTTTTTTAGGCTATAAGAGTCAATATTTTCAAACGTTTGTGGTCTGATTGCAGATGATGATTTTTGTATATATTGAAATCAATATAATCGAATGTTCAAGGCCTTGAAATGTTTGGGACGGCGATTGAATGAAGGCTGATTTTTATCACGTGGGTTACATACAGTACTTCCGCGTTGTTCGCATATTGACCATATTTTGATTTTTCAGACTGCAAAAATAACTATTCTTTAACGCTGGGGGTCTTGAAATGTTCTTTATGTCAGCTGAATGTCGTTTGATTTTTATTATTGGTGTCACACACCGTACTTCTTCGTAATTCGCATTTTCAGTTGGGTTTTTTGTTTGTGCACTTTTGTATATTTGGGTCTACTTGCTTTAAAACTAACCCCATTTCACCAAACTTGTTTTGTAAAGATTGGATCACACGTAGTACTTCCGCCGTATGCGGTTTATTGATTATTTCGATATTCACACGCTGCGAACAATATCTTTAACGCTGGAGATTCATAAAAATCATCGCATTTTACAAAACTTGGCTTGTATCGTTATATTATGCTCACGTACTGCACTCCCGTATTATTAACCTAATTCGTGCGTTTTTTCTATTTTTGGGATCTCCTACTAAAATCTCTGACCTACACGATCTATTTTCTTTTTATCTTCTATCACAAGAAATTTAACGCGCATCCGAATTTGAAGATTGAGTAGTTCGCAAGGCATTGATCGTGTTGCAATCACTTATGAAATTAATTCGTGTGAAAGCAAATTAAGCTCGAGGAGAAGCTCGCCTGAATAGCGATCGCACTACGTCGTTCCATAAATTGAAGATAATATTCTCGAGAATAAAAAAATACGATCAAAGTGCTGGAGTAAAAGCCGACCGAAGGCAAAGGCGCAAACAAAGAGCCGGTGTGTTTGCTAGTGAGATATGATAGTGAATGCGAGTGGGTAGTTTCGAGTTCCCAGCTATCAACCTCGGTTGTACTTTTTCCAGCTATTCCAACGTAATAAGATAACATTCCATTATCTAAGTCCGTTTCCGAAGCTTTCAAAAACACCGTTGTTCCATGGTGAAATCCCAACCCCTTTCTATGAATTTTCAAGTACGAAATTATTTACGGTTTCGAGAATGATTTTTTTCTGATTGGTAGAAGAAGATATTGATAGTGGTCCAGTGGATATGAAAAATTAATATTTTGGTTCTAATTGAAAATTTGAATTTGTGTATCGATTCGGGCTTCTGAACAGAAAAACGCATGGATTAGCCCGTGAACATTCTGAATACAGACGATACTTGGACAACGCGTGAGTACCGTGTTTAACGTTAAAAATCTATAGTCAGTCATCGCCTAGAAAATATTCCACAACCTTAAACATTCAAATATATTGATTTTTGGGGATTGTAAAAAATCGAAATAGCGAAAAAGCGCATTAGTTAGAAGTACGGAGTGTGAATCAAACGGTACAAAAAAGTTTAGTGCAATGGGGCCATTTTTATAGCGAGGTGACCCTAATATATAAAAGTACTCGAATAAAATAACTGAAAATATGAGTTACGAGGCATTACGGTATGTGGCATCAATAAATAATCGAGCGACATTTAGCGGCCATAAGGAAAAATTTCAAGTTACCCAGGGTTGGAATATATTTATTTTTTTTCGCTTGGTTGTCGTCGCATTTACTGTAGTAGAGGGGTTGTGAGGGGGAGAAAAACGGCGACTTATTCTCCAGGTTTTTAATGGCTGGGCCAGCCATTAAAAACCTGGAGAATAAGTCGCCTAGTTTTTCTCCCCCTCACAACCCCTCTACTATTTATTTTTTTGGTCTGCAAAACTAAAAATTTAATCAATATGCGAATAACGCGAAAGTGCGATGTTTGACCCTCGGGACAAATATCAGGCGTCATCCAGTCGCCGTCCCAAATATTTTATACGTTTATCGTTCAAATATATTGATTTGTGCAGCCTGTAAAATTAGAATACAAATTACGCCCTAGCGAAATCGTGAAAATACCTCGTAACGTGGAGGTGCGGTGTGTGACCATAGACAAAAAACCTAGGGTCATCTACTCGCCATAACGAATTTTTTCAGACCTCAAACGTATAACTTGTAAAAATCGAAACAGGAAAAACGTTGAACGGTTATATCTCAGAAAAGTACTGTGTGTTATACGAAATCCGGAAACGACATGTTTTGCACATTCACTTGGAGAGCATTCATAGAATATTTCAATGAGTTATATTCATTTTTCAAGGAGATATGACAATTTATTTCTCTTCTTAACCACCTTTCTGGGTATAGTACGAGTATTATGAAAATGTCTTCTGAATTCACCTCGGTTCCGAAATCGACTTTCTGGACTTTCTCACCGTACCAGAATATGGGTTAAATTGTGAGCATGATAGTATTTTTTATTTTTTTTTTAGTGCTATGGAAAAATATATCTTGTACCGGTTGAATATCGAACGTTCTTTCTCCTTCGGTTTTTAATACCTTAGTCACCTCTCTCGCTATCCATTCTCGTACAATGAAAACCGAAGCATACAAAGGTTTTTTGTACTGAAAAGCGGCTCACGCTTCGCCGATATAAATCACATTGACATGAACAGGTGCCGCGGCCGCATATTGCGTGAAATAGACGTTAAAACGGCCTCCGTCGATAAATCCCTATCCTAGTTATCGATTTGGTCGAGATCAATGCCGGTTTCTCAAGCCTTTCTTTTCCAAAGTGGCCGAGAGTGATTTCGGCTCACGTTTCGTTCACTACTATTCAATTGTAGCGAACAGGACCGATTCCGCATTGACTCGTTCGTCAGTGGATTTGAATTATTCGCTCGAATAATGTTTAATACGTGTGGAGTTGATAGCGCCAGGTAATTAAAAACCGGCCAGGTAGGGATTCTACAACTAATTTCTTACCAAAGTTGGGGATTGATTCAACGATATAGTTGAAGAATCGGAAGTCGCGCGGAAGTACTCTGTGTGATAGTTATGGTGTAAATCGTGTTTTATCCACGCGTTATGAAAGGCATTTCTGCACCTTCAGCGTTCTTATATTGATCCCTTTTTATTAGTTGATGGAAGAAAAAATGAAAGAAAAAAAAAGCTTTATAATTTTGAGAAGCCCTTTGTGTTCAATTAACGTCATAGCATACGAGGGTCATATGAGGCAAAAGGTGTCACCGCAGTTATGATGAGCTGTGTATTATCGTGTAATACGAAGGGTGCGAAAGGAAATAAGCTCAAATGATGTAGCTAAGTATTTTGTGTACGCGGTGGGTAAAAAATAGACCTGTATCAATAAACCTATAGGATCCAATAACGATGACTGGGAAGCAGCTAATGACACGACAATGCACGGTTCACTGGCATTGCTGAGGGGAGGGAATGCCATCTGCAGGTACTGTGAGTAAAGTAGCACCTGCTTCGACCTCACCAGCAACTCTACCTATGACGAACTACCCAGGGATACGACTTAAAGCGAAAATGATGCTATTTGGCTCGTTTCGAAAAATCGACGTTCTAATTTCGACCCGAAAACGCTTGCAAAATCCGTTTCATGTATTTGAGAATCGAACTCAAGAGAAAAATTAGTACGTATTCTTACAATAATGCCGCAATTTTCGAGGTAAAAAACTGATTTTGTGCAGAAAAAAATCCTTCTCGTGAAAATTAATTACGCGTTTATAGGACCGACAGATTGGAGCAGACGGTAGTGTTGTAATTTGACCTACAGCTTGCCCAAAAATCGGAAACGTGGTATAAAGTGGTATTAAATTTTTAGCCGACTTCATTTTTTACGCTGATTTGGATTCGGATGAGATCATGCGGAGTCGGCAGCTTCAACGATTTACGTGGATTTGCAGCCTTATTAAACCACATGAGATGGTATAACTGAAGAATTCGAGGAGCTATGAAAATCATTGTACAGCCGTTGGAGTGCTCGTTAAATACTCTCATAAGCTGTATCGTTATGCAATTAATTTGTCTTGAAATAGGGTTGCCTTAAAAATTAATTATAATACGGTATTTTTTTCAAGGTGTTTGCTCCTAGTTACCTATCATTTATGGAGATTTTGAGTTTTGAAAAACATAACCTACGTAACGATACTACTCGAGTATTTTTGTGAGGCTACAAAGATCTCTCTATATTCTTTATAACATTATTCAAACAGTCCCTTCTAAAATATTTTTCGAAAATTCGCATACTGCGTGGCTGGAACTTTTAGCGTGCCGTCGTTCGTAATAAACGTCGGCGCATAGCTGCGGCTTGCAGCTGCGGCGCCCGTCCAAACGCAAAGCACTACATCCAGCATTTTCTAATAGCCTAGTTTTCCAACACGCGTCTAGAGAGAGAGCAATAAATATTAAATTCTTTGGCCGACTATCGGCTGGGTTTCTTTCGAAAATAGTGTCGTATTAAGCTAAAGGTTCTCTATCTCCCTAAAAATCCTTAACTTTCGATTTCACTTCTACAGTACATATTCGTCATTATTGCTGTGGAGGAACTACATCCTGTTCATTACTGAAAGTAATTTACGTATCATCAGATGCTCATGATGGGGATGGTTTCCAATCAATATTCAAGCTACCCATTTTGGTTTATCATTCAATAATAAACCATTTTAATCGCCCAAGAAAACAATTCTAGCACCTCTCTAAATTTGATGTTTTACGTCTCAAGGCATGTAAAATCCAAATATCCTATTATAAGAGGGGGGAGGGCGCAAATGATTGTACAGTGGTTTATGATTCCTCTATTCAATTAGGAGTGTTAAGAAGACTATACAGTTGTGCCAACCCGAACTTTTGCGAACGTTTGTATCTAACGAAATTGGTAATTATAAGGGCATACTCTTTAGCAACTATGGTAATTGTAATATTATGGTAATAATTCTTTCTTAAATGCTTGATTTGAAGTCGAACGAACAAAGTTGAAAAGAATGTTCATCGAGCATCCCAACGAATATAAGAACGATTTTTATAGCTACACAAATGATTAAGATTTTTCCAAGTTTTGCCATTTATTCCATATTTCGATAAAATAGATGTACTTGTTTGATCTTGGAATTAGGCACCCCTTCGTATTTATTAGAACGTGTATTGCAATTTTTGTAATAAATTATGTTTGAAAAATTCTCTTCGCATCAACTATGCATTTTTTTGTACACTAAATGATACAGTACTGAATGTGTTTGTGCAAGGCCGAAGAAATGCGAAAGTAGCCGAAGCTCACGTATCCTCCCTCCCGTGGAAATACGGGGCCACCGAGGTGCCATATGCCCCTGTCACGCTTGGCCTGTCAGATCGTCGGTTACTATCCGTGGCCCGTGCGAGGTGCCAGTTCGCGTAGGTTCACCCTCAAGAAATTACGACAGTCGGTCAGTTACACAATAGCGCCCTTTTCGCTAAGAACCGTTTACGATTTTGCATTTTTTTTAAAATTTGTTCAGCATCATTATTATTTTATTTTTATTATTATTATTATTTTTTGGCGATATCGGTTTCGGGTTTGTGTTCGCGCTGCGTTACAAGTCTGGATATTAATTGCAGCTATTTCCAAAAGTAAGTTCCTCGATATTATTCTGTTTTTTCTTTTCTGATGTATTGCCGATGATGATTGTTGGTTTATTTTACCGGTTGTTGGATTGAATATAAAACCGGCATAAAAGAGAAAGCGCTTATTCGACTGAATTCAACGTATACAAGATTCGAAGTCGATTCATATTGAAGATGGAATATTCAGAAGTTGTTAAATTATTTCGAATTTCGGAGGGCAAAATTATCAGTTTTATTGTGCTGTTGTTTGCCCAATTTTGGTTTGGTATTTTATAATAAACAAAACTGTATTCGCGAACAAAAAAAGTCAACCCCTTCCCCTCAATATCAAATGTTTTACATTTCAAAACACGTAGAAACCAAGTATTACGAAATATTAAAAAAAAAACCTGTCCGTCCGCCGTTCGCCAAATGATCAATGCATTGAAATTTTCAGAAAATTTTTTTCGGTCGGATAATGGCTCAATTCTCTAGGCAATTTTTACCTCAACTTTATTCGTATTTTTGGGACGTTTTGAGGGGAGAAATTTGTATTTTCCAACGTTTTTTAGACACATTTGAAATTGATTCCAATTTTTTTAGATTTGTAGACACTGAATCGATTGAGACCATTGCAAAGTCGATATTTTTAATGGTTCCCATGTTATAACAGCTTTGGTATAGAATTTTCGATAATTTCTAAAAAATTGGCATGAGAATATAAGTCGAGAATTTTCGGAACTATAAAAATGGCTCTATACTCGTTGGAATGCTCGCCGAACACACTTTTCAACTAGGGCGAAAAATGCGTTGGAACGGCCGTCAAAAACAATCCTCAGCTCTATCGTTTGGTGAATAATTTAACTCTTAATTTGAAAATTAAGATTAATTAAATTTTAAAAATTATTCAAATCTACCATGGTTGCCTAGATTTTTTCCCTTATAGTTACCAGTTACTTATTGTTTGAAGGAAACGTTCATTTGGCATGAGAGGATAACTCAATAGTTCTTGAAGCTATGAAAATCGTTCTATACTCGTTGGAAAGCTCGACAAATTTTGCTTTCGATTCGACCAGTGGACGGTGTTCAAATTTGAAAGCCAACTTGCGGACAAATCGAAAAACCAAGGTTTTCGTTCTTTATCGTTAATAAAGCCAAGATAACCAATGTGTTTTCGTGTGAGTGAGTAGAAGGAAAACTACTTGGTAACTTTAATTGTGGTAAATCACAAATTTATTCACGATTGATAGAATTTTCAAATTATCTACTGATTTTTTCAGTTAAACCAAAAAAAATTACAAAGGCATTATATTAGTAAAGAAGTTTGGTTAAAAAAGGTCTAATATTTAATATTAATAGAATTTAATAAATTCACTCCTCTTAATTGTAACAAATGTATATAATAACTATCCGACGAGTTTCATCAGCGACGTTCTTCCATTTGGGCGAGGAGAAAGAGCAGACAATCGTAGAAAGGCCACCGGGTTCAAATGGTTTGACTCATCACGTGGAGCATGGCAATAATTGTGGCACCGTCACACGGTCCACGTATTCACATACAAGTTCACGGCGGTTGTTTCCGAATGCTTCCAGAGATTCGAATCGGCGCTTATAAAATTTACTGTACGAATATGAGCGCACTAAAATTGGCGAATGTAGAACGCCCAGTACGAAAAACCAAGAAATGTTAACAGTCGTAGTCAATTCGGCTTTGTTGTGTACAAAGTTGGTCTTCTGATATTTTCACTGCCAACCCTCCCTTACTGAAAAGAGAATGAATTGGTGTGTATCCATATCCTTTACCTTGAGTGAAAGTACTAACCGATCCAAAAGGAAGTCGTTCAATGGAGAATGCACTCTGAGAATGTAGAAATAAAACAGAATATAGTTGGTATCAATTCAATTCAGTTCAATTTTTTCTTTTGAGTTATTATTATTTTTGTTATTATTTTTTTTTACAGTGGTTTACAATAAACCATTGTAATTGCTCGAGAAATCGAGCCCTAACCAGCCATGTAAATTCCGTCCGAATCGCCAATAAAACCAGTGGTGTGCATCGATCACACAGTTTTCCCCTGTTTGAGTCGGTAACAGGTATTATAGTGAATTATAAAATCAAGAAAAACATGCAAAATCACGGCATATCACTCGTGTGATAGGCTGTGATTTTAGTTTTTTTTCCTTCGACTATAATTATAATTAAAATTATATTTTTAGAAATTTGTAAGGGGTATGTGCAATAACATACAACGATAGTTATTCCCCTGTAAAAGTTTCTCGTCGAACCCTTTCTTCAACAATGCCGTAAAACAAAAAATTCAGAATTTATTTTGGAAATTAAGAAAAATAATTGGTGTTTTCATGGTTTTGTACCATAAAATATTGGACTTTTTAACTGGCGCCAAGTTATAGCCAAGATAATGTCCTACTTTAATTTAGGTTTTCCAAGATTTGTAACTTGCACAGTGGATAACTTCAACAAAAAGTCGTCAATTCAAATGTTTGAATATACCAAAAGATAGGTAATTTAACTGTCCACATTTTCCCAATGTAATGTACCTATCCATTTTTCAACCGTTTGTACGTTATACAACAGTATCAGTAGAGTATATACGAAAAAATCCCATTTTTCAACGTTAAACATTTTTTTCCTCAATTTAGTGCGAAAGAAACAAAGAATGATGCATATATTATTGATATACACATTAGCAACTATCATTATGCTGAATTTGAGCGAAATCGACTGCAAAAAATTTTTCGCGAAAAGTCCAAGGGGTACCCCTGCGATTTTTTTCAACCGATCAGTTATCGATTTTTTACTCCTCTCTCAATAGAGATAAAAAACTGAAATTTTCAGAAAAGTTGGATCTTGCCAAGATGTATTTTTGTGATTTTTTTTAGTTCTCGGAAAAATCTGCAAATTGTCCAAAAAAATCAGTTTTTAAACTCTCGAAAATTGACCTTTAACAGTGCTTTTCGGGGTCAAAATTATTGTGATTCAATTATTTTATTATGCAGGAGCCTTCATTTGAACGGCCTACACACGTAAATAGCAAAAAATTTGGTTGAAAAAATTTGAACAGCGCCGCAGAAATTATTTTCCGTAAATCGTGTATTTCACCGGCCGAACTTTCGAGCTCCGCAGAGAGGAAAATTAAACCTATGTTTTTAAGCGATTTTGAAAGCTTTTCTTATAGGAAATTTGACTCTGAATCCGAATTTGACGTCAAAACAACGGAAAATTTACGACAACTATTACTTTTCTCAGTTTTAGTACTACACGTTTTTATGTTTCGACTTTGAAAAGTCGTCCAATACTGTTCAATTTTAATTAATTTCATGATTCCTTGAGGAAAATAAACGTACAATTCGAATTTGAAGTGAAAAGAATCAAACTCTAACAATTAATATTTTTTTTTTCAATTTTTCGGGTTTTTATACTTTTGGAGTTTCAACTTTAGAATTTTTTTTTCGCCACGCTCGCGAATTTTGAAAAATAGGTTCTGTCCAAGCAAATTGAAGAAATTTAATTTAGAATCAATTAAAAATAAAAAATGCCGCGGATTATTTTTTTACGAGGTATATTCCACTTCTTGGTTAAAAAAGTGTTTTGGTTTTTCTTCGAGCGCGAAGAGCCCCGAGGGGACATAACATAAATACATAACCAAATACACCAAATGTAGAGTTGTGACAGCTCTTTCTCGCCTCTGAGTAATAATCGCGCAAATTTTGAGGAGTGGTTAGAAAATGTTTTTCTTGAGCGATTACAGTGGTTTATTATTGAATAATAAACAAAAATGTATTGTTTGATAAAATATTAACCGCTAATGCTGAGAGTGACGTCGATCTTACTAATCCGATAAGATGGCATTTTTGATGGAATGTTACCTTCTAAAATTTTATTTTTTCATCACGTTTCGAAATTATTATTTTACTGTCGATCGGTTCTTAAGCTCGTTCGAAAAACTCAATTAATAAATGGGATTCCGACAGTAAAAGCCTTAACGGCGGGGGCGAGTGGCGTCGGCGGTTTCGATATAAATATTTAGCAGCTCTCATTCACCGCAGGCCTTAACTCCTTCTCTAGGTCTTCGTTTCGGTCTAAGGTTGATTTTCATAGGGGTGGGTTTCCGTTGGGGGTGGCGCCTGCGCTCAGGATCATCCCCTTTTTCTGACGGTGGCCGATCGGGTTTCAGTATGTGGACCGACACGCCGGCAGGGACATCCGTCTTGAATCAAACCAGGTGAGCAAGTGATAAGGATAATATTCATTCACGTTTTCGACTGTTAACATGGTTGATAACATTTCAATAAGATGAACCGCCGAATTCGGCGGTTCGTTTCGCAGCGAAATTCAACGGTACGCTAAATTTTCAACGGGGCATCGCACGTTTAGAAGACAATGGTGATAAACTCTTATCACGATCTGGCGATTTTCTTTCAATTCGGAGAACGGAGGAAAAATCGTTCCCATTTTCCGCACTAGGATGGTCGACGAAGTGCGATATGAGGGATGAATTGCCTTACAAAAAGGAGAAAACCAATTCGCATTCTTGTTAACAGTAGCGCTGGATTCCTTTTGAGCTCTAATTCTAGGTCAAACTATAGATTTTATACATTCGTCACCCCTACTTTTGCAACTGAATGTTAGAACTTTGGAGTTTAGATTTGAAATCAATCAGAATAAATTAAAATGAAATTTTCGATCTGGGGAAACGATTACGGCGAATATTAATCGCCAAAGCTATAACTAGTAAGCTGACCAAAGTTACAGGCGAGAATCCCTAAGCGGTGTCAATAGCTTGTGCCATTACAAGAACTTTTACTCAGGTATAATTAGTATGCTGATTGGATAGGAGCAATTTACCCTGGCCAGATAGGCATTGAAACTTTAGATTTGCCTAGATTTGTTCGACGAAAAATTGTTTGATCCGGAAGAGGAAGTGCATGACAAATTGAGATTGGACATGTTGAGTTCAGATGAGAATATAAGTCTTAACCCTAAAAAAAATCAAACAATGTTGCAAATGATTGTACAGGGGTTTATTATTCCTTTGCTTGAATCATGATTTGGAAAAACATATAGTATCAAACACAAACTTTCGTGAACGTTTCCACTTGATAACATATTTGGTAGCTAAAGGAAAACTCCTTGGCAATTATTGTAATCTAAATTTTTTGCCCTAAATACCTCGTCATATTAATAGCAATATTTTATAGTTAATTAATAGTTATATTCAAAGTCATAATAATAGCCGAACGATACAGCGGAATTTTATGGCTCCACAAAAAACTTGAGTATACTCCATTTTGCCAAATATATAGAAATCTATAAAAATATATAGAAATTTCATACTTTTCACGTGAACGCTGCGATCATTCGACACTCGTTAAAGCTCCGTTATTTGTTTCGGCGTCAAAAATCAAAAGAATCTGATTTTAAACACGCTTATGTTTAACAAAAAAAATAAATAAATAAATACTTTTAACATTGAGCAAGCGGTTTGGCTAAAAAATAGAGCCATTTCCAGGCCAAGAATGATTTTTGGTGAACATTTCATGAATTATAGTTTCCACAAGAAAGTGTTGTCAGTGGACGGACAGACTTTTAAATTGGAAATTCGGATTCTACAAGCCTTGAAAACCTAAAACATCAAATTTTGAGGGAGTGGAAATTATTTATTTGTGGCCGATTATAAAAGTTTATTAATGAATCATAAACCAATATGTAATTCCGTTAAAAGGCTCGAATATTTCTTTACATGAATTCATAACCAAATATGGCATAATGAATAGGTACAGTATAAAAATATTTTATTCTATACAAATAGTAATTTATTACCGGTTTTCATGATATTTACTTTTGTAAAATGAATACAGTTCAATTAATTTTAATAGTTGGAGATTGTCTGACGAGCATGCCTAGAATTATACTAATACAATTTATGTGACTCTCTACATTTAAATGTCGTATCTTTTCTCAAATTCTCGAAAATGGCTCTCAGTAAGTGCGATAGCTTGAATACAATTAATGCTATCGACTTCGTTATAGTTTAATTAGATTCGGCGTTCAAAAATTCATCAAAGTTACCATCAAAAATGTTCTCGCTTCCAGAACATTGAAAAAAATATTATTCCTTTAAAGAAACCATTGCAATTGAGGTAGCTGAAGGTTTGAGCTTCCGTAGTTTCCATCAGAAAAGGGCTGACGCTGGATTTTTTTATTCTACCGTTTTGACTCGTAAAATATCAAGTTTTTAGGAGACGGAGGTTACAATTCTTTCACGATTGAGTTCAACGGTTTATTTTTATTGTAGCGTACTGTGGTGGTTTTATTTCAATTTGAAGGGATACGCTCGGTGAAAATCCTGAGGTAGCGAAGGGGGTGAAACGACGAGCAACGAAAGAAAGGTCGTTATGGAAACAATTGAGAAACACTCGAAGCCTCTCCATTGTCATCCCTCGGGATCTTTCATCGATTTCACGCGGAAAAGTCGCCCGAATGCCGCCGGTGGCAAGATATCAAAGATTTCCATGATTCAAGAAAGGAGCTAACTGTTGCAAACCATGGAAATGTTTCGATTGATAAGAACTCGTAATTTTGACTTTTTATTCATTAATAAACCGCTGTAATCGCAGAAATCTCCCCCCTCTCCCACCACAATGGGATTTCTTACATTTCAACGCATGTAAAATCCGAATATCCAATGAAAAAAATTCTGTCCGTCGGCCGTACGCCGTCAACACATATCTGACAAATGTATAATAGCTAAATTCTTGAAATTTGGACCAAAAATCAGTTTTAGTCTGGCAATGGCTCAATTTTTAGGGAAAACTAATATTTTTCATCGTTTTTCAGACAGAGTGTATTAGTAACAATTTCTATAGGTTGAATCAAATGAGACTATAGCGAGGTCAATAGATTTAATGGTTCTCAAGTAAACACAGCATTTGTGCAGAATTTTCGAGATTTTTCGGAAATAAGGCAGAGGGGAAGATTAGAGAATTTTTAGTGCTATAGAAACCGATTTATACTCGATGGTACGATCATCAAAAACTCTGTCCAGCGTTATCGTTTGGCGAATAATTTTACTTTTCAATTGGAAAATTAGGTACTTAAGTAAAACAAAAATTATTAAAAATACCATTGTTGCTACGAAGTTTTTTCTTGTAGCTACCAATCTGTTGGTATGTGAAAACGTTCGCAAATGTTTTGAATACTTACCTTATATCATAATTTAAGTAAAGGAATAATAAACCACTGTAGAATCATTTGCACAGTTTTTAGTTTTAATTTGTTCTTTGCCTATAATTCAGACACACGACTGAATCATATTACCCCTAATGGAATCAACTTTTTTGGTAACTATCGTCGCTTTATTCGGTTCCCGACTAATAAGAGGTTTTTTTTTTAGCAACAACAGCAATAAATTACAGAATATTCCCTTAGTTGCTTGATAATTTATATCTTTGTGCTCGCGATGAGAAATTTCCATAATCGTGAGAGCATTTTTCAAATGCCGTCGGCGACCTCGGAAAATCCGCATGTATCCTAAACTAAAAAATGCGCCAAATTTCCGTCGGATCTCCCGATTGTCTTAGAAATACTTCATTTTTTTTTATAAAGAAATCCATTACACGCTACAGCTCGTTTCAGAGTAGGGGACAGTATGAAGGAGTCAAGTGAGATGCTTTTGTTTTGCGAACGAGAAATCGGACAAATACGAAAAATGAAAACGTCGTCGAAAATAGGGAGCTCTTGTGGCATCACAGTAAAACGGTGGCCCTTCCATAGATGCGAGGGGGCAGCGGGGACTGCATTGCGGCTAAGGCGGCTTCTAGCTGCTCTAAGGATCGAGAATACAATTCGTGTAATTGATCTTAGAATAAATACTGCTGTACAGCCCAATAGTCGCCCATACCACCTTTTCAGCTTTCGATAAATCTTTTAGGCTATTAAAAGAATTTTCGTATTTGTAAGTGTATTATGTACCTTGGGCAGTTCAAATATTCAACATAATCCTCTAAAAAATAAAAATAATTATCAATTAAAAAAGCGAAAGGTTGAGAAAAATACACAAAATTTCCTACGCGGAAGTACTATGTGTCATCTTGAGTCTGATGTAAGATAATCTTTCCCTGCCACTGGTAAAACACTAAAAATAGATATCAATATTCGCAATCTGATCGCATAAATATGACCGCAGCTAAGCTGTCAATTTTTCGCAATAAAATACGCGAGGCGCATAAATTATTCAATAAAGAGTTCGGCTATACAAATCGATCCGAGATGCTTCTTTTAATAACCGAAGACCATTAGAGCCGAAAGCCAATAGAATGTTGACTCGAGTTGGGCGTGAGTTTTGAGAGGGGTGAGATAAGAGCTTTGCTGAAGGTTAGTTTTCTATCCCATTTTCGAGCTCAAGTAGGTCGGCGGTAAATTTTGCCAAACGAGACCGAGCAAATACGGGCGGCATAAATCGATAAAGATTCGCCAAGTTTGATTAGACGGTTTGGGAGAAATGAGAGAAATCGTAATAAATTAAAAACTTGAAATTCTCTTGGCAGAAGCGTTAGATGATTTATTAGTTCCGAATAGAGTTTTTATTCAATAGCTTCGTAGAAACCTCCGATTTGAAATTACTGTAATTAATTACCTGATGTTATTTGATTCTAGTACTTTCGGAGGTTTTAAGTGAGGTAAAATTAGTATTTTCCAAGGTTTTTTGGACAAAGATGTGTTCGGTATCAATTTCTATAAATTTTCTGACGCTGAATCCAATGAGACCATAACGGAGTCAATAGCTTTAATGGAACTCGAGCTATCGCAGCTTTATTGTAGAATTCTCGAGATTTTCCGACATTTGGCATGAATGTATATAGCTCAAGAATTCTTGAAGCTTTAAAAATCGTTCAGCTGAAACTGGAATTAAGCTTTTATTTTGAAAATTAAGCAAAATAAAACTGATTATAGTTTCAATAGTTGGTACGGAGTTTTTCCTCGTAGTCCCCGATCTCTTGTTAGATAGGATCATTCACAAATGTTTGTAATAATTACTATCTTACTCATTCTTACATAATTATCGAAGCAAAGGAATAATAAAACACTGTACAATCATTCCCAGCGTATTATTGTTGGTGTCACGCCCAGTACTTCCACGAAATTCGAACCTCTATATTACCCTATTATATTTGTTTATTGAACTTTCTCAACGATTTTTTCTCCACGATTCAAAGGGAATTCGTTTCTTAGCACTTTATCTATAGTCTGAAATGTCTCATTTTTCAGATTTTTCCTCGTTGGGTGGGTGGTTTTTTTAAAACTTTGCGTCCCTAAATATTGCATTTAATGTCGGACGTTGATATTTTCAGAACTCACGAAAAGTTATTCCTATTTTTTTATACGAACAAACTGGAAATAATTTTTGATACTTCACTGTATTTCAGTGCGTTACAGCTTCGTGCTATAACTAAGGTAAATCGAGAGTAGTTTCAGCCATTTAAAGGAAGCGAATCATCTTTGAAAATTTCAATTTTCAGTATCATTGAATTTTTCTACCGCTTACCTCATCCGACATTTCGGCTAGATTGCCAAACTCAGGTTTGTTCGTCGATGCTCGCACGTGTGAGGCTCTTTGAATAATGAAGGCCGCAGCCCAAATCGAAAATCAATGTCACCTATTTGTTCGCTGATAGGTTGGAAAATAATTTTTCATATTCGTAGACGAAAAGTTGGTCCTGACATTAATTCGATGGGAAGCAACTCCTGAATAAAAATCCAATGTCAAAACTTCTTGAATTAGAGGGGATTCTCTTCAATACGACCATTAAAGTTTGTTTGAAGTCCAAGCACGGAAGAAATCAATATAAGCGAACGCAAGAGTGATTGATTGTCCGAATTTATTTTGCTAGACAGTAATAAGTGTAATCGTGATTTCTTTTCGTCATTACAATCTCAGCTGGACGAAGGGTGCAGTGCTGGCTAAATTGAGGAAGTGAACAGAGCTGGCGTGATGGTCAGTCGACTGCTTTTACTCGACGAGGAAAAATACATATTTCATGAACCGTCGTTAAACTCGGTCTCGATAAGGGAAAAATAGTCGCTGCAGTTTTTTTTATACTCAGCCTGCTCCTAATTTGCGTCGTTTTTGAAATGAAAATTCTCCGAGAGCTGAACTTAATACAATTAATGATAAGTCAGCATACTGATGAGATACTCGCACTGATGAAATAATTTTGAATTGGAATCCGCGATTTTACGAATTTTCTTCACACCGCTATAACGTGAACGTAACAACGCAAGAATGGAACTTTCTAAAAAAACATTTTCTGGAGTACTAAATCTCACAAAGTTTAACGATTCAACTATTTGATGAAAGAAAGGCCACAAAAATACGCAAGAAGAATTTTTTTATTCATTTTATGACTTATCCTCTGTAGCAGGTCTCACGAGCTCTTCTGATAAATTATATGTCATTTATTCATTTCGTTGGATTTAACGCAGAAAAATGACCGCGTTTCAATGAGCACAATATTTTCTCCAAAAACTGGCCAATTTTCGAAGCTGGTCATGAAACGTTTGCTTGGATCGCTGCCTGGAACAGAGTTAAGTCAAAAGAAGGGGCTTATTTACTTGGACAGGTTTCAGTTTGTATGGATCGCGTTAACCCTTAGGATAAGAGAACAACGCGAACGGCAAACAGAGACGGCTCCCTTATCTCAAAGTAAACGACGGCCACCTCGGGCCGATTCACGTTCAAATTTAGTCGTTCAAGTTGTTCAACTTACCTGAAAACTGGTTAAATCGACGTTGAACGATATTTTCACGACAGAAATTTCGATATATTCATTCCAGTCGTTTTTTAGTAATTGCCAAAATATTGCTTATATAGTAGTAAAAATGGGCGATTTAAATAATTATCGTCATAGTGCTTGATGCTATAATAATCCTTGTATACTCTTCGGAATGCTCGTCTGAAACTCTTTATGCTAATCGATTCGAAAAATGTCATTAATTTTAATGACTAAATCGCTAAAATCATCTTCTACGCAATTACAGTTAAATCGCAATAAATTGAAGCTACAGAATAATGAACCATTGTACGGTTTTTACCGCGTTTTCCTCTTTCACGCGGAATAGAAAAAAGGGGAAAGGAACGCCTAAGGTAGTATCTCTGACATTAATATCAGCAGTTCTATGATTCATTATCGTCCTTGGCCCCGCCCATAGTGAAACGCAACGACAGTAACTCACTGTTTTCCTTCGCCTTGCCATACCATGATCCTCCTAAAAGCTCCCTGAAACGAGGCAAAAAAAAAATGTTCCATTTGATAATACAGAAGAAAGGTGTATCAGGTTCATCTAAATAATTAAAACCAGCGGTGAGCATAGGGCACACAGCACTTCCATGGCAGACAGGTGTAACAAAATCGAAAAAGTCGTTAGTACCTATATACTTTTTATTTAAAAAAAAAGTTGTTTTACAAAATTGATGCTTTAAAAAATCCATACTTTTTCAACAACCCAAGCTCATGTTCTGGCATTGCATTTGCATTTGCTTGGCTTTTTTTTAAATATTTTTTTTATTCTTGTGTGATTCTGTTTTATTCCTCCTTTGTGGATTTATTTAAGAGCAATGAGCATTTTTTGCTTGTGGAACTCAAGAACGAAATGGATATTTCTTATTCCATTCTTGTTGGAAGCGTGTCCGTCAGACGCTATGCATGAAAACACAGGTGATTTTTGAAATGAAGGGTGTGAAGTCCCGAATACTACAGATTGATTTCCTCAAATTCATCAGGTTTTTCTTCGTTTATCGTAAATATACTAAACCCGCTTTTATAGCAACATTTAAACTAGCGTATATCCAATCTCATCGCCAAAAGTTGACATCGAACTTTAATATAAAATCATTTCCTGTTGCAGGTGTCTGTTGCGATGCGGCTGGGGGAGCAGGGCGGTCTGACAGACCTCCCAGGCTGAAACATGAGAGCGCCACCACTGCTGGCCCTCCTCACATTGTGTCTTATCCTTTTACACAAGACATCAGGTATGCGCTAATCGATTTTACCTTCCGTTCAACAAATATCGAATTCATAATGGGGCCACTGGTAAATCTAGACACAACGAAAATTTTGAAATTTCGAGCTCTACCCATTTACAGGCGAAAAACGTTAAATTTTGTTGTCCAAAGGGTGTGAGGAGTAGAAGAACCAGGCGACTCATTTTCAGGCGATGTGAAGATGCGTCGCCCTGAAGATGCCCGGAAGGGCGAAAGTGCTCGGCCAGCAAATAAAGAATCGGAGAATGAGTTTCCGGGTTTTCCTCCCCCTCACACCCCCTGGACATAAAAAAATGCGATGACAAGGAAAAATTAAATTCTGTGATATGAATCCGTTCAAGTTTGGTTTATACGATCCTATATTTTTCCATCTTCTCCTTACCTCCTTCTAATTTTTTTGCGATATGAAGCAAAAAGTTGATTTGAATCTCACGCTAAAAGTTTTTTCTGGTCTCCTGAAAAATGAGGTTTTCGGAGATTCACTAGTTGGCCTGTGGCGTGAAACGTTGGTACTGATTTTTTAAAATTACGATTCAAATTTATGAATAACAGATGCGGTTTCCACTTTCGGTCCACAAAGCCACATTATTATTTCCGGTTTAAATACAGCTTGCCCGGTGATATAATTGTGTATGACGCTGTCCGGCCGGCTCGGCCTTCGGTTGTCCTGGTCGTTCACCCCTTGCGCCCCAGTTCCGTTGTTTGCCGGAAAAGTCGCGTATAATTTTGGTGGGCTGCTCAGAAAAATCTGATCCGCCCAAATAGAAGTTGGCATGACCTCCCTCTTTCAACAATAGTGAGTCGATTTAATAAATAAATTGTTTACCACATGTTCCTCTACCCATTGCGATTCACTCATTTTGGTTTATTAGGTATTCAATTAAAAAAAAAGTTAACTACCCAAGAAAAGTTTTTCCAACCACAACTCAAAATTTGATATTTTACGCATGTAGAATCCCAAATTTTCAAATTTCAAAGTCAAAATTACGACAAAATATATAGCTATATTCTCGTATAATAGCTATATTCTTGAAATTTTCACCAAACATCAATGTTGGTTTGACAATGGCTCAATTATTTCACTGCTCCTCACGTTACGTGAAAATTTCTTCTAAACCTTTTTAAAGCTTAAGAAAATTAATTTAATTAAAGCTTTTGTCAATATTTTTTTGATTTATAGTCATACCGAATAATTCTTTATATACTACACTACTGATCGCTGCTCTGTATTACTAACGTGATGCCTAAACGCCTAATCGACCTCTTTAATGAGCATTACTTGTATCAGATTAATAACAGTTGATAAAAACGAGCTTTTGCCGATCTTGTTCCTTCGAATTCAGAAGGATCTCAAGTAGATAAGGAAAGTGAGGAATGCTGTAGTAAAGTGGCTCAGTTTTGCAGGAATCTAATACTACTACGTTATCTCATCGTATAACACATTCAGTTCGCCCAATTTAGAACATTCCACTCTTCATTTCCCGACATGAAAAAGAGATCAGGCCCTTGCTGCAGAAACGTAGTCTTCACATCCGGGAGTCGAGGGCGAGGAATAAGAATTAATAGACAGGTGAGAAAGTGCAAGGTTAATTCGACTAACGAGGTTCGGGAGGCACTAGAAAATAAATAGGTAGACGATGGAATATTGATTTGACCGCCTCGGGTCCGCCGAGCCGTCTGGCTGTCTCCAAAGCTTCGGAGGTCTGAGACTCCATTCTCTTCTCTTTCCCTCAGCTATGAGCCGCCCCTCGGTATCGTAGTAATGCGTTTCCAGCTAGCCTGCCCCAGCCTACCGACTTCCTTCCTTCCGCTGTAGGCGATTTTTCGAGATATCGGATAATTTACGGGCCAAATCTCTCTCCCATGGTTTTAGTCGCCTAGTAATCATACCAGGAAATGAAGACCACTTAAATTCTCGGTAAGTTGACCCGAAGAAGGGCTATCAATATTTTATTTATTTATTGGGCGAGCCATAAGTTTATTATTCTGTGCCATAAAATATCGTTTTCAAGTTGCCAGCAGTAAAAATCCATCAATTGTCCCTCAAAGTTCCTGAAAATGTTCAAACAGATGTAGTTTGACTAGATCGAAGGAAAAAATAAGTCAAATGAAACGTTTTTTGCAGTTCAGAAAGGTATTATATTCAGAAATCAACCAATGTCGAGTCAAAAATATATGGATTCTTGCTTTGATGAATGAAACAAAATGTGGACGACGGAATTGCTCGACTTCCATTAAAAAAAAGAAGAAGTGAAATCCAAGTGATTTGGGGGGTAATGGATCTCAGCCAATTAGCACTGAAAGTGAAAAACTTAGTACGATGTGTTATTTTGGCAATACAAATCGAACGTTACTTAACCGTCATAAAAGTTTTTTCAAAATCTCGAGCTTTCAAATTATTCTGATTCCTGAAAATTTTCATTAAACCAGCGGTATGAATAGATCGCACAGTACTTCCGTATTTGAGTCGGTATCTGGTATAACCAATTACAAAATCAGGAACTCATACAGCGGTCGCAATCCAACAATAGAAAAGCGGAAACCCATAAATAGAAAAACGAACGAGTTAGATTAATAATGCGGAAGTGCAGTATGTTAACCTAACGATAAAAGGCCACTTGTAAAATTGGATCATTTTTATAGGAACGACTCCCAAACATAACCAGCCCTGAACAGAGAATTGAGCGTCATTCACTCACCGCTATAAATATGACGATTTTGTCTCTTTTTGACCACTGACACGGACAGACACGATCCCAACTTCAATGCTGTTCCGAAATTCGATTTTTCGGACGATCGCATTTACTAGATAAACATTTTTTCCCGAGTGCTTCTTTATACAATCACAGATGAGCACTTAAGCCCATCTAGTAACTAAATTTTCTAATTATTAACATTTTGAGATGCAATAACTCACCAGTAATAATAGTAAGTATCTCTATTAATGGTAAGTATCTACATAATAATATAACTACATCATGGAGCCCTACATAAACATGAAAGGAAAAAATAGAGCACTTATATTGTTGAAGTACTGTGTGTACTCAAGCATTCAATAACGGCTAATTTTGCCCATCCGCCGCGGGAGAACCTGAATCTTCCATATCGTACTTGATCCGTCAATTACCTCCATTTACCACGAACATGGAAGCAATAGCGTCGAATTTGTAATCACATGACTTCCTACGACTGTTGGATTGTTTTCGCTAACTCCCTTCTTGCGTTAAAAGGATTCCGCCGAGGGATAGAATTAATATTCAAAAGCGACCGTAGCAATTCGTGCTCTGCGACCATTTCTACTGCAACTTGATTCATATAGATTGGATTAAATATTCGAACTTTTTGCATTCTTTCTTCATTTTGTGGAATTCGTGACTAATTATCACTGCCCAAAAAGACGATTCAGGGTTCTGTCGGAAACCAATTTTTATTACGAGCTTCAAATGAATATTTTTGTGACCTGACTGTAAAGTATAGTAAAAAGTGACTGTAAAATTATAATCACCCGTTCTCATTATGGAGTATAAAATGTTTCTAGAGACAAGGTGTCCGTATTTATATCAGGTGTCCGTATTTATTCAAGAATAAATAGCTTAAGAATTAATACATCGCCGCGTTCAGTGATACTGAAGGTAAAATCCATGAGATTTATTTTTCAGTTAAAATAACCATTGAATTGTGATTTTTTTAGTTGAAAAAAATTATTTTATGTGTCGAACAAAGTGAAGCCGTTTCTGCTACTATAATACGAAATCCAGTCCCAATTTAGCAATAATTTATCATGAAAACACTCATGTCATTATTAGCTGCGGCTTCAAATGAAAAAGAGGACTGAAATAGTTGTGAAATTGTTCTATTCCTGGTTTCCTACAAGTTAATATACAAATTTGCTTCAACTAGCAGCAACTTAAAATCAAATCGCGTTCGTGCCGGCTCCAGAAGACGGACGGAGTCGCAGGTATGCAAGCAGCACGCAAAGCCCAAAAGCCCTGATGGTGCGCATAGCTCAGTCCTGTATCCTGAATACCCCTTTCAGCGGTAATGGGACGCGGCGGATTCCGAAGCTCGCCGTGGATAAGAAATATTGCGGTCGCCTGGTTCAACTCCTCGACCACTACTATCTCAAACTAACCCTTCGAATGGAATCCAACCCTTGAAGCTGCTATCCCGACAATACCGGATATTAGAGCATAACTCGTACCTGTATCAAAGCTGAACAGATTTTCGCACTGTTTCAAATCCGAACAGTTGAACGGACTGCAACGCTATAAATTTTTGATCACAAATGCTGATACCGTTCACTTCTCAAAATGTGACAAAAGCGTCACATCACTCTCTTTATGTCCTAAAAGCTAAGCTTTTTCTTGATTTAAATCTATTTTTACAAAAAAAAAAAAAAAAAAATATATGAAAACATAGAATTGATATATTAATATTCTGTTCTTCATTATTTTTTTCTCAAACCACTTTCGACAGTGCCCAACGTTTTACTTGAGCCTAATTTCGTATTCACAGGTACAAAAACTCCACTGTTTACAATGATCAGCTATAACATTGGCCAATACTTTGAGCTTAATACAGTTATTACGATTTTTGAAAGGAAAAAGAAAGGAAAGTATTCGTATTCGATGTCCTGTGGTAGATGATTCCCAAAATTTTTGTTTCTATATGAACAGAAATAGTCGGTTCTTTGGAGGTTAAGGTTGAAGGTTAAGGTTGAAGGTTAAGGTTGAAGGTTGAAGGTTGAAGGTTAAGGTTGAAGGTTAAGGTTGAAGGTTAAGGTTGAAGGTTAAGGTTGAAGGTTAAGGTTGAAGGTTAAGGTTGAAGGTTAAGGTTGAAGGTTAAGGTTGAAGGTTAAGGTTGAAGGTTAAGGTTGAAGGTTAAGGTTGAAGGTTAAGGTTGAAGGTTAAGGTTGAAGGTTAAGGTTGAAGGTTAAGGTTGAAGGTTAAGGTTGAAGGTTAAGGTTGAAGGTTAAGGTTGAAGGTTAAGGTTGAAGGTTAAGGTTGAAGGTTAAGGTTGAAGGTTAAGGTTGAAGGTTAAGGTTGAAGGTTAAGGTTGAAGGTTAAGGTTGAAGGTTAAGGTTGAAGGTTAAGGTTGAAGGTTGAAGGTTAAGGTTGAAGGTTAAGGTTGAAGGTTAAGGTTGAAGGTTAAGGTTGAAGGTTAAGGTTGAAGGTTAAGGTTGAAGGTTAAGGTTGAAGGTTAAGGTTGAAGGTTAAGGTTGAAGGTTAAGGTTGAAGGTTAAGGTTGAAGGTTAAGGTTGAAGGTTAAGGTTGAAGGTTAAGGTTGAAGGTTAAGGTTGAAGGTTAAGGTTGAAGGTTAAGGTTGAAGGTTAAGGTTGAAGGTTAAGGTTGAAGGTTAAGGTTGAAGGTTAAGGTTGAAGGTTAAGGTTGAAGGTTAAGGTTGAAGGTTGAAGGTTAAGGTTGAAGGTTAAGGTTGAAGGTTAAGGTTGAAGGTTAAGGTTGAAGGTTAAGGTTGAAGGTTAAGGTTGAAGGTTAAGGTTGAAGGTTAAGGTTGAAGGTTAAGGTTGAAGGTTAAGGTTGAAGGTTAAGGTTGAAGGTTAAGGTTGAAGGTTAAGGTTGAAGGTTAAGGTTGAAGGTTAAGGTTGAAGGTTAAGGTTGAAGGTTAAGGTTGAAGGTTAAGGTTGAAGGTTAAGGTTGAAGGTTAAGGTTGAAGGTTAAGGTTGAAGGTTAAGGTTGAAGGTTAAGGTTGAAGGTTAACTAGGTTAGCGTCAACGTCCTTGACCGACGTTCCATGGAATTTCCTATTAATAGCAATAAATCACTAGAATTTTCATCGACGTTCTTTGGAGATAATCTCTGCTCAAAATAAATTGGAAAACAGAACGATAAATTGTACCAAATTATGTTTCTGAAAGTACACAAATTGGGACGGAGATCAATTCGTTTGGCCGGAATGTCCTTATTTTTCGGTGATTAACGTCCATAATATTTATTTTACGGTCAAAGTATTAGTGCAAAGTTGAGTTTACAGGCTAGGCTCCGGGTGTGATAGGAGAGTGAGCGGAAATCTGAAATTACCCCCTCACTTTGATTTTCGTTCGTCTGTTATTCAAATGAAATCGTTCGATTTTACAGGAAGCGTCACTCAAAATATTGCCGGGGTTTTTATTATTTTTTTTAAGACTTCGGGACGTAGAAATCGGCCGATGTTAAGAAATCCTAAAAGACAGAACTTTGGAGTTTATTGTTGGAAATATACGATGCACAAATGCAGTTTAGTCGAATTTCGCATTCCTCAAGACCGTGTTCTGTGCAACGAGTTCCTCGACGTAGATGGGTTTTCTCAAGTTCTTGCATTGAGCGGATATACAGACAGTTCGGCGTCTTGCCCTCTCCGTCTCGTCCCACTGTCATTACACGCTCTGTTTAACTCGGAGGTTATCCAAGGGATCGTAAATTAGAGGGCAACACACCCTCGTAATACGGATCTGGCCCCAACTTCTCAGCACTATTCTCCTCCGATCGCGCTATTACGACGCACATTCGCAATTGTTTTTCAGCTGTATCGTTACAATCCAACTTTTGCCGTAAAATCTATAAAGAATCGATACGGGCAAGAAAAATAGAGGAGTCGAATGAATAAATCACGATTTTTAAGATGAGAGACCTTTTCCAACTTCTTGAGTAAATATAAATTTTTTGGAGCGAATACAATTGCAGAAAACTAAAAAAAAAAAAAAAAAAAAAAACACGCAAAATTGGTCAAATCTCGGATATTTTATAATTTTCCAATTGCTGGAAAAAAAAACTTTAAAAGGGATGAATTAAAAACTGTAAGTAAATTCTATTTACGAGGGATAAGTACGGTTTGACACCAGTAAAAAAAAAAAAAATCAAGCGTCATTCACCAGCCATAAAACAATAATAAATCAAGAAAATAATGTCATGTCCTTCAGCGTTCAATAAATATAAATAGATGAATAAATAAACGGAAAAATGGGTTACGTATGATGACCACGGGATAAAAATCACGCACCATTCACTAACCACTACAAACATTTTAAGACAACAACCGATCAAAAATATTGACGCTTATGGCATGTAAAAATCAATATAGAAGAACTTCGAATGCGTATATCTAGGAAGTACTGTGTGTGTGTTTATTCCAAGCAATCATTATCACCTAGCCCCGTTGTATATATCAAATCAAGGTGACTCACTCTGATAATTCTTGAGATTCTTTTGATCAGATTGAAGGTCAACGATCGTTCATCGTCCGGTAACCATCTTGTCAACGATTGATCGACCAAACAAAGCGCCCTCCTGATTCGTATCGGCCTTGATAGAGCAACCGTAACGTTTTATTGGAAAAGAAACAAAGGTTACGCAACGTGTAACAACTTTCCGACCCCTAGGCCTATATAGACCGCCACATTCATTACGAGCTAGTTACGCCTCGAAGCACACCCTCGGATTTTTATTATCGCTGCAACCCTCTCTGGAGAATTAAATATACTTCGCATTAGCAATGTTTTATTAATTTATTTTTCAAGATGTTCGATACAAATTTCGAATTGTTAGGAAAATGACTGAAGGTAATTCACCCGTTAAATTCAGAGAAACTTATTCTTAATGCGCTGAGGGGGTTCCAAATCCGTAATGCGAGAGCACTTTCGCTCATTCGGGCATCCTCAGGGCTATTTTAGATTTTTCTGACGACGTAGAGTAGCCGTTGTTTTTGGTTAATTGTTCAAAAAATTGTAACCGTCCTAGAAAAAACGCTGCAAATGAATCTACTGTAGTTTATTATTCCTTCGTTTCATTTATGATTTAAGATGATCATCCATTTGTAAAAGTAATTATTCCGAACATTTGTGAGCGTTTCACGCAACAAATTGGTAAGGATAAGGTAAAACTCTATAGGGATCTAAGAAACTATTGTAAATTTATCTATTCTTATGATTTTTAATTATCGAACTAAAAGTTGAATTTGTCTTAAGTTGAGTTTGAAATTTTCACTCCCTGGATGGCTTGAGAGAGTGTTTTACGAGCATTTCAATGACTATAGAACATTTTTATTGCTATAAAAAATATCGAGTTATACCACCTTGTCAAATTTCTTAAAATCTCGAAAATTCGACACAAAAGCTGCAATAACTCGAGAACTGTTTAAGGCAATCGACTCAATTATCCCGCTTATACCGCTTCATTATACTAATTTTTTCTCGATTTTTGTTCTTTTTATGCTACAACTTTTAATAACAAAAACTTCTAATCATGCAGCATAGCTTTACGAACGAACAATCGTAGAGTATGGAGAGGTCTTTTAGAATAATATTATATCGAATATAAAAATATATTTAGGCGAATAAATGCTCGAGGAATAGCGAGACCTTTGTCCCAAAAACCATGGAAAATACGAATTCTAGAAAAAACTATACATCAATTTTCTTTCTTCGGCTGAATCATTCCAGTCTGAATAAATATTGTTGCATATGCGGGACCGAAGGCGCTTTTTTCTAGCTGTCTTTCGTCTTTGCGTGCCATACGCCGTATCAAGTCCCGTTCCGAGTTCTAGTATAAACCGGTGGCAGCGAGTGAAATATTTATCCGACGATCTAGCCAAACTTGCACGAAGGACGAAATTTCTCCAAATTGGGCGATTACAGGTGTAAACAATTCACACGGGCATATGTCTACAATTGTTCTAGATCCAGTACATAGCGTAGAGCGGCACCATTAAATGACAAAAACAATTCGGTAATTGTAGTCGATTCGAGATAACTACCACGAGTCTTTTTATTTTGTTGAACGATCTATAAACAAAAATAATAAAAGATGAACGCGAAAAAAATTCAGTAGAAGTACCTAATTTAACGGTAAATCCGAATTTTGAGTTAAAATGTTGTTTTTCGGTATCGGGATTTTATTAAGCGGCTATAATGAAACAGTTTGTATGTTGTTAATAATTTTTCTTAAAGCAAATTTAACGGTGAATCCGATATTCAGGTTAAATAAAACCGACGGACAGAATTTCTTTTATTGGATGTTCGTATTCTAACATGCCTTGAAACGTATACCAACAAATATTGAGGCGGATTAGACATTTTTTCATGGGCAATTACAATTTTTTATTATTAAATTGTAAATAAAATTTGTTCTCTATCATTTTCTATCATGAGACGGATTCAGTATGTATTTTTCGTTTTGCTAGAATTTTTTGAATTTTGCGTTTACGGGATGGATTTTGTTGGTCAATTTTTATGGAACGAACCAAATTCAGGGGAAAAAAATTGCCGTGGAAATTCGTCCATAAGAATACGAGCTCGCAGCGAATTTAGTGGAATACGCCGTTTTTCTCCTTCCATCGATAAAATCGATCTCTTATTGCGTCGCAAATTGAAAATTTCGATTCGCCACTGTTGTTCTGTCTTGGTGGTCGTTGTATTTTCTCGAAGAATCACAACGAGTGAAGTTTAGCGTCTTTATGTCGGACACCCTTTGTTGGGTCAACAAACAGGCATCGTAGACTGAGTCACGTCCAACTGCAAAGCAATAAGACTTGTATGTACGGCGAGTTTCAGGAGTGATGAAGGGGATGTTCGCAAACAGTCGTTTATTGGGGCTCGATAGCAGTAGGAACAATATTCCTTCCCTCGGCCGGTATTTGTTTCCATACGAGTCAAACTGAACCAAAGAAAAGAAAAATTCGATGCTTTTCACTCAACATTATTTCCATAAATATTAATAATGACGTGAATAACCTTTCAAAGCATACATTTGAATAATATGCTCGTTTTTCATCTGTTCGATAGAGCGGTTAAAATGCTCGTTTTTGAACGCTCTAATCGAGAAATAAATGAGACACCAGTCGTTCGAACATTTATGAGGGAACTCACGAGATGCTCAGTTTTATAGGCGGTGGATTGAGATAGTTGGCGCCAACCTCAATAGTGGATTAATGATTTTATCCTTAACTAAGATCGCTTAAGCTATCTATTTATTATGCGGACGAGCAGTTGATCAATTTACAAAGAAAAATATAACATTTCGGGCCAGTTATGGCTGATACTAAAATACATCCGATCTATTTTCTAATATGACTACCTCGATTATTTAGTACAAAATATTTATATCGTCTCAAACGTCCCTAATTTACTATGATAAATTCATAAAAAACATTACCGGTCTTTTTTCTATAGTGACAAATCGTCATTCGTACTCAAATGATGTGATAATCCTTTCCTTTCTAGGTATTTGCTTCGAGATCTTGTATTTCACCCCGTGAGCTGTTAAGTGCTAGCGTACACGCGTCGTTGATGGAGTGGAAACGCTTTGGATAGGCCGAGCCGCCCATTAGCCGACCGAGAATACGATCCCCTTCCCCAAGACAGCAAAAGCTTAGGCTGTATCTAACGTTAGAGACGCGTGATACACGAGGAGCATGGCAATTCAGCAATACGCAGATACGAAATGTATACGACGGGAATATATTTGTAACGATGTATTTCCGATGTTGTAAGAGGGAAATGAAGGAAAAATTGTTCACATAATAGCCATTATTTTTCACAAATGACGTTAGATGTCGATTGCAAAAAAAAAAAATAATTTACTTCATGATCCTCGAGACTATGAATTCACACCAATTGGAAGAAATCGAAGTTTTTCATACGACTACAGAACTTGGATTTGTCCCAATTCTTGTTTACCTAAATTTCGAATTCCGACTTGCAATACACTTTTCGCCAACCTACTACTACAAAAAAAAAAAAAAAAAAAAAAAAAAAAAAAAAAAAAAAAAAAAAATGGAAGACCATCTATTTGTAATAATAACTTGTCCAAACATTAATTTGTGAACGTCTCCACCTAACAACAGATTGGTAAGGAAAACTCCGTCGTTACTAAGTATTATTTTTATTTTTATTAATTTTCAAAGGTAAATTTTTCACCTAACGGTACAGCTGAAGAGAGTGTTTGACGACCATTCGAAAGAGTATTGAACGATTTTTATAGCTCCAAGAACTCTCGAGTCTAATGGCAAATTTCTGAAAATCTCCCAAGTTCAACACGATAGCTGCGATAACTCGAGAACCAATAACGCTATCAACCCCGCAATGGTCTCATTCGATTCAGCGTCCAAAAATCTATAGACATTGATACCAAAAACACCGTTTGCTGAAAAACGTTAGAAAATACATACTAATTTTCTCCCCCTCAAAACCCCCTAAAAATTCCCTGGAAATTGAGGTAGGTAGCCATTTGGTTGAAGAATTGAGCCGTTCTCAGGCCAAGGATGGCTTTTGGTGAAATTTGAGAATTCAGCTTTTATAGTTTTGTCTGAAAAGTTTTGAGGGCGGACGGACAGAATTTTTTTATTGGATATTCGGATTCTACATGTCTCCCTATGTAAAAAATCGAATTTTGAGGCGGTTTAGAATTTCCTTTTTTTGGGCGATTAAAATTTTTTATTATTGAATAATAAACCAAAATTGGAAAAGATTTTTAATACCGCGTTCTTTCGTGCTATGTATGATCTACTTCACGTGTATCTACGTCACGTGTACAAATGAAATAACTACCCAGATACAGCCGCCGTACCCACAAAGTCGAATTAGTTGGAAAAAATGCTTTCCAGATAGAGACTTAGCGTGTCGAACGAATTGCGTGACCGATCGTAATGTTGACGCCGTTTGTCGAAAAGGACGACCGTCATTCTCGAAAAGTATTAATATGTCACCGTGTGACAAGAATTGTCTAGCCAACAGACGAACAACGAGGGCACTAGCGAAAAATAGAATTAAAATGCTCTTATGAAAAGGGTGTGATAATTAATTGGTCGTAAAAAGCTATCGATTGGAGAATTGACCTTAGTCGATTGTACGTTAACCTTTTGCGTGTCGTGTTGGGCTTTCGCCTGAGCTCTCCGGCTACGTAGCAATAATATTTCTCTAAACATCGTACTCCGAATTCGAAAACTGGCGAGTTTATTTGTAATTGCGATGTTATCATGTTTCATTTAGACTCTGGAAATTTTTATAAAGATATCGCCGTAGGAAATTATCCGTAGCGCAGTGAAACGCCTAATTGTCCTGATAATAGTTCTATCTATCCCAAAGGTTCTCATTTTAATTTATTTTTATTTTTATTACCTACATATTTATCTAATTGGGCTTGTTTCCGAGTGGTGCACAAAAATAAAAAGTCTTGATCGCTAAAAATAATTGGATAAGTGAATATTAGTTGTAATCCCCACAAATAGAAATCTAAAAAATCTAGTAAAATGACATTTACCAGTTCTAATAGCGTGATATACAAAACACGAATTTCCACCCGTCATATTGTAATTTTGAAATTAAATCCGTATAGAAAACAATTTTTAAAATTATAAATCAATTTAAAAACGTTTTGATCAAAAAGTTGATGTTTTCTAAATGAAAATTGACCTTTTTCAACTGAAAATCGATATTTTTCTACTAAAAACTTAATTTTTATTCCTTTTTTTTTATTCCCTGAAAATTGACATTTTTTTCATTAAAATTATTTGTTTTTCAACCAAATTTTTTTCTGACGTTTGCCTATAGTAATTTAACTTCTCAGTCCGATGATACCATCAATGTATGCGAATACTTCCAAGTTTCGTAAAAATGTCGTTTCACTAAACGCATTTTCGTTACACGTATCATGACGAGCTCGATTACTTGTGAAGCGTTTATAAAACGAGAAGCCACGATAGTAATACGCGGAAGCCATTGAGACAGCTTTCAATGCCCATCTGTCGCTTGACATCTGATCGTGCGACATTTGCGTCCTGAAGAATTTCACCCTCCGCTGAGCTTGAAGTCTCATAATATAGTGAAAAATTCCAATTGAAAACAATGCCACGAAATTCGTTGAAACCTGACGCGACGATGAAGTGCTTCGTAGGGGATTATGTACAGGCGATGAGGAATAATAATTGCCATGTGACAAGGTAATTTGACGTGTCCCCATAAATCGGAATTTTGGAACATTCTTCTCGATTTCAAAGGGATTCTTATTCGGAGTACTGGAAATAGGTGTGTCAATGGGAACTGCGGCTCCTACGATAACGTTATCAATTCAAGTTATCAAGGAGGTTATTCATAAAGATTAGTATGAAACAGTCTTCCCCTAAAAAAATCTAGGAATGGGATAGTTTCCTTTCAAAATTTGTGTTAGTGAACGCCTGGACACGGGATGAGAAATGTATAACGTGGAGAAAGGTATAACTTTATTACAACTTGAGAAAATGATAAGTGTTAATTTTTACTTTCAATGACAAAAAATGTTGAAATAGGCAATTTGAGTTTGGAAAGTAATGGTCAATTCTGAGGAATGAAATAGTTTTCGGTGTATCCTATATGATGACCAAGGGATGGAAATCCGTTCATTTAACCTCATTCTCAATCAACATTGAAAGTCGGTAATCATTATTATTGGTTAGAATTGATTAGAGAAAGGATCGAATAGAGTTAGAATAGAATAGAATTGAGAACAAGGCGGTAACCATAAGAAACGTATGATTTAATGAAGTAACCAATACTCCTACGTTTAAGTTTTCAAAAATTGCAAAATGCACTAGGTAAAACTCTCCAATGTGATTGAGAGGTATTTTCGCATACTCGTTGGTTCCAAGCAGTTCAGTTGCAAAACAAGTTTAATGTTTCACTTCGGATTGCAAAACTAGTTACATTCAGAGATTGGTAACAAGAGATCCGAAATGATCACATCGTATTTCGAGCCCCATGTGGAATTTTTTTAGGCAAATTTAGAAAACAATTTGGTTTGGAGAGGCCCAATTTATGAAAAAAGCTGGTAAATTCCTGACTTGACCCTTTTTCTAGGTGGCCCAATTTGTCCCAAAAATAACGTCACCAGTTAACCTAACGCAGATTTCCGAGATTCATGATTCGAGCTTGTTAAACCGGTTAACCTATTCAAAGTGTTATCCAGTTGAGAAGATGAGTGGACACTTGCGAGCCAATTTAAGACGGAAATTCTCATTTCAACAATGGCGATACGAATACTTGATATATTAAACCTTGGCGAGAGGAAAAAAGGGTACGAGGAGAATTATTCCGGTGGAAGAGGCCGTGAGCGTGAATAATTCACTTGCCGAGAGGGCTCATTAGCCTTCGTTTTAAGTCTTTCGCAAGTTAAGTCGAGAGTAACTTAGCAAGCTGAAAAAATATCGCCTCTTCCATTATTTACTTGGCCACTAACAGCTCTTTCTGCTCTGTCGTTCGAGATGAAGAAGACGCGCGATTAGGCCCACTAAGTTAGCGCATGGAAAATTCCAAGCCTAGGTTAACCACTACGAAAAATGTTGGTGAAATTTAACAACTTGGGTTTTGAATGTAAGCACCTGAATAATTTTGAAATTTTTCAAAAACATTTGTTTAAGCAACTCAAAAATAATTTTTTTTTTTTAATGGAAGCGTTAAATAAAGAAAGAGTTGGCAAATGGTTCGTCTTTTGACTTAGAAACATTCTAAATTTTGATTCTTCAACTCCTGGAGTAAATTCTGTACTGTTTTCAAATACGACCAATAAAAAAAAACTGTTAATGATTTTTTTATTTGCGAATCTCCGCTATATTGGTTGTTTTATCTTTATAGTCCCGGATGTATTTTGCAAGACCTTTATCACACCATAAGCTGATTTTTTTTTCTCTGTTTACAGTGGGACGTGAGGATGTCAGTGGAGGGCTGGACCTTCTGGGGGTGCTCCAACTGCACAATTCATCACACCCCGGCGTCTCCATCACCCCAGGCATCCACAGTTTGACACCCGCCTTCTATTTACAAGGTTATAAACAATTATTAGCGTACGGTCTTACAAACAGCGAGATCGAATTTGCATTCTGCAGCGTCCACCTAGACAAAAGTATTGGGGAACTTGAATTGTCTCACTTGAACCAATTAAAAAAATTGCTGTGAATGACACATTCAAGATTCACATTTGGGGTCGTTAGTAACAGTGATAACGACAGATTTCGCATATAATTATATTAAAAAGCGACTAAAGTGACTTCAACTTTTCGAGCTAAACTCTCATAGTCTGTCCTCAACCTCCTTAATTATTGGAATATAATTTTTCCCAGTCCGAATTCAACCATAATCAATGCTTTACTTGTGCAATGCTTGAGTAATTTTTCCATCCAATAGAAAAACGTTGCAAATGATTGCACAGTGATTTATTATTCCTTTGCATCAATTATGATTTTAGAAGACCATCTGTGACAGTAACTATTTCTATGACTATGGTCATTTAACTATTTCTATTTGTCTTAATTATCTAATTAAAAGTTAAATTATTTGCCTGACGATGCAGCTGAAGAGAGCGTTTGACGAGTATAGAAGGGTTTTTATAGCTCTAAAAACTCTCAAGTTAAACCTTCATGCCAAAGTTCTGAAACAATGTCTGAAAATTCTCTTGCTGATTCTTAATTCTTCTTAATTCTACACGAAAGCTGCGATACCTCGAGAACCAACATAGTTCGTGGAGGAGTCGTAATAAATCAATTCCTAGATTGACCGAATAAAAATTCATCATTATGTGGCTGAAAAATAAGCTCTTAATTTATAGTACTCTTAATGACATCAGTTAGTCGATCTAAAAAAAACCCTAACGCTAATTTCTTATATACCTCCGATATCACCTATCTGAGGAACAGTACTTTTTGAAATTATTTTATTAATCTATTTAATCAGAAAAAATTAATATTTATTTTTATGGAAGTCAAAAATAAAAAAATAAATAGAATTTTTGAAAAATATTTTTTAAAACCTATAATAAATTGACGGCCCCGTGCTGGTCTCATTCCATTCAGTGATTCTACATGCCTTGAAGCGTAAAACATCAAATTTTGAGGGGAAGTTTAAAATTTTTTTCTAGGGCGATTTCAATGGTTTATTATTATTATTAGTATTAAAAGTAGAATATGGCACGGAAAATACATTTTCAAAAATGCGAATAACGTGGAAGCACATTGTGCAACACTGACGATAAAAGCCAAGCGTCATTTGCACAATGCTCCGAAGCTCTTGACGTAAAAGCAATGAGATAATTTTAAGCAAAGGAAATTTGTTCGAATAAAAGTCGAATTAATCCGCTGAAGACCCATTCGTAACGCGAAAGTAAAGTATGAATGGAGTTAGCGACGCCTAATTTCTCTCGTCGCGTGCTTGGCTGGCATTCCTTTAAAACTTGAACTCTCCCCTCCGCTCTCAAAAACACGCCAACTCCGATGCCGAACTCGTTACAGAGTAACGACAAATAAGACCAATCTATTTGATTCGATATTAGATGAATATCTTGTCGAGAATTACGGAACAATGAATTATTATACCGTTGGACAAATTTTCGTCTTTTTCGAAATGAGATGATTCGGCGAGGCACGTGTCACAAGTATTCGGTGGCATAACACGATCGGATGGGGCGGATTAATTTTGTAATCCAAAGATAAGATGTCTCCACATGTCAGGCTAGAAGACCAAATAATTCCAAAGGTTGACGGTATATTTCAGCCAACTTCCCATCGGTAGAGGGATTCAGGCACTAATTTGCTTAGCAACTTTGCCCGAACTTCGACACAATGTAATACCTCGTTGGAAAGTTGGGGAGATGAGCCTCTAACTTGATATTCAGGAGGTCCTAAATTATTCATGTACGGCCCCCGAACAGCAAACAATGGGGTTGGTTTCGGAAAGGTACGGCGAATTCCGCTTCCAATTTACGACGATATTTATTATTCAACAATCGAATTCTCGTGATTTTTCTACTTTAAGGGTCCAAACCACAATTGAATTGAAGTGAATTTTTAATTTTAACGGATGGGAAATGTGCTCGCAAGGATGTTTAAAATTTAAAAAAAAAGTGATTTGTCAAATAGATGAAAAAATTTTGGGTCATGGTAGCAGAGAAGAAATTAGACGGGTGGGTCTTTAGTCCAACGAATCGACGAATTTTTCAGTGAAATTTATTTTGTCAATTTATAATGAAGAAATACGCGAAAAAAATTGTGCGGAGCAGAAAATCGATAGTTTTTCTACGAAATAAAATTAATTTTATGCTCAGGTAGCTACCGTGACCTGAAAATACCTGAGGTTGGCTACAGACAGGCTGTAACTCTTCTGCAAGACTCGGCCGAATTCACGATGAGCGCTTCGCTCAGGCAGGAACTGGCGAATTCCGGTACGCTCATCTCGTTTTCGCAAGGGGTCAACAGGTGAGTCGATTTCTAACAAAGTTTCCCAATATATAAATATGAAAAAAGTTTTACATTTTTCAAATCAATGAAAAATTTCGTATTTAGGTATTTAGAGCTTCAATCGAGCGGTCGAAAGGACGAGGTCCGGCTTCATTACACTTCCAGTATGGACAACGCCGTCCACGTTGAAACCTTTCCGTATCGGCTGGCCGACAGGTCTTGGCACAAACTTGCCCTGTCGGTCAGCGGATCTCAGGTTTGTGGTTTTTAAATATTTTTAACCATATAAAAAACCAAGAGAAAAGTAAGGATACAAAAAAGGAAACCTACGATCTAATGTGAAAGATGCAGACTTGTTTCGGTGAGTCACCAGGTCGTATTTACAATATTGTAGTGAATAATATTATTCACTGAGGCTAAACCCATTACCGTTTGATAGGGAGCGCCGCTTAACACTGTTAAACAATAATAATTTTTAATTATTCTACCCTGAATTTTCCTCCGACTCCTCCTTGAATATCTCACCCCTGATCTTATGACAAGGCCAAGTTGCAACGAAAATAATGCCCAATCAACATGGTAAACTTATCTAGAGCTTTCACTTGTCTTCTCACTTTTCCCGGGTTTTACCGTCAACTCGCTTTTGCTGCTTATTATGGACTTATAAATATATGATTGAATGATGATGAATGATGTTTTCACCATATATGATTTGTTACAGGTTCAATTACTAGTCGACTGTCATCCCGTTTACCGAAGAGTACTGACAAGGCCGGTTGACACAAACTTCACGCTTCCTCAGCTCTCGCTTTGGGTCGGCCAACGTAACAACAGGCATTCGCTGTTCAAGGTTAGACTTGGATTAAATTGAATAGAGTTTCAACCAACAACTTGCCAACCGAATTCAAAAATGAACATTTTCAGGAATTTTTCCAGATGAAATAAATTATACGAAATAAATAGTTGAAATAAATTAGAATCATTTCAATAAATTGAAGTGCTATTACGACGATTTAGATTCAATCCTACGCCTCTTCTGAGGTGATTTACATTTTTCCATTAGACTTCTATCCTGCTGCAAGATCACCGTTGCCCTTGACCTTCAACCGGCCCTTCCTCGTTACACTAGACGGTTGCTCGTGTCGTGATAATCATCACTTTTTCCCCAGTGAAATGAACAGTATCCACCGCATTAGGATGTTCTGCTGTTAATTTTATAGCTGAGGTTTGGATATGTAATAGCTTCGAAGGAGAAACAACTAGCGCGAACTCGAGTCACGTGATGCCGGCTCGGAGGGCTCGGATGGATGCGATCGATAGACGCTTTGAACCGGCTCGTGCGGTGCCGGGTCCGGCTAGAACGTGACTTTGTCGTCGAATTTTTTCACTATATAAAACTGAATCGGACGAGGAAAGAATTGACCGTGGAACTGGGCTTATGGAAATCGCTGGGATTGCTGGGAAAAACATCCAAGTTTTAATTTTCGGTTTTGCATTTTTTCACGTACCTTATTTTTATCATTTAGTAATTTTCGTTGAAAAATCCAAGTTTTTTTATAAACGAAGATTTCGAGATATTATCCTTTTCATCCAACTGGTTGATTTATCGCACTATTAATAAAATAAAGTATATTATGGTGGATTATTTAAAAACTTCCATGATGGTAAATTTTTCAACAGTTTCGTCATTGATAGCTCCTTCTGTAACTCTGTGGCTACCATACGGAGCGAAAATGCCATGCTTCAAAGTGGTCATAGCGACAAAGCCTCGAGCTTAAAGAATTTATCGACCGCCCTATGGGCCGAGCACTATGCTAAAAATGAGGACGATTCAAGGGAAAGCCGCTATTGTTAGCCTTTGCCGATCAGATTACGAAAACACGAACAGCGTTGACAGGCGATAGTGGATTTTTCCTAATTTTCAAACGAGACGCATCGATTAGGAAAGAATAGGGGAAAGCAGTTTAGTAAATTCCTTATTCCGAACTGCTCGTCTTTAATGCTACGATCATTTTTGGAGAAAACGTTTTGACAAGGAACAAGAACGAATGCCTGATTTTTTCTAAATTATTGAACATTAAACCATTCTTAACGCGAAATTTTTTTTTCTAACCCCCTCCCAAAATAGATTGTTTCCAAGAAAGTAGAATCCGATTATTAAATAAAATAAATTAACCAGCTTAAGAGTGTTTAACGAGCACTCCAGCGAGGCAGCGAACTATTTTCATAGCTCCACAAATTCTTATGCTACAAACGGTTCCAAATTTCTCAAAATCTCGAATATTCCACTCAAAAACTGTGATAACCCTCAACTCTATCAATCCCATACTTTTGTGAACGTTTTCACCTAATAACATGTTAGTAACTAAGGGCAAACTAAAAATCGTAACTTAATTTCTTTTTTCTAAATACATGAGTAACGTTGGCACACCGTACAACTGTTTGCCATGCCTTTCAAATTCAATACTGATGTCGCAGGAGTAGCGATCCTCGATCAGTTTTGTCAACCAACGGTAAACTTAGGTGCACCATTCGATCAAACAGAGAACCTGGTTCGGAGAACTGGGCTTTTATGTTTTAAAAATAGCTATGAAAATCACAAAAACCTCGAAATATTTATTTTTAACCGTTGTTTTCAACGGCCCTAAATCGAGAAATAACCACTGAAACAATTCTGAAAGTTCTGTCAAGAAAAGGTGTAAATTGAAGTCACATTAATATTGCCTTACGATACAGCTGAAGAGTAATTCCGACTAGTATAGAACGATTATTATAGCTCAGCAAACTTATTGAAAAGTTTCTCAAATTCTCAAAAATTCTCGTAAAAGCTGCAATAACTCGAGAATAGTTTCAATGTCTCAAAAACATTGTAAAATACAAATGCTTCCCAGAAAATCCCCTAAAATCCTAATGTTTTTACGTTTGGGATTACGATGGTTTATTATTTAATAATAAACCAAACAAGAGACGTCATTATAAAACTGTGTGATTCAGGTAGATAGGTGGTGGGTAATGCAAGTACTTACTATCATAAAATGTACTGGTCTTTCAACTTGCGCAAAGTTTTAGCCGAAGAAGACATAACAACTTTCGAAGTTTTCCAAGATTTGTAACTTGCACCAGTGATAGCATAAAAAAAGTCGTCAATTCAGATGTTTGAATGTATCATAATTTAGGTAATTTAACTGTCCATATTTTCCCCAATTAGTGTACCTATCCATTTCTCAACCGTTTGTGCGCTATTCAACAATATTGGTGAAATAAACACGAAAAGATCCCATTTTTCAACGTTCAACGTTCTTTTCATCAATTTATTGCAAAAGAAACCAAGAATGGAGCATATATTATTGATATACACATCAGCAACTATCATTATGCTGAATTTGAGCGAAATTGACTTCAAAAAATTTTTCGCGAAAAATCCAATGGGTACCCCTGCGATTTTTTTTAACCGATCAGTAAACGATTTTTTACTCTTCTCCCAATAGAGATAAAAATCTGAAATTTTCAGGAAAGTTGTATCTTACCATCATGTATTTTTGTGATTTTTTTCAATTCCCGGAAAAAATTGCAAGTGGTCAAAAAAAATAAGTTTTAGAACGCTCAAAAATTGCTCTTTAACCGTGCTTTTCGGGGTCAAAATGAGTTTTAATCAATTCTTTTATTACGCAGGAGTCTTCATTCAAATGCCTGACACACGTACATAGCAAAAAATTTGGTGAAAAAAAGTTAAACAGCGCCGCAGAAATTATTTTCCGTTTATTGAGTATTTAACCGGCCGAACATCCGACGCAAGAGTGAAAAATTAAACTTTTGTTCTTAAGCGATTTTGAAAGCGTTTCTTATAGGAAATTTAACGCTGAATCCGAATTTCAGATCAAAATAATGGGAATTTGACGACGACTATCAGTTTTTACCATTTTTAGTACTACACCGTTATTTTTATATTTTTCAACAGCACTGTTAAGTATTAATTTATTTCTATTTCTTATAGGAAATTAGACGTATAATTGGAATTTCAAGCGAAAAGGATCAAATTCTAACAATTAATAACTTCTTTGGTTTTTCATACTTGTGAAGTTTTAACTTTTGAATGTTTCTCGCCACGTTCGTGAATTTTGAAAAAATGGGTTCTATGGAAGCAATTAGAGAAAATTTAATTGAGACTCAATTAAAAATAAAAAACCGCACGGATTATTTTTTGTTTTTGAGATATATTCCACTTTTTGGTTGAATTTCTTCAGACGGTGGCCTTTAATTCTAAGCAACCACTATTTCTTTCATCCAAATCCTTCCATCCACTTTTTCAATCAATCGTATAACTCTCCTCCTCCTGCTTCTGTACTTGCGACAGATTCCATCGAAATCGGATTGCAAGCGGTGGAGGATCATCCGATCAGCCTAACACCCTCAATTGCTTCCATTTACTACGTAAACAGGGAAGTCAAAATTAATAGTCTCTAACGTGTGACCTAATGCGTCGAATCACGCATCATGTTGATACGGATTGTAATCAAGTCGAGCGATATTTTGTAACCAGCTATTTAACTGTATCGAAATGAGATACGTAGGCCGTGTTAAGTAATGCGAAGTATCGAGTCACGTTACGTTTATTAAGCACACAAGAGCGGCTGCTTATCGGTTCGTATCGATCCTTTGATGACACCATCTGTATAAGAAAACATAGGTTTTTATCGGAATAGTTGGCGATCTTGCCCGCCAAGTAAAACTGTTTCGAAGCGACCCAGATTCAATTCATGGATAGCACACGTAATGCCCTCACTAACACAGCCGTTGACGACACTACTACAAAACGTTCCACCTTTGGCGCAGGCGGTCGGTCTAGCCTCGTCCCTAACTGTCCTTTGACATGCACTGGATCAATCGAAGATGCGATGCCTGGTCACCATCGAGCGAAGTTGACTTTCAGACGGGAGAATCGAAATCCAACGTGGCAAAGAAAAAAGAGGAACGTGGCTCGAGGTGATGCATTTTTCCAATGCTGCTACAATAATTGCGGTTTCACTTTTTTTCGGTTCGTCCGGTGTACGAACTTGAATATACACTGGAAGTAAGCATTCTGCAAACTTCTTCAAGAACTCTGCCTAATTTATTATGTGAGCATGACGTCCACCATGATCGCGGCAAGCTATTGACTCTTGTCGAGGGTTGGCTTTGTGCGATAGGTTGGAAATATAGCTGTTAACACTTTCAAAACAATTAGACGGCCTGGAGGGAGTTGGTCTTTGGATGATTTTAGGATGAAAGTTAAAACGACGGCATCATCCGCAACTAGACGTTTGAAGACAATCGCTCCAAGTTCACCATTTTCCATTTTATCTGTACATTTCATCAGATAATTTTCTTTTTCTTTCGTTCGGTCTTCGTTTTGACAAAAACTCATCGATTTTGACGAAACGTATCGGTAAAACGGAAGAATCAGCAAGTATAGCGTAACAGTTGAACTTTCAGAACGTTGACGTTTCTATATCGTGTAGATTGAGAAAATCGTTACTTGAACACTTCAGCGTTCTTTTATTTTGGAAATCGCGGCAACGGATAATTTCCTTTCAAAAATCATTTGCACCAGTGGATGTTCATGACATCAAAATTGGCGAACGATTTGGGAAATGATTTGCGGAAGATCGCTTCCGACGAGTGTTTTTGGAGCAAGTTTCTATCACACGATAGGAATCGAAAGTTTTCGCCAGGGAATATTAACTCCCTTCATTTACAAATACTCAGCTGCAACGGTGCAGACTGGTTTGAGATGGCCAGGGCTGGTTAGCACTCGACAAGACTCTACACTTGGCTGAGAATCTTTTAGATTTCCCTCGATCACGCCGAAATTTCAAGCTTCACAACGAACCGTTCTAAGTGATAGTTTTATTGAACGTTTTTCCTCAAACACGGACGATTTTTACTTCCAAATCATTGCAAAATCATTTCATCTGGCCACGTGCAACCAGTTTTCCCTTCCCATGCTGTCCCTTGACAAATCTCCTTCCTATACGGCAAGCCGCGATTTCCCGGAGGAAAACAAAAACTTTTCCTACCTTACTTTCGCGACCTTTTTATACCTTGGCGATTTCTCCTCACGTTTCCATGGCCATTTTCTCATTTTCTGAGGAAAAGAACATGCCTGTATGGTCAAATATGTCTAGTCATACGTGATTTTTAAATTAATTAGAATCCTGCGCTTGGAAAACGATCTAATGGCCAAATCTTCGCGATAATCGATAGATTCCATTCAGTGAACTCGACTGTTCGAATTCGGCTAAATGACCTGTCGTCAAATATAATCGTTTCGACTTGACGACTCTGACCTTTAACATAAAGGCTCGAGAACCGTTTCGCAACCAATGACAAATCGGATACATCGGGAAGGGTTCTTTTTGTCCGAAAAATCGGCCAACCCGTTTCCGGTGATTAGTCGTCGTCGCAAATTGTCCTCCTTCGCTGAAAGGAACTCTGAACGGACGAGGAATCAATTCACTCTCCATTGAGTGTTTTCTGTCTGCCTGCGGTCTACTGAAGTATGAACTCTGACATTTGCCCGGTGAATCCGACGCTGGGCGAGCACCCGTTGGATAGAACTTGATTTAGCCTGTCGCTGGGAAAGGACCGATTAGGAAGGTATAGAACCCAACTCGAGTGGCAAACGCTCGTCAAGGGAAATCGACCGTCTTGTCTGTTGATCAACTATTCAATTAGCGCCCGCTTGTGTGCAAATTGTTCCAAATCGTTCCCTTCTATTGCAATTAATTGTATCAATGCATTTTATCACCCGAATATTCATTAAATACTGTCATTTGTCTCTATTATCCCATATCTGTTAGCGAAATAACTATTCGTATGTAAACGCGCGGAACAAAAAATATTTTGAATGTTCGGAATGAGGAAACTGATCAATACTCCTACAATTTAAGAGAAAATGGCCCCGTTTTTACTTTTTTTTACCTATTTTTTTTTTTTTTTAATTTTTAGCCACTGTTTCGTAAAGTAAGTAAAATAAAAATCCTCGCAAAAAAAAAACTAATGACGTACACAACGTGGTAGGTTTCTTCGGTTCAAGCCATTTTCAAACTTGGCAGGTCCACAAGAAACCTTGATTTTTACGAAAAAATTTAGTATAGTCATCGTTCGGTTATCTTCGTGGCATGTTGTTGCTTTAAAAAGTCTATGCAAATTTCCCTTGTGATTTTTGTCACTTTATATCTGGATTCTGTGCTAAATTGTCTGCAAGAAAGCCTCTTGGGCAACATGACACTCCATTTCAGAATATTTCAATCAAGAATTATTTGCTAATTGATATTTCTATACCACTTATCACAGGTTTGAGTTATTCAAACTCCTCGTTTGTTATGCTCCTCGTGACGCCTCTCGCTTTCTATCGGTGATGAGTGACAGTAGGCCTATTCTACAAGATTCACTTGATATGAAAAACTTAGGAACTAGCAACTTTCGCCCTCTTCTTTCGCCTATTCGAAATCTTATCGTTCTCAAAGTTGGTCTGCATTTCCCGATCGAAACGGCGAGCGACGACGACACTAAATCCGACGGCCTGGTAAAACACGCTTCCCATTCAACTGGGGGGCCCCGTTTCGTGATTATCTTTCACTTCAAGAGCTTTGGGGGTTTCTCGAATGAGCATTACAAGACGAAGGGGCGTTTCAGCCGAGATTACCTTCCAGGATAGGTTTGCGTGACTTCCCGTTTCAACCAAAGTATCGTCTATTTTTCTAGCCAGAGATGAGCTATCTAACTTTTTGTGTAAGATAGCCCTGAATTTTGAAATTAATTAAATTTAGAGTTTAGGCCCGGTGGTCGGTATAATTTCTTTATGTCGTACAGTATGGGAATCGTAGTATTTACCAATAAATTAAGAAATTGTTCCAAGTAATTATTTGCATCTTGAGTTCTGTAGCTCCAATTTTAACAAAATAATTGGACAAAATATTATGGTCCGGTTTTGGCGTATTATTCAATAAAAAACCATTGTGATCGCCCAAAAAAAAAAAATTGTCAGCACCCATCTTGGTCTGACGATGCTCAATTCTTTAACCAAAACGCTACCTAAATTTTAAGGGTATTTTTTTAGGGGTTTTAAGGGGGAGACAATTCATATTATCTAACGATTTTCAGAGAAAAGTGCACTTAGTATCAATTTCTATAGATTTTTGGACGCTGAATCAAAACACGAAAGCAGTGTTAACTCGAGAACTATTGATCGGTTCAGCTTCCATACATATTTGTCTGAAAAAATTGGGAAATACGAATTCCCCCTCTCGAAAAACTTTTAAAAAACCTTAAACTTGAGGTAGCAATTCGGCTAAAGAATTCAGCCATTGTCAGACCAAGTTTGATTTTTGGTGAAAATTGCAATAATTTAGCCATTGCAATTTCGTCAGAAAATTGTTGACAGTGTTCGGTGTATGGCGGACGATGGATGGATGAAATTTTGTTATCGGATATTCGGATTCTACACGCCTTGAAACGTAAAACATAATCGTTTTGATGGGGGAATTAGACAATGTTTTTTCTTGGGCGATTACAACGGTTTATTATTTAATAATAAACCAATATGAGGAACAGCTTCATATAGTTTTTATGCTAATTTTTGTTTCAGGGCGCTCTCCAGGACGTACGGATCATCCGGGGAGCACACGGTTACCTGAATCAGTGCCCACAATTGGACACGACATGCCCGACTTGCGGAGAGTTCGTGTCCCTCCAGTCCAAGCTCGCAGACCTATCCATCCAACTAGGACAAGTAACTAAGAGGGTGAGTAAATACAACTGACAAAATCAATACGAAGTTTTCGGGAATAGATTATTTTTCTGGCCGATTTTACATACTCGAGTTTTTGGAACGAAACTTGATTGGAAAAAATCCTTTGTTTAGTGCACTTATCGGGGAAAAATAACGATCATTACGCTTCACATCATCGTCATTCTTCGTTGTACTTTTGATTTTCTCTACAGAGTAAAAAATATATTGAACTTTACAGATCGTAATTTTTTCCTGAAAAAAGCAAGAAACAAACGATTTTTCAGGATAAATAACGAACCAAGAAATGGATATCCTGAGCACCAACCAAACATTGCTTAGTTGATTTTTATTCTCTTTCCTCATTTTCAGCTGAAGGAAGCGGAGTCACGCATTTCTGCGGTTGAAGTGTGCGACTGCATCAAGTCGTGTACGGTTAACGGCACGATAAGAGCGGACGGTTCGTCGTGGCAAGTCGATTGTGATATCTGCTCCTGCGTTGTAAGTGGAATTTTAAAAATTCATTTATTCGCAAAAAGATGGGAAAGAATCCACTGTGGTCGGTTCTGGCGTTCAATTTGACAAACTCGAACATGATTATCTCTTCCTTATAATTCGAATATAATTAGAAACCTTATAGGTCGAATATAATTTTCCCACTCGCCATCATTAAAAAAGCTGCTAATCGGCTACTGAAACTTTCCTGCGTGTGAATAAGCTGGTAATAATTAGGAAAATAAGGAGAAAACTAACAATAAATAATAAAGCGTATAGAAATATTATTTTTCTTGGGACTTGTCTCAACGAGGAGGGAATGAAAATAGAAGAAATGCTGGCAATGCTAGACATCGTTAATTGGAGACGGTTGACTGAAGTCTATGAGACTTGATTATGAATCTCCTTTTAATAACTACTGCACGAGAGCGTGTAGAAAATATTGTTTTGCAGGAGCTATTCTAAAATCAAGTAGGATTGTTTGCTATCAATATTTGCACTTTTTTTACCACGATCCAGTTTAGATAGAATGAATTATTTTGAAATGAGTATTCGCACTGGTGCATTTTTACCAGTAATGTATAGATAATTCTCCGGTACTAGTTTTTGAGATAAAACTGTTCATCAGTCAGTTGCACATGTTTATTTCAACCAAAATGAATCGATTCCCAGTAAATCTTAAGAATCCAATGAGAACGAAACGCAGTTGTTCACCAACTCCGTTAAGGTGACACTTATTTTGCCGATAAGGCCATAATTATTGAATAATATTCAACTATTTAGCCAGTTCTTATGCACTTATGAAGCAAAAAAAAATCTCAAATTACAAAAATCACATTTTTTACCTCTGGACAACGTTAATAACGGAGGATACAAAAATTCCCTCACGTACCACGCTAAGGGCAATGCAACTCAATTTGCTTGACATTCCTGTCTTGATGGTGAGGTAGACACAGTCGGTAGTATTATAGAGATACATCATTCAGCCTATATTGGTAGGCTCACATAGTAATATCAATGGATCATCTTTTCTTACAATAACAATGTACCACAAATTAATCAGCTGGCGATGTTCTTCAAAGACACACAGGAGTAGTTTAGTTTGTTTCAAAAATTTAATAAACATCCTTTTCCGGCAACCCAATCATATGGAAGATCCATGCAAATTCAATAATCATACGTCGCAGAAAACCGTATCGTAAACTTCAGCAAAAATAAATAAATAAATAAAATAAAATAAACAAATAAATATAATAACAAAATAAATAAAAAAGAACGATGTTACAAGCAAAAAAATAAAAATAATTAAAATAAATAATAAAAAATAAAAACATACTTGTTTCTAGTTACTTTCCGTGTTGGCGTTGCCTGTCCAGTGTTTTTTTTTTTAATCTACCGTAAGTATTTTGAAGCCGTCGACTACTCAATAAATCTATTGTTATCGTTTGCGTAGCATGGAGTCGTGGAATGTCGTCCTGTACAATGCCCGAAACCGAGTTGCAAAAAGCCGATTCTTCATCCTGGCCAATGCTGCCCCACGTGTTTGAGTAAGTTGAAAAATGCGTATCAATAAAGCGAATGTGTAAAAAAAAATTCTATCGGATTAACAAGCGACTTATTCTATTCGCTTCTAGAGCAATGTTACCTTAGAGGCACCCTATACGAGCATAGTGAGGTGGTCAGTCTGAAACAATGTGTTCAGTGTGAATGCCACGATGGATCTATGCACTGTACAAGAATCGATCCAGAGACTATGTGCCCGCCGCTTGAATGCCCACTCACCGAACAGTTCAGCGTTCCTGACGAGTGCTGCAAATTTTGCCCAGGTGCTGAAGGAATGATTTTTTTTGTCATAATCATCAGCGTTCAATTTTTCTTGACAGATGAGATATAAACTAGCGTGTAATTAACGTCGATTTCGTTTTTTTCAAGGTGTGGATTACTGCATTCAAGGGCACCAATGTCATGAGAATGCTACCTGTCTAAATTTGGAAACGAGATACGCATGCCACTGCAATTCTGGCTTCAAAGGCGACGGCTACACTTGCCAAGGTACCTACTCATAATAAGTGGCAGCAAATCGCTTTTGGTCGGTTTGCTCAAGTCTGAAACTGAGAATTGAACTGAAATTACAGGAACTTCATAAATTAGTATTGAACACTTGGAAAACATTGTAATGAAACAATAGATTGGTAACTTTAACTATAAAAGGGAAACTTAGCAATAATCGTAATTTAAAATATTTTTATCTCTCTTGATTATCCAGTTAAAATTTAAATTATTCCTCTAGCGATACAGCTAGAAGTGTTTGAAGAGCATTCCAACGAGTATTGAACGTTTTTTATAGCTCTAAAATGTCTCGGGTTAACCAACATGCTTAAGTTCTCGAAACTTCGACTATGCCGCACAAAATAATTAATAACTCGAAAACCATTGAAGCTATCTGCTCCGTAATGGTTTCATTCGATTCAGCACCCCGAAATCGATAAAAATTGACACCAAACACAACCTTGTCCAAAACCTTGGAATATACGAAGTATCCTCGTCTTGAAAAACCCCAAAAGCACCCTCGAATTTGAGCTAGCGATTTGGCTAAAGAATTGAGCCATCATCCGGCAAAGATTGATTTTTGGTAAACATTTCAAGTACGTAGCTTTTATAGTTTCATCAGAAAAGAGTTGATGACGAACGTTGGACGGACAGAATTTTTTCAATGGTATAATTGGATTCTACGTACTATGAAACGTAAAACATCAAATTATGAGGGGGTTGGAACTATTTCGTGAGCGATTACAACGGTTTATTATTGATTAATCAACCAAAACCGGGATCATCAGTCTCACATCATCAATGAATTTTTAACTCCTCGCATTTTCGCTCACGTTTCCACTAACCGCGATTTTTCAAGGGACAGAAGATGCGTGTATGGCCAGCTATTCAGGGTAGTACCTTCTTCTCTCATCTCTGAATTTATTCGATCTGCTCATTGCTCTTCCACCATTTCTCGCTGTAAGTTAAGACCAGCATGTGCTCATAATAATGTTCCAGACATCAACGAATGCCTAATGGAAGGTGGGCTGGAAGGACATCATTGCCACAGCAACTCAAAATGTGTCAACACGAGAGGCGGCTATGAATGTGAGTGCTTACCTGGTCATCGAAGAGTCGACAGGTAACTATTTTCCCTTCTCTTGCCGTCTGTCGAATCGATGTGAGAGAGAAAAACCAGGCGAGTCGTTCCAGAAATTTTATGTGGTGGCAGAGCACTTCGGGTATCCAGTGGTGATGTGAGTCCACGGGATTTCCATTGTATGAGGTTTCACATCACCCTGAGGTGCCTGAAAGAATGCAATTAAATGCAGCAAAAAAAAAATACAATTTCGGAGAGCGAGTCACCAGGTTCTAGCCTCGCGAGTTCAACGCCGCAAATTGTTTTGTGTCATCATAATATTCTGTGTCATTAAGGTTCAACTGTGCCGAAGTTGACGAGTGCATGAGCGGCGTGCACGAATGCAACAAACATGCGAAGTGCATCAACACCCAAGGTTCCTACCATTGCATTTGTTCAGAGGGTTACACCGGCGATGGCTATAATTGTTCACGTAAGTACAGTAGAGCCAATTTCAATAGACGCGTTTCAATTGCGAATAATTTTCAACTCGATATAAAATTTGCTAACATTGTTTTGCAGCTGTATGCGAGTCGCCGTGCGAGAACGGTGGTACGTGTATTGATAGCGGTATCTGCTCTTGTCGCCCTGGCTACCAAGGGCCATCATGCGCGGAAGATTTAGACGAGTGTTCCACCGGCCTACATTCGTGTGACAACTCGTCTGTCTGCGTTAACATGCCAGGCTGGTACTACTGCACTTGCGGACCCGGATATATCCCATCGTTACCGCATCTGCAACATCAGCAGCTTTGCCAAGGTAAGATTGATTCGAGTTTAGAGGTCTCAACTTGATTCACATGCTGGTGAAAAACGGGGACAAGGAAAGAGCGAACCTGATTGGCAAGTTATCAAATTGCAGTCCACTGCTTCCGTTCTAAGGTTAATCACGCCAAGTTCCCCAGATTTCTGCATTGTGCTCAATAGAATACAAATGTACTTTTATCAACCAATCTACACATTGAGTAACCTCAGGATGTCCATTGTTACTTATATTTAACCCTTTTCAACAGATATTGATGAGTGCACTCTGAAAAACCATACATGTCACGAGTCAGCGGTATGCGTCAACCTCGAAGGGAGCTACAGGTGTACCTGTCCACCCACGAATGACAATACAACCGAATGCAAATTGAGTAAGCCCAATCAATAAAATTTCTCCTCTGCAAGACTAAAAAATAGATCAAACACTCGCAATTTATGTGATTCGTTTTACTTTTCTCAAAGGTTGCCTACTAAACGGGAATGAAATCGAAGACGGCGAATTAGTTCCATCGACAGATTGCACCAATTGTCTCTGCGCTGAAGGTCAACTGACTTGCACCAAACGGCCTTGCGACTGTTCGACAGCGCCTCCTCCTCACTGCTGCCCTCAGTGCTATCCAGCTACCTACTGCACACATCAAGAACTTGCTCACGTCAAGTTTGCTTCAGGTGACAAGTGGATTTACCAATGCCAGACCTGTGAATGTTTGGTAAGTGATTGGAAGTTTGGAAATTATTCACAATTTTCCATAGCCTCAGGCGCTTGCTCTGAATGGGGAACATGCAAGGAAAAACAAGCAATTAAAAATGTATTTCATACCAGTAGGATTATAAAGTTGATTTTGAGGACTTTTCATTTAAAGAACTTAGTTCTTGAATTATTTATTAGTTATGATTTAAGGAGGTATGCCCAAATACAAGACTTATTTTTATTTGTTCACTGATTGAAAGCGAATTCGGTTTTGTATATTATTCAGTATTTGAGTCTGACTCCTCAAAGTCACGCACATTAGGTTTAGGTGATCTAGCTAAAATCTAAAAAAAAAGAAAAGCACTATGATACCAAAACGAATTATCGATATACAAATAAAAATCGATCGAATAATTATAGATAATATCAGTTTTTAAAAATTAATATAAAAATATCTGTTATTGGAACCAAAATATCGATATTATCGATACCAAGATCCCATCCCCATTTTGAATATTGATTTTTAATGAATGTGTTTTGTGTGAAAAATAGCTTTGTTGTTCAACAAGACCTACCATAATATCATTTTTTACGACCACGCACAAAAGCAATGCGGGCAAAACACAAATAATTTTTTCCCATACATGCATTCCCCAATGGCATTAATAGCTAGGAGTGAGAGCAGAAAACACACATTGCACCCTTTGAGTCCACGAATCCAAATCGGAACTTACCATTTATTATTTTCCAGATGGGCGAAATCGATTGCTGGGAAGTTGAATGCCCGCCTGTCTGGTGCGAGTCCACAGTTCTATCTACCAGCGATTGCTGCCCCCGCTGCCCATACGAACCACCGTGCAACACAAGCACAAGCGGCTGCAGAGCCGGACCAGGTCTTCCTGGACGATATTTCCAACCCAAACCTTGGTCCGACATCAACACCTGCTCCTCTTGTAACTGTAAGGTAAGGTTGATAGCTAAAATTATCCCTTGCGATGATGGCATTCGAACAGATGTTGCCAACCATGCAAGCAGCTCTGCATAAGTAATTGCAGGCAGTGACTAGTCATCGAGAATTCAATCTTGAGGACGCCATTTTTGACGGATTTCTTAGGATATATCCAGTCATCAACTGGATGAACACCGGTGTCAGATTCACAACCTGTATTCAGGAGTTCTTATCTAAATCTACGCATTCCAGCATCCATTCAGTTCAATACGAAGGACAGAACAAGGAAATTCTCAAATATCAGTTTGACTAGAGGTAGGCGTTTCTGCTACATTGTGAAAATGTGGGATTTGTAGTTTTCCCCCTTTTTAAACTCTGTTGAAGTATATAAACCAACCAGCAGACGAAATAGTTTCCTATGTTCTATGGACGATGGATTGATTGAAAATAAATCCACATTAATTCAGGCAAAACGTTTCTGGCATTTGGTCATGGTTTATTATGTTGGATTAGTTCGATTCGAGAGGAAAACCCATAATATATATCATCATTTCTGAGCTTCAATTTTGTTACCTTTAAGAAAGAAAGCGTGATTCCCCGCCGTTAACAAACATTCCTAGACCTCGAGCGTTCAAATAATTTTTGCAGCCAAAATGCATTCTAGATGCGAACAATATTTGGATAACGAGGAAGTACGGTATGTGATAGTTACGATAAAAATCTATCGTCAAGAAAACATGCATGACGTTTAAATATACTGACCCTTGGGGAATGTGAATAATTTCTAATACAAAAAATGACTGGATAGGCAGGATTTACTGTGGTGACCCTAGCGATGAAGATCAGGTGCCATTCACTCGCCATTGCAAACATTATAAAGACCTCTAGCGTCAAATATATTTTGTTTTTCTGGCCTCTAAAAATCTCAACAGCGAAAAAACAGTCAACGACGAAAGTACTGAGAGGATCCAAACAAGTTTTGTGAACCTTCAAATACAATCATTTTTGCGGTCTGTAAAAATCAAAATATTGTCAGTATGCGAATATAGCGGAAGTAATGTATGTGAGCCGCTTGATAAAAATCAGACATCATTCAATCGCCGTCCCAAACCTTTCAAGACCTTGAACTTTCAAATATATTTTTTCTGACTGTAAAAATCAAAATACCAAATATACCAGTGAAATCGTGAAAAAACGCGGAGCTACTATGTGTGACCCTGGATACAAAAAATCTAGTAATATCTGCTCCCCATAACAAACATTTTAAAACCTCAAATGTTGAAATTTTTTTACTCTTATAGCCTGTAAAAATATAAAAAGAAAAAACTTTGAACGGTTATATCACAAATGCACATTGTGCTATCCAAAATTCAATAAAAGCTAATATGGATGTTTTTGGAGGGATTGTTCTGTTTGTCTTCAACTGTTAATCTGCAAACGGTGTAACGGTTTCAACATGTTGTCTTAAAGTTTATTATTATAACTTAAACCGTAAATACACATCGACTCTTTTTGAATCGATTCCCATCTGAATTTTGAAATTGTTGCAGGTGCCGTTCTGTGACCTACTGGTGAGCAATTCTGCGTTTTGTGTGCATCGGTAATTCACGTACCCTTCACTTTACAAATGGCTCTGACGAACGGTCGATCTCCTTCGCCAAATTAATGGTCAAGATTTAGAGAGTTTTTGGTTCTTGAAGGAAACGTTCCATGATCCTTTCCAATGAAAAACGGCCAACTGCTTGAATGGTCGAGCTTATTTAGTTCCCAAGTACTTCAAGAGATCTCATTACTCTGCTCCAATGGCCAGTGTAGCCAAGCTTTGAGCAGGACCCGTCCAACTGTCACCTACAGCGCTTACTGTATCTTATAGCCTATAATAAGTAGATGCATTACTATCCACGAAATGACAATTTGCTCTACGTAAACAGAAAGAAGGAAGGCTCGATAATGCCATATGAGCCTCGCATTTTCTAAGATTTTAGTAGGTTAGCGTTCAAATGAATTTTGCCCATGCTGAGAGGAAAAACCGAATGAACCAAGGGCGCTCTAATTGAATTATTATTTCTTTGGATCATCGTGACGACCGTTCGGCGGGTTCCATTTTATTAACTACTTTTTAAGTAGCCGTTATTCGACCATATTTCACATGTCATGTTTGCACATGGAATGTACATCCATTGATGTGAACGTTTTATTTTTTCAACGCATGCGTTTCTCCCGTTGCCATGGAAAATAATTGGAAATTCCGAATCCGCGTTTTCCCAGCTTTTCAGAGCAAACAGAAATAGCCGAGAGTTTCTTCTGGTGTTTTATGTAGTTTGGTTCTATGAGATGAAGTAATTTATGTATTTACCTATCCAACTAACTCTTGCATCTATAGTTTACCGCATGCAACGACTTCAATATGACCACTGATGAGGCCCCAGATTTTCAACCAGAGATCAAACTTGTCGATTGTTTCATTAATCAGCTGCCACATGGTATAAAATTTGGGTTTTGTAAAAATAGCTTACGCAAATCTCAGGGTTTTTTCGCTTGCATAAATTTGAAAAAATATTATTGTATTGTTGTCGTGTCAAAAGGAAGATTGACGAGTGACAATTTCTCCATATATATATTCCCTGTGATGCGCCAAGGACATAATGAGCTTTATAGGCTTTATTTGGTATTTAGCGTTGAATTGCATATTGAGGCCTAAGAAGTTACCAACTATTATCATAAATAGAAAATCGCCTTGTCGATCAATGAATGTTTGGGATTTTTCTGATAAATAAGCACACCGCCACCTCCTTGGTGCAGTTTATGATAACTATTTGAACCTCCTGGTCGGCCGAAAATTTTTTTGCCCGACTAGGAAAAGGGCTTGGCGTATTAAAACAAAATAATTGATGGAGAAATGGTCACCTTGAAAATCCCCCTCGGCATAATTACAGTAAAAGAAAAATGCGACATCTGGAAAAAATAGTTTTCACAAGTAAAAATTGCTTAAATCTCGTCTTTCCATTAGGCACGTAAAAATATTTTCGGTTTTAATGTGCTAAAAACAGACGGGCAAAATTATGTTCACAATGGTCCCCGCTAAACGCAACAAAATACACTTCTAAATTCTATTGTCGGCAAATCACTTTGCGTGGCGTCTATTCAGTTCTATTTATTTAATACGAATTTCTTTAAAGCACTTGCCTTGCTCTTCAGCACTTGACTGGTCTTTCACGTCAGCACAATCAATAGAGTACGGTGAGAAAAGTCTATTCGTCCGGAATCGTTGTTAGATATTTATTATAATAGTTTTACTATTACGTTCAACATAAGATACCTGAGAGTTATACTTTGGTAATTTACCCGGTCTGTAGAATTCTTGCGAATGGAGTCGGATTTGTGCATGGAAGCATTTTATAATTTTGGGATTTTCGAAGAACAAATTTCCCTTAGGAGCCCGTTGAAATAAAAGTAACTAGAGTAGAGTGTGCGCCGAGTAGTAAATATTTTTTTTTAAATTTCCAGTTGAAAGAACGCTATTATGGCTGTTCCAGTCGAAAGGAACGAGAAAAGTTGGAATACCATAGTCGATTGGGCTTTCGACAAATTATTCATTAATTTACAGTATTATTGGATCAGAAATATATCAGCTAAGTATAAGAGACATAAAAGATATTTTATACTCGTCAAAATATTTTGGAGCAGAAAATATTTAAAAAATTTTCTCGTGATTTTTAATTACATTGATGTGTCAAGTTGCGATTTGAATCTATTTTATTTTGACGGGGGGAAATAATTTTAAGAATTGTGAAATATAATCGCACACTATAGATTCCTAGGACTGATCAGAAGATTTGCAGAGGGTTCTGCAAGTTCATTAAAAATAAACCTGCCATGATTAATCACAGGTACTTATACTTACAATTAAAACTGCGAATCAAAATTTGCGTTTAAAATTTCTAGCACCCCTGGGACGGCCATAATGCTCACCTTTTAACTTAAAAAAATCAATAACTATTTGTGATGACGAGAAAATGATAATAATCTTTTTGTACGTGCTTTATGCAGCATTGAGGAAACCGATAGCGGTTAAAATGGCTTGCTTGGATTCGAGGTTACCGACGTTTTTAGAGCGCAGCGTCCAACATGCGGTAATGCACAAACTCCCAATGGTGGATTGATTTTGAAAGATTTTGGATTTTGGACGAGGAAATTTTCAAGGAAAACGAAAATCGGTTGCAACTGAGAGGAGGGTTTATTTCACATTTTATCAAATTTATATTTCTCAAAAGAAAGAGTTGAACATGAACTATTTCAGTGGAGCAATAATCCGATGGAACAGTAAAAGTATTCGCATGCTCCTATCAACAAGAGCTGTATTTCAATACATGAATTCGATTCGTTCGTGTAAGTATACCTCTCAGGTGAATAGTATGTAAGAGTAGTTCTCTGTAATAATTCGCTGAAAATATTGGTTATTTATTGAGGGTAAATGATCAATAAGGTCCTATGCTGATGTCATTAATGTTGACGCTAGCTTTATTTCTCAATTTTACCGCTTTTTAACTAAGCAAAAAATCGCGTATTTCTAGAAGCGGTCGGATTATAAATTTAATTGAAAAAAATGTAGGTTTCCATAATTTTCAATTAATTTTCTTCTTCAATTTTTTATTATTTGTATTTAAATTTATCCTTTGTACCAGTATTCATTGACATGGGAAGGAATTCACACATTTCTCAGCTATTTAATTTCAACGACTTCCCTCGGTTCTCTTCTTTTTTAATTTGTTTTCCACCTTCTTTTAGTTTGAATTCCGATTTTACACCTTTCTAAACTTCCCAACTTTTCCACGCTTCTCTAATTTTCCTGCGCAATTATAGAAATTTAACATTTTAACGTTTTCCGTTTTTTATCCTATTTTATTTATTTATTTTTTTTTTTTACAGCATTTTTTCATCTTTGAAATTTTTCAATATCCGATCATTTGAATGAAAAAAAATGTTCGCAATATCGTTTAGAAGTCCTTCCATTGGGGAGAGAAGGGAGTGTCTTTTGCTCCCCCTCTCACAAGTGTCAAAACTTGAATGATTATTCTCAACCTCACCGTGTCCCCTGATGCGAGAAACGCCTTACTAATCTAGCTAAGATTCATTTTTCGTTACACCTAATTACGTTTGAACATTTTTTTTTACATCTTTGAGATTTTTTGGGGTTATTCCGCAGGAGAGGGAGCTCAGTTGCAGTGTTGATTCGTCGTGCGACGGCCCTCTTTGGACCTACGCTAATCCTCCTTCGCTTGCGGACGTCAGCCGAATATCTTACACATCTTCTACTCCTGTTTGCAATAGCAACTGTAGTCAGAATAACTGAATAACTCTCGTTTAGTCGTTTCCAGTCTTTGCTCTACAGGTCGACATGTTTTAAAGGCTACAGACGTTAATGTCATTCCCATTTATTGTGTCTTTTTGTGTACAGGCGAGAGCGTGAAGACGATTGAGACAGTTTGATTGAATAATATTCTCGTCGAGACTTGTCTGGTCCATATTGGTAAATCTAACCGAATGAACGAGTGTACGGTAACTCAAATCTATGGCGATGAACCATCACATCTTCCCTTCTTCTTCAACTCCAACAAGCCGGTACAGATGGACGTTGACTCTCCAGCCATCTGGAAATTTGATCTTGAATGCAACGTCAGAAATTTTGCGAACGATTTTAGCACTGGGTGATTTATTTTTAAACACGACCCATTCGTCTCCTCGCCCTCATCCAAGACCGTTCTCCAATTGTTCTCCAAAATCGGGGCTGTTGCTGCTATTCCTTGTAATATTTTATTCTAGATTTCCGAATAATTGCCGCCGACTTTGGTGCTCTGCGAAAATGGTCTACCATAGGGTTTATGCCAGGCGAACATTTTCGAAGTTTAGGTTTAGAAAAAACGAAAAAGCCAGGACGCTGACGGAACAAGAAGGACGAAAACTTGAAGTTATAATTACTCAGTTGTGTTGAGCGTTGTCACAAAAACTACACTCATTTTATTTTTTAGGAACTATTGAATGATGCGTCGGTTTGGTGGTAAAATTTAAGAAAAGTTGAGCTTGAATAAATAGATTCATTGATAAACTAAACCATTTAAATTAAGCGCAAACAAGATGATATCGTGGTCCCAAAATCAAAGTAGATGAAAAATCACTTTTCAAGAAATGCTTTATGCTTTAATGCTTTGCTTATTTTGGAGAAAAAAAATTTGTTTCAAAATTGTTCCCATTTACCTATACATTCAAAATAACAATTACCCGATGGAAACGGATCTAGCCTAGGATAGGAATTAGTTATGAGCCGTTTTCAATTGACAAGTTAACTTAAAATACCTATAATCTATTATAACTTCAAATATTCCTTGAAAACAATTCAACACAAAACAACTTCAATGACAGTTGAAAGACATCAATATCTCTTAAAAATCATCTATTTCTATTTGAAAACTACTCAAATTCAAGTTAATCGGGGCAAAAAGGTTTTGTGGAGATTACAAAATATAGGCAATTATCCGATTCCCAGGGTGCAAGGACACGCGTAAAAAAGAACATGTCCTTCCAAAAAAGGGCACCTGGTAACCCTATTTCACCACAACAGAATTTACACTCCCATTCCCCTTCATTACGTCAAATTACCACCATTGTTCGAGCAGCAAGAACAATCTTACGATTCTTTCAATGAAAGATGACTTCACAATTGGCGTCTGTAGCGTGTGAAAATATCGTCGACTGTAGTCAAAAACTGACCAAAATTTCCGCTATTCCGTTTCGTCAGAATTGGAGAATTGGTAGAACTATATTTAAAAAAAAATTATATGAATTTTAGAGAAGCTAAGTGAAATTGCGAATCGGCTGATATTGTTTTGCGGTCACGGTTCGCTGGAAAACGCCTACGCACGTAGAAACCTGTAGCATTACCAAAATGTTCTAGTCCGCTCCGGTTGTTTTTATACTGAAACGAAATTATTAGATCTGTGTAAATAGATAGGTAACAATGTAAAATTTACTATGCGTCGCGTGACGATTTTCCCTTTATTTAATTTGTACAGAAATGTTTCGTTCATTCAACTATTTTTTCCCCTATTCCAGATGAAACGAGAGGAATTTTAAATGTAGGGGCACGCTATTTTATTCTAATGTTTGAGACTGACTAAGGATACAGTGGTATTACTAATCGTGAGCTTGCTCTAAATTCAGAATGGCGGGGTTGGGGATCGGCAGTTCGGAACCGTTTGATTCAAACAATAAACTCCTCAGAGCAATTTCGTACGCTAAACGAAGAAATTCTTCCATTTCCTTGAACTACGTGGAAGTAATTTTCATTGTCTTCCAGATTGAAACGGAATCGATAAACGATTCAGGACTAGGCTGCTGTTTTTCCTGATACGAACGGCAACAGTATTGACAGGCGTCCTAATTTTAATACTCGACTTCATCAATTTCGTTTAATGGGTTGGGAATGTTCCTCCGAATTGAAAAATTGGCCAATGCTGCCATATTGCCAGGGATACACACATTCTTATCAACCCACAACGTAGTTATCAAACTCCGTCTCGAAAATTTGAAATAATTGGAAAATTAGAGAGTGAAAAATTACACACTAGCCGAAAATACTCGATTCGCTAAAAAACCAGGTTGGTTAGGGCTGGTTAGGCGCTAACCAGCCCTAACCAACTGTAAAAACTTTAGGTAATTTTAAATCTCGCAACCGGACACCTCTGAATTTCCCGTTGAGCAAAACAACATTAATTCCCTTTCAAAATATGATAAATTTCGACTGGCGTTCCGCTTTATAAAAACAAAAGTAAACTGGAACTGGTTAATCGACTGATTCTTCCAACGGTTCGAAACTGATCAACGAAATAAACTAATAAACGATCAATAAACGCAATCAATTGATAAACTCGGTTTCTAAATGAAACTGTTTTATTGCGTAGATATAAGTATTTTGGATGTAATTCATTTAGCATGCGTTCACGTTTTTTCCTTTGTTGATATTGTCAAAACAGTTGCATCGAAATTGAAAAAACGAATACGATTAAAAATGCCTTCCGAGCGAACGGCTTCAGGATGTAATAATTGTATTATTTTTTCTATAAAATTGAATGATCTTTGTGCGTTACTGCACGAGGAGAAAATCACGGTCTAATTTAAACAAATCCCTAGTGTTACTAGTTCCTTCGTTAGGCCTTCAGGTGTTTTTTTCCTTTGTAAATATTGTAACTTTAACGTGCAGAGTATATTTTGCAGATGTGTATATAATGTACTTGTTTTAGGTAGGTATCATGTAAATTTGGATGTATGACGTGTTGGCCGTTCTCGACACGTGTGTTATGGCTTATCACATTCACGTTGCCGTAGAGCAAGTACGGAAAATTTGAAGATGTTTTATTCTAACGGTTATTTCGAGTTGCGAACGGTTCAATAGCAGTAAAAGCATTTTTTTCAATAGTATTTTTTTTTTTAGAAAGGTGGAAATTCGGAGGATTTTTTTTTTATTATAAAATGGTTCGATTTTTCTTTAGCGAGTAAAAGCAAAATGGTTTAATCCGTATCAAAAGTGCGGAAGATTTTTTCTACTCCATCGAAAAAAATATATTTTCAATATTATCAAAGCATGAAAGTTCGAACCGTTCCGAACTCAAAAAAATGTAACTTAGCGTTCATTGTGATAGAAGACTATATGCCGCGCTTATCTCTTTCCCATTTTCTACAATTTTCTTTTTCACGAAATTTTCGATGCTGAATGATCATATTTTGTGAGAAGATATGGCAGTTTTTAGAAATCGGTTAGGCATTAGATGAAAGTAATCGAAATTGAGCTCGTCAGATTTACGGAATTAAACCTGTAGGAAAAAAAACCTTTTACGTTTTATTTATTTTCCAAGAGAAAGCATAGGCGAGAGGAAAACAAATCTAATAATTGATAACATGATGCACAAATTTCGTGTAATTTATACTTAGTTGTATCGAGACTATAAAATGAAACTGTTTCTAGAACATAGTGAAACGAAAGAGTTTTTTTATAATCTAAGGGAAAAATGTAAACAATAAAAAATCAATGGGCAGCATCTCAATAGCGTTATAAAATATCGAACAAAAAGAAGAAAATTACTAAAAAAAACTTAGGCAATAAAATAGTGCTGCAAGGAGACATTTATATTTACGTATGGGATAGAGATATAAAACTAATTGATCTCTACGAGCCGAATAAATCTTAAGGTGTGCAGATAGTAAATAGTTTTTTCTTTTTTTTCTTTTTAAAGTATGAGCTAAAAAAAAAGTTTACGTCGAAATTAATTTTTACTAAAAGAGGTGGTTAGGGGAAAATTGACGTTAAAAGGGAATTTTTAATTGGAAAAATTTGGATGAAAATTAAGGGCAAAATGCTCAATTTGCGCATTTTTGGACATATCGTGCATGATCATTCATATTAACGTACACGAAATTAGGCGAATGGGGTTTGCCGCATATGTAGTACAAACAGACCAACTGCTGGAGTGGTGCAGCCCTCAAATTGCCATAAGTGGCAACGCTGACCGCCAATTGTTAACAATCAATTCCCATCACATTTGTCTCAGTCTCATCTCAATTGGCAACGTCGGAATTTTCTCAGACCCGCCCTATTTCGTGTCTCTATAGCCAAACTACTCTGCATCGCCTGATCGACTTGTTCGGCTCAATTTTCGCGTATTTGAAAATTGAGGCAGAAGAGGAAAAATCGGAATAACTGCTAACTGTAAATTTCTGTCGTCGTAACAAGCTATTTTCTCATGAGCCCCTTTCTCCCCTTCTGTATCCATAGTGTAAACAAAATTCTTGCGGACAATCCGGCGGAAGTAACCACTGCCTTCATAGGTTTTTCCGGTAAAGAAAAACAAAATCGAGACCCAAGTTACCTGCTTCCGCTTTAGAGACAGAATTTAATTGAAAAAAAAAATTGGAATCAATGAAATTTAATATAAGATTTATATCGAACTGTATAAACGAAGTGTATTTGTCAATAGGGAAAAACCGCAGTATTTCTTGGCCTTGCTATAATTATTGTATGTACTAGTCGAATGAAGTCACGTGGAAATGTCGAATATATGGGAAAACAAACTTCGTCCCTTTTGTAACACGAAATTCGCAGCTCAGTATGACTATTTGCAATAATTCGAGAGCAACCTAAGCCTAGCGAGGATTTTCAGGGATAATTATTTATTATAAAGTTATTTTCGTCTCACTGAAGCAATTAAGAACAAGAGCAACGAAATTATTTAGTTGTCAATTTTTTTGAAAATCGCGAGGCTTCATTCTTCATTAATTCATGTTCTAAAAAAAATATTTTACTTCGCTGAAAAAACGTCGGCTACAGCTGCGTGCACAAAATATCCATTGAAAGCGAATTAGGCTCTGAATTTCGCCCATAAATCGGTAAAGAAGGAAATAAATACAGTAATATTTAATAACGGAGTACTCGGCTCGAATTTCGTGAAAATTGTAATCGCCGCAGACGCGAATCAGGGACAAGGTTGAGCTTAGTGAAGTGAAACAGTCATAAAATTTGGTTTCCCTTCGTTGGCGCGAATTAAAATGTACACAGGTCTGTTCCTATGAAATAATTTAATCAGTACGAATCGTCAGCTTTGATACCTGATTTCTGAGCTTTGCAGCGTGGTTCATTATTGTATCGCCTTGGGAATAACAGCGAGGAATAATGTGACGGAATTTTCTCTTGTGTAACGCCTTGACAACGTTAATTAAAAACTTTTTGGGAGAATGAACGGATTTTTTTCTTCCTCATCGCCGCCGACGCAGTATTTACGGGCCAAAGAGCAACACCCGTTGTTTTTGTTCGAACTCTTCAACCTTCGATTAACATTATCATATACGCTAGCAATTTTCTTATTTTCAATCGATTCTACGTTATATTTCCTTCATTTTCTTCCAAAGCACCTAATCGTTCCCATTTCGGGAACGTGAAACAGTACTGTAAGTATTTGCAACGGATTTTCAAAGTTGAAAAACATGATACCGCGTAGTACTAAACCTGGAAAAACTGATAGTTGTCGTGAAATTTCCACCGTTTTGACGTCATATTCGGATTCAGCGTTCAATTTCCTATAAGAATAGCTTTCAAAATTGCTTTAAAACAAAGATTTAATTTTTCACCCTTACCGATGCCAGCGGAGCTCGATAAAATCGATTTACGGAAAATAATTTCTCTGCCTCTGTTTAAATTTTTTTCACCAAATTTTTTGCGATGTACGTGTGTAAGGCGTTCGAATGAAGACTCCTGCATAATAAAACAATTGATTCTCATGAATTTTGACCCCGAAAAGCACTGTTAAAGGTCAATTTTTGAGCTTTCAAAAACCGATTTTTTTGGACCATTTCCAGATTTTTCCGAGAAATAAAAAAAATCACAAAAATACATCTCGGTAAGACACAACTTCCCTAAAAATGTCAGATTTTTATCTGTATTGGAAGACGAGTAAAAATTCGTTAACTGATCGGTTGAAAAAAATCGCAGGGGGACCCCTTGGATTTTTCACGAAAAATTTTTTGAAATGGATTTCGCTCAAATTCAGCATAATGGTTGTTGATGATGTGTATATCAATAATATATGGTTCATTCTTTGTTTCTTTCGCACTAAATAGATGAAAAGAACGTTTAAAGTTGAAAAATGTCATTTTTCGTGTATAGTCTACTAAAATTGTTGAATAACGCAAAAACGGTTGAAAAATTGATAGGTACATTACATTAGGAAACTGTGGACAGTTAAATTACCTATCTTTTGGTATATTCAAACATCTGAATTGACGACTTTTTGTCTGAGTTATCCACTGTGCAAGTTACAAATCTTGGAAAACTTGAAACGTCTAATTTTGCTCCTACTTTGCTCCAGATGAAAACCCCAATACTTTATGATACACAATACATTCAAACACCACCACCAACATACCAAATTATAGCAACTACTATGTACTACCTACAATAAAAATACCTATAGATTCCCACTCTCCATACACAAATAATTAACTACTAAACCTGTATACTATGGTAAGGACTCACTCCAAGTAGCAAGGTCGATTTTTTTTGATAGTTCAGTAATCCAGCAAGACATTATTCACAGCCCTGTTATTTCCTTCAGCTTATTCGTAGTACACGTTAATCGTTCGTGATGTTTTCAGGCCGAAGCGAGCCATTTAGCATTGCTTGATCTGAGAGTACATTATAAAAGAGCATCGGCAGAGGATGAAGTAAGCCTACTAAATTTAAGTGCTTGAAAAGCCAATGATGAATGCTTCGTGCTCTTTCGAGTAACCCGAACAGCAGTTAATATGGAATATTTTCCAGCTATTGCTGATCCATTGCACTGGGAAAAAGGTCCTTTTGTTCAAGATCTTCAGTAACACGCTCACCCTTAACTATAATCTAGGGTTGTCGGTAATAACTCGTCATTCATGAATGAATCAATAAACTATAAATTCCTGTATTTCAGGTAAGTCAAGTTATTTGAATTATGTGAACATAATTATTCTATTTCAGATGTTGGGATTATACCTCACTTACATTGTGATCTTGTACCAAATTGATGAAGGCTTCAAAGAGTAAAAATTCTACGAGCAAAGACTATATTTATTTACAAGCGAACTGCATTATCAACACAAACCGCTGTTTTCACAATGGTAAACTAAGAGAAGGCTGTTCATTCTTTTCTTGCAAACGGGTTCAACTTTGTTATCCACGACGTTGAACTGGAAAAAGAAATCAATTTGTAATAAACGTGTTATAATACTTAGGCCAAGGAGATTTTTTTTTTATGGAGAAACCCATTGATACAATTAAATAGAACGATAAAAATACCTTGAAGATTCTTCTTCTTCCTTTTGCTGGTCTTTCGTTTTAAGATATTCAATGTATTTCAAACGAAGATCGTATTTCATAGGTTTCGGACGATTAGAAGCGGCTTCCTCTTTTTTGAATTTGGTCATCGCTTCATCGAATGTCAGCCCATACCATTCGATGTCGTCTTTCGTGTACTGGAACAATAACAAAATTGTAATAACAGTCGATTTTACAGAAAATATTCAAACATTTCACTGTAAAATATTCTATAAGTCAAAATCCAGTCTACAATCCACAGTCAAATATTCAACTTACAGCTTCCAAAAAATGCTTGTATTTTTCAAAGACTTCTTCACGCTTTAGCGGATCGTCGGGATACAAAGTCTTGTGGTACAGAGCGTGAAGCATTTTCTTCTTGATTTTCAAAGCCAACGACGACTGGAGGTCGCAAGCTTTGGTCTTGAATACAAGAAAGAATTTAATAACCTACCACAGTTCGTAAAATAACAGCATAGTACATTATATGGGAATTGTGACGGATCAGTGATGTAGTATAATTGAAAAACGGCAAAAAAAATTCAAGTAACAACAAAAATATATTCAAAAGAGAATTAACGTGAAAAATAATTTCAAAAGCTCTTACCTTCAGAATGTAGTTATCAAATCCATGGTGCTCAACAATGAGTTCAATTGTTCTGTCAGTAACGACCGTTTCCAACCTCAAATTCAAAATTTCCGAATAGACGACGGATTTTTTCAAATTCGGAACCCAAAAATGAGGTACGCGAGCTTTGGTGGGTGTGCGTTTTTGGAATCCTTTGATGACCCCTTCGCCACCCCAGATACCTTTGTGTGACTCGAGGACATACTTAACCGGTATTGGCACGTTTATAGTGCGCTTCCTGAAATTTCAGAATAACTGGATGTAGCTGCTATTTTCAACATTTTGCGTCTAATTAATTTCCCTAAATTTCCTACCAGTTTGACCACAATACTCAAGGCCGTAAGAACATTTTATAACCTACCTATATACTCCATTCCTATCGTGAAATTCAATTACATATTAGGATTGTTACTGATGATGGCCAAATCGCCGCAATCGATAGAACAATATGACTCGTATAAAATCGGTGGAATTCGTAAATAACAATTTATCCTGGTGAAATGGGGTTCCACAACCTCAGCGCGAGTGATTTAGTAAAAATGTTTGCTGAAATGCCCATTCCGGATTTCTATCACATCGATAAATTCTGAAAAATGTCAACAACATGACCGTTATTGTACTTACACTTCGCCAGTGCTATCATCACGGATCCATTCAGCCGCAGGGGGAATATAATGCACGGGAGCCGGCTGAGTGAGTTTCCACTCTTTGTAAAACTTCTTATAGGCCTCGGGAAGCACTGCACCTTCGGTTGAAAGTAGATCCAGCTTGGGGAAGTTGTACAGCGTTTTCTAGAAACATATCGAACGGCTTGTGCTAATTTTTCCAACAAGAAGAAAACCGCGAAACAAAAATAAAAAATATCAATGCTTACCCCGACTGCACGAGGGACAGACATGCTGAAGACACCTGTAAAACTTGAATTTCCAACGATAGAGTCTTCAGGGTAAGTGCTATTGATTGAAAAAATTAGGGTAACGTGAGCTGAAATACGAATAAGCAGTAAAACTATCAAGTAAACTGCTGAAAATCTATAAAGAGAAAAGGATTGATGGTGAAGACGAGGCGATAAGAAAAACAGTCTGAAATTGATACCATATCACAACAATCGATTTACTAGATCACGATACGATATTTTGAATCGATAGCCTTCAGTCGTGATCTGATAGAGGTTAACAAGTCGATTGAAAAATCGATTATTTTCTATCGATAGTGTTACAATTTGATATCATTTACCTTTTCTGGTGGCCGATAAGACAGTAGCGGTCAACAAACACAAACAATCGTACGAACCTTGGTTAATTTTTTCATAGTTTAAAATGTTAAAATCGCATTCTGAAAACAAGCTCTAATGGCTTTTCCGGCGTACTCAACTTCAACGGGCGAAGCCCAGATCAGAAGAGAAGATCGTGAAGGTGAGATCGGTATTTAATAATACTGTACAGAATACTTAAGCAGCTTAATTTGGATTCATCCATCATAGTTTGAAAGGATCGCTCATGCCTTCCAATTGGGCTCATATCCAATGTGAATCTTGAGTTAATAATTTCAGATGAAGATTGGTTGCATTGCTCCAGTTTTACACCTTCGCTGAACGTTCCAGTAGAAACTAAAAAGAAGAAACATAAATCCCGCCACAAAAGCAAAAAGTAAGCAAAATTTTCACTCTGCTGAATATTATACCAGTCGCAGATCCAATGGTTTCCTGTGTATCAGGACTTGCGTTTAAGGCTTGAAGCTTCGGTTTCCCCTGACATTAATCGGTGCATTGGCGACTCGCTAAAGACGTGCGCAGATTTGAATCTGGTGACACGAAGAGTTCGAAAATTTGTCTAAATTAAAAACAATCTCGTTCATATTGTCGAATTTCAGATCGAGCAAACGCGAGAACTTTGATGAATTGCAAGTTTCATCTTCGAGCAAGTACGAAATCGATTTGAAGCCCGTCCCGCAAATAAAATGCACTCTTTCTTCAGGGTGAGTCTCTTTACATTCCACTGCCGCATGATATTCAATTTCTTTTCTATAAATTATCATTTTCTGCTAGCGCGTCCAAATCAGAAGACTCGAAAGTGAAAAAGAGACGGCCAAAAAAGTCGAAGAAAAGCTCCGAGAGGTATTTTGCGAAAGAGCAAGAGCTGACCACTGCTGAAGAAAAGTTAGATCCTGACGAGTACATTAGGCGTACTAAAGAATTCAACGTCCTGCTTCGTACTAACCCTGAAAGCGTTGACACTTGGTGCCAATATGTGCAACTGCAGGTATTTCACAGGTTAAATAGTTTGATATAATGGGGAAGACGCCTATTTTTTATTTTCGTTCCTAATGGCCTGAATTCTGCTATTTGGTGTCAGCTGAAGACGGAATGACCAATTTTTCATGAAAATTGTGAGTTTCCGCAGAGAAAATTGCTAATGAAAACCGATGATTTTGAACAAAAAATGAATAGTTCTTACGTCATAACTAGTCCGTTGAATGTGAATATCGATACTAGCGCTTGTATCTTCGGAAGAATAAACTAACATTGGGAGCAATGATTTGAGGTTGCTGTGAGATAACCAAACCCCCCCCCCCCCCAGCAATTGATTTGCTTTACGAGGCATTTTGGGCGGTACTAACTTGACCATTAAAAAAAATGTAACAAGTAGCAGTGAAGGTAGCGTCACTTACTTGATTTAGCATGACTCCAGTCTTAAAGACCGTCTTGTTGTTCTTTTCTGTCTTTCAGCCGACTGCAGAGCGCTCTAGGGAGTTACTTCAATCGGTTGGAGTTACATCTCCGGGTTTATTCAAACCGCTGATTTTCCTTAGCGATTTTTTCCGCGGAAACTCACAATTTTCATGAAAAATTGGTCATTCCCTCTTCGGCTGACACCAAATAGCAGAATTCAGGCCATTAGGATCGAAAATAAAAAATAGGTGTCTTCCCCATTCAGAATGTACTCGATTGTAACTTTTCTAATGTATTATTTTTAATCGCAATCCAGGACAAAGGGGAAGGCTTGAAAAGAGGAATAGCCTCGAAGAAACTCTCAATCGTGGAAAAAGCTCTGGAGCACAATTCATCATCGGACGTTCTCTTGACTATGAAACTAAACCTGATGGAAGAGCTTTATCCGTATGATAAGGTTTGATAAGTGTTATTATAAACTTGCCGCTGGGCTCTGCATTTTCTTTCATTCATGGGCTATTTTCGTTCTCAGGTTGTCAATGAAGCTCGAGTGTTAGCATCAAAGCATTCGTCATCCAAAGTGGGCTGGCGATGGTTGATTTCTTCTACACTTTTCAGTTTGACACGCTTAACGGCGCCAGGTCTTGTCAACCATTTTGGTTCCATGTTGGATGATATTACCAAAAGAGGTGGCCAACCTAAGTTTGTTTTAGGTAAAAACCCAAAATTTTTAGTTATTTCTGCTTGTATTTACTCTTGTAATCCAGATTGATGAGGAGACTCATGATATGCATTCTCTGAGTTTCTTTATTCTGCTTGTAGAAAGTGACTGCATGAAGTTGTGGAAAACTTTAGCCTCATCATTTTTACTTCCATGTTTATGTAGGTATTAAATGGAAGTATTGTGATAGTTTGAAATGTCGAATTTGGAACGGAGCTGAATTCGGAAGGATTTTTTTAGTACTGTACTCAGAAACAGTTTCTGAACAAGAGTACCCGAACGGGCGAAAGTACTCGGCTGAATTAAAAGAAAGAAAAAATGGAGAAGAGGTCGCCTCGTCATTCTCCCCCTCAACCTGCAGAAAGAATCATTATTGTTGTCACACATCGTACTTCCTTGTAATTCGCATTTTCGGCAAATTTATTTGTGCACTTTTGTACATTTCTATCTCCTGCTTTAAAAATTACTCCATTTCACATAACTTTTCACGTCCCTGGTATCGTCCTTATTTACATCTAATTATTCTAAGAGTTACATTGTTTCTTTTTAGACGTCCTTATGGAAGTAGGATTGTTCCTAAGGCATGCAAGTTTATGGGAACTATTGTGGACCCTTGTCGAGCAGTATTTGGAAATATGCTTTACCACAATTGGCTCATCTGCGTTCAAAGTTACCGTTGATCTACCAGAGCGAGAAATTGGTAAGCACAATTTACAGATGACGCACAAACAAGCGGATTTCTTTGACCTTGCTCTCGATTTGTTCGATAAATCGCACGCATTTTATTTTGTAGGAATTTTCAGCTCGGTTATGCCATCATATTTTCTTTGATTGTTTTTGTTTGCATTTTCCTCCCAAAGGGACTCAATGTTTTTATTAATATATTTCAGAAAATGTTGAAGATGGTATTATGACCTCAGGGTTGCCCTTGCATGCCCTATGGATTCGAACTGAACATCTCAGATCGTGCGTGCATTTTCTGCCCACCATTGAAGAAACTGGAGACCATCAGCGGTTAATTTTGCCGGAGGATGTAGCTCCTCTCCTCTTCCCCATCACTCCAGATTTGTCCACCAAATTGTGCAGTGCGTCACTGATTTTATTTAAAGTGAGTCCTTGGATTTTGTTTGTTTCTCTCTTGATCTCTTTGAATTTAAATTTCAAAAGCAATTTGACCAGCGCTAATTAACTAAAACTGAAGGGAGCTCTAGTCTTCAAAACTTACTAGCAAATACTGAAAGGACTAGAGGCTTTCCAATTGAAAGTAGAAAAAATAAGATGTTTGATTGATTATTGGATAAACTAACTAGAGCTGGTTAAATCGACCGAGAACATGTTAAATATTTAACCGGTCTACTTTCTTTTCTCAGGTGCCCCCTCTCCCTTGTACAGACGCGTTTGTCTCTTTCACCGGCTTGGATAAAATTCCATGGCATTTGGAAAGCTCGGAAATTCTTCTCTCCGCTCAACTATCATTTGCCGTCGTACAACGTTAGTAGATGTACCTTGCGTCTTAATAATTGATTTTCTCTTTTCAGCAATGAATAATCGAGTTATCTAAAAATTGGTATGGAAGTATAAAACTTGCTATGTGTGTTATTAATGTGTGTGCATTGAATACAGACCAGTCCATGTAGTATTTAGGTCTGTTGCTAACAATATTACCCCATATTAAATTGTTAAGGCCCCCATGCTGCCTTCTGGCAGCCTCTCCAGTTCTAAATTCGACTTAATTTTCAGTATTTGTCTCCGAAACGCTGACGCTTTGTCGTTTTTTTGCATTTACACTATTTAAAACACCAGACTCTAAGTTGCTGATTTATACAAGCCTTCCTATTCCTCATAACATTGTGTAAATCACTTAAATACCCCAGCGCATTTCTGCTTGTCAAGTTTTTGTGCATTGGACGTATTTTAGATGATGGTTCCTACTTGGAAGACTTGAAAGAACTCGCAGTCCCGCCGCAGTATGTCAAAGAGAGTTTAGGGCATGAAACTTTTCTGGAAGCTGTTGAAAAAATGTTCGATCACATCGCCAATCATTGCACGTCTGACCGAATTAATTTCCTTGTGTGGGAAATCAGGTTATCTTTTTTTTTTCTGTTTCTATCTTCGATCAATTTTATTATACCTATTTCCTAATTGATGATTGAGTGTGAAAATTTTGGTTTCATTTTTACAATTTATTCGATGAATTATTTTTCAAGATGGTGGCGTTATTGTGTTAAAATCAAATCACTGACTGGGCCAAAAGCGAAGCGATTTCTTTCCAAAGCTAAGGCCATATTGAAAAAAGAGCGAACCGCTCTTCCTATTTATACGGAGTACGCACTATTAGAAGAAGCTGCCGGAAACGTTGACTCTTGTTTGAAGGTAGTTCTTTCGTGTATCCATTTTCTCTTTGTATGAATAAATCTCAGATCAAAAGAAATGTCTCAACATGGGAAATTTTGCACAGGTGATGGAAACGGCTATCAATTTGCAAGAGCCTGGTTTACTTGCGAGTTCCATTGAGAAACAACATATTTTTGCTCTTTACCGTGCCTACATTGAAGTTTTGCTGCGCAATCAGGTCGCCGATTATCGGTCTGTATTCTAACGTACCATTTGTCTTGTCTGTGATTTCCTGTCGTGGAACAAGGGAGAGGCGTTACTCAGCGTTGTAGAGCATGATCAGAATTAATTTCTCATGACAATCCGCTAAATGTCCCTGTCACAGATTGCTATTTTCTAGGTTCTAATTAGTCCTCTGCCGTTCTAATTAATTTTAGGGCCCATTCATCTATAGTTGATAAATCTAGCCCTTTATCATTCTCACATTTTCGGCTATAAAAAAATCGCAGTTAAGGATGTGGCATAATGTAGAACAATTCGTTAGAAAAACTAATAGGGTTTCTTACTTCGACCCGGTGTTATTTCCAGAGAGAAAATGCTCCGGCTCTTGATAGCGATGGCTTACGGTGAGAAACTTGACATTGTGAAAGTGGTAACGACTGATTTGACAATGAAGGCTCTTCAAAGGTATGCGTTTTACAATATGGGTTTATTGAAGAATTTTATTCGCTCGAAGCTTACAAAAATGTATTTACAGGTTTGAACATGTTAGCACCGAATTGTTTGCTGATCTGAACGCTGAGGATTCGGCTTCTTTGGAGGATGTAATTCACGGTTCAGCTGATATGCATTGGCTTGCTTGCCACGGGTGGTTCCATTTTACCCAGCACAAAGTCTTACCCAAATTCCTCAGTGGTCTCACCGATATTGGAAAGTAGGTCCCTTTTCTTTTTTTTATTGAATTTTTAGCAAAATAAAAAATAACGAAGAATATCACGATTATCTTTGATAGCAATGTCAACTTCCATACTGTCAAATTTTAAGGGAATCAAACCTCATCCAGGCTTCTTTTTTTGATAAGAGCTAGTTTACATTTCTTATGAAGGCCAACACTGGGTGAAATTGAAGTTTTACATGACATTTTTCGTGGCTCTGCAGAGTTTGAGGATTTTTCAGGAGATTTTTCTTCAATTCATTGGATTTTGGGGGATTTTAAGAAAGGCACTTGTCAACACTGCTCATTCCCCCAATTTTCTGAATTTTAATGCAATTGGATCCTCAGGAGTCGCTAGGAAAAAGTTGGAATTCTTCCCAAGTAGACCAATCTCAGTGCAACACTGTCAATGTAAGAAACTATCCCCCCATCTACCTTGTTAAATAGATCTTTGCTATAGATAGCAATAATTTTTTTTCCAGGGCTCCGATCCTCTCTGAAAATCTAATGCTCCTCAAAGTGGACATTCTAAGTCGGATGCGACAAGTTGACCCGTTGACGTTCGACCACAAAAGTTTTGCTGATTTGGTTGCCGAAGGTTGTGCCCGATATCCTAACAATACAGCCTTGTTGCATGTACTCTCATCAATCAAGGTAAAGCTGGTCTCAAATGGTGATGGGTAACGCAGAACGGAAAGTGCGGAATCAAACTTGGCGGAAGTCAAGATTTTGAAGCCATGACTCCAAAAACTTTGATGAGTTCGAGATTCGGACTAATCTTCCAGCTTTTTCCATTTCTGTGTTTTCCGTCTACTTGTGAATTATAAATTAAACTTACTCTAATTACGTTTGTGAGGTTGAGGCCATTGATACCTAAGGTTCTTCAAAGCCCTCAAGACTCGAACGGGCGAAAGTGCTCAGCACCAAACAAAAGAAATCACCTCAGTTTTCTCCCCCTCAACCTCAGAAGAGATTCACCACCTGTAAACTAGCGTTATGGATGCAAAATGTCTTTTCTTGCCATGTAAATTTCTATTTGAATATTTGGTCAACATGCTCATTTTCAGTGTGATGGAGTCAGGTGGAGTAAAATTTCATCTTCTCTGGTCTCTTCTGGATCACCAATTGCTGCAATGTTTTTCATCCTCATTTCCAAGCAAAGGTTGTTCTCAAGAAATTCAACTCAAAGTAAGACTCAAGTATTTTGTTTTTCGTTTCAAGCTGTGAACAATTTTCCGCTATATATAAATCATATTATTTCAGCGGGGGCAGAGACGAAGATGTACTCCATTTTGAGGAAGTGTGTCGAATCAAAAAATCTAGAACGATGTCCTATGCTTCGCCGCTTGATACTCCAATATGTTTCCTGCACGCTGGATGAAAACGTGGTTGAGCAAGAGTACCACAAAGCAGTCGAGAAGTGCCCATGGGTGAAGGTGAGAATTTTCTGTCAAGAGACAAAACCTGAAAGCCAGGAATTACTGTAAGCCCTTAATTCTGAATCACAATCATTTCGATTTTCGTTTTGCTGTAGATTTTGTACTACGAAGCTGCCAACCAAGTGCCGAAGTTGCTGGGTGAAATCCAGGACCTGCTGACTGAGAAAGAGCTAAGAATCCACGTGACGCCGGAGGAGTTGGAAATTTTGCGCGAATCAGCACCCCCGGAAGACTCTGTCAGCCAAAAAGAAGACGAATTAACCGTTTTTGATGGCGAATTAAACAAAAATCTTCAAGGTGAGAGCGGAGAGTGTGATCATGAAGTGTCGGAAAAAATCGTAGAGCAACCTGGAAGCACCAGTGTTGGTGAAGCTCCTGATTTTGCAGACTGTTCGCTTAATCAGCCTCCTCGATTGTCATCTGGAACCAGTGAATCTGATGAAAGTATCTCGTCTTCAGACTCGGAACAAGCATTGGCTGACAGTTGCAACAAGCCCTACAGCCCAACAGTTACCTCAGATGAATCTAACTCATCCTCAGACGTCAATCAACACTTCAAAGTTGATAGTCCAGTCCAAAATTGGGACGATCCAGGCCCAAATTTGTGTACTTGGGATGAAAGTCGTCTTTTGAAAGCTCGCGATTCGTTCCACGCTAAGAGAGCAGCCAAACGATCTCTGGATGAAATCTGCGACACCAAATCTGAATTCGTTGACCCTCCTGATGATTCTAAATTAAAGCAATCCCATCCTTCGAGTGAGATGAGTAAATTGGAAGAAATAGAGACGGCAAAACTGGTGGAGGACTCGTGTCAAGATGTGGATGCCCCTTCAGATTACACGGCAACAGATTGGAGCAAGGAGAAGTTGAAAGCTATCAGGGAAAAGTGGGAATCGAAAAGGAAAAAATTGTAAATATTACTACGATGGACTGAATTGTTCAGTTGTTTAAAAAAATAAATAAATAATACCACTTCTAATTTACAGTGGTTGTTTTCATGCCTATTTTCATCCGATTACTATTGGTGAGACTAGTTTCTGTCCCTATTTGTTAGCTTGCATACAAATTTTGAAGGAGATTAGTTATTTGTTTTCTAGTGGTTTATTATTGAATAATTAAACAAAAGGAATTGAACTGGGGACCATAATATCACTAGGTCGACTCATCATTACCGCTCCTCCAAATGATGTACTGTTGTTCAAGTACTGCTACCAAGCATCACTAGATGCTCATGACCATGTACATGTTGATCAGGCCCCAGCTTCCTTTGATTTGTGATTTCACTATGCGATGTAGAAATATTCAAAAATTCTCCAGCTTTGTTCAATTGAGATTATTTTTGTTCAAGTTCATTTTCACGAACACTTATAAATGGCAAGGCTTATGAATCGCTGTGTAAGTATGTAACTTTTATTACATTGTATGAGAGTCGAATTCAAGACAGCTGTTGCAAAATAACATTATTTCTATACATGGTAACTATATTCATTGCGTACTGCCGACGTTGGAAGGATTTGCTGTCTTGGAGCAACTGCTTCTTCAAGCTGTGAATAGATTGAACTTGAATCAACTTCATATTCCTAAAACTGATGTCATTAGGTTATTGAAAATCCGTCGTAAAGTTCACCAGCTAAGCTAAAACTGGAATTGAATTTTTTTTAGTGAAAATGACCGAATCCATAGTCGAATCTACTTCCAAATCTACTCTAAAACTACTGTTAAAATAAATTCTGTTGGATCAACATACCTGATAATAGTGTAGGAACCATAGTGGTTTGCTCGTATTTGAATACTATTACCAGTGTGCGACGTCTCAACAAGCTGTATCATCTGCAATATTAGAGCGTTAGAATAATAATTTTCTGAGAATCAACAGAGGCTGCTACATAGATTCACAGCCGCTTACGAAATCAATGTTTCGTCCCGTAGAAATAATTCGCTTGATGTTGAACTCGAATGAACGTGGTCCTAGGTGCCAATTGGGCTAGATCCGGAGCTCCGACATATGTGCAGGTTGACCTGAGCCCACCCAGGATGTCTTGCACTGTGTCTGTCACGTTTCCTCTGTATGGTACTTCTACCGATTTACCTTCGGCTGTCCTAAAAAACAATTTTCCGCATTCAGTAAATCATCAACCGAATTTGAGAGGAATAATGAAGGAATAATCCAGTATTCCTGCTGTGAGGACACAAATAGTTCCAGGTGAAAGGAAGCTTGATTCCTATTGGCTAACAGCTAAGTGAAAGTAGTAACAGAGAGACAGAGGAGGAGAAAGTACTAGAAAAATAAGCTTTTACAAAAAGGAACCTATTCATGGCTCTTCGTCTCCTAACCTTGTGTAAAGAATTCGTACCTGTAGGAAGCAACCTGGCCGGCATGCTTAGACATGGCAGTCTCGCTTGACATTCCATAGAATGTTTTCACTTTTGTACCGTCTTCTTTAATTCGAAGTTCGCCACCTGAAATTGTTCCTCATTAAAATCAACATCCAACAGGAAAAAGATCTATTCTGTTGCTAGAGAGGTGTCATTGCTGAAGGAAAAACGTAAGGTTTCTTTTCTGAAATGTTGTGCTCGTTTGCCTCTGCCATAAAACGTAGATAGTTTACAGCAGCAACATACCTGACTGATCATGTCCAGCTAGCATCCCACCGAGCATAACAAAGTCGGCTCCACCGCCCAACGCTTTGGCAATATCACCTGGACAAGTACAGCCACCGTCCTGTAACAAAAATGTACTGTGAATTAAACTACTACAACAGGGATCTCGGTTGTTGTCCTATAATTATTTTCAGTGACGTTGTACTTTTCCAGAATTGAGGTTGAGATAGAGGACAAAGTTACTTATTTCATTATATTTTATGTCGGGGGGGAGAAAAACCGGGCGACTCGTTCCCCAATTCTTTATTTGCTCGGCTAGCAAATAAAGAATCGAAGAATGAGTCGCCTGGTTGTTTCCCCCAGACATAAAAAATGCGAAGACAAGGAAAATAATGATATTTTATTTTCTGGAGAGCACTTTGGACTTTAGGAATTATCAGGGTATCTACAGCCTCAAGACAAAGCTTGAAGCTCAAGCGGATAATGTCTGAAATTTCTCTTCAGGCAATAACTAGCTGGCAAGTGCTTCCCTCCTGCCTTGTTACATGAAAAAAATATTGGTTTATGACCCTTACTTCTTAAGCCTCTGCGATTCACCCACAGATGTCCCTTATTGAAGGCAAGCTTCACGGAAGCTAGAGATATTGAGTGATGAAATTTGTGGTGCCGAAGGAGGGGAACCCGATTTGAAAATCAGTTGGCATTAGTTTTGTCGTATCATAAACCACTCCCAATGTGGAATAAGGGAACAACTCAAAAGTATTTATGAGTTAGCACCGGTGACGGATAGCTGGCATGCAATATTATGTCTTAGAGCAATTAGATCTTATTCCAAATACCTGAGAAGCAGGTTGCGTCTGTGAAAGACTGGATTTTCTCAATATCAGGCCCAAAGCTGGCCATTGACTAGGAGTTTTTTTTATTTGTACCTCTTTTCTATGAAAAATTTTACAGACAAGTCTGACTTTCTCCCTTCATTCACAGACAAAGTCTCTGAAAGTGTAAAAATATTGTCCATTGAAGGAGGCAGTTCCAAAGACAGTGGAAATTTAAGAACAAATCTCCCCTCTGCTCCACTACAATAGCGGAAACAATTCTGTCCATGTGCTGTTGAATCATTTATGGTTGAGCCCGTTTCAGGATCATGTGTAGCCAAGAAGATATAACAATTTGACAAAAGGCAAACTTTGAGCATAATTTCCTGAAATCTTTTTTTTAGTTGTTCCCTTTTTTCACGAGGGTTGCAAAATTACTGGTCAAGTGTAAGACAAGATTTTGGATGAAAGTGTCTCCAATGTTCTTCTGAGTGCTTCCACTAGTGGCAACATCAGTGCGTTTAACTCTCAAACGCCAACTAATTTTCAAAGCAGATTCCTCCTTTGACCGCACTAATTTGACCTAGGTTCCCTGGGCATTGAATGCATCCAACATTCGATAAGTAAGGTTTCAATATAACACCATCTGCGGGTGAAACGTGGAGACATCAGACTCCTGAGAGCAATAAACTTTTATCTTCTCTACATAGACTTGACAAACGTTTTGAGCGTTACACTTCATACTTACAGCCATTATATGCCCTCCGATTTCGTGTGCAACTTCGCTGCATTCTAAAACCGCTGACAACTGAGGATAGCCCACCTAAAATTTGCAATGCGTTTAGGCCACCGAAATTCGCATGATGGAATGACGTAATCGTAAGTCAACACTTTTTCTGCTTACGCCAGTTTTGATTCTCGTTATGCACACGGATCCAGGGCCGAGTCCGACTTTGACTATATCAGCACCAGATCGAATAAGATCTTCGACCACTTCTCCAGTCACTACGTTGCCTGCCTGTTGACGTAAAAAGATAATCATGAGTAAGCACTTTCAATATAAAGTAGCCAGACTCGAATTTATGTCTAAGAATGGAATTCATAGTTCCAAGTGTAAACTGAAGCGTTTGGTGCCCTCGAGTTTGTCGGGCTACTAGGGTGACTTTCAGAGGAAAACAAGTCGCAAAAATAATTGCTAACCATCCACCAAACAGTTAAATAACTGATCAATGAAATATGAAATATTTCTGATAACTGAAAGCTGAAATACTCTGAGAAACGTTAAAGCTATCGACACCATTATGAACTCTTTCGATTCACCGCCAAAAAATCGCTAGATATTGTTATCAAACATACTTATCTTTCCCCTTCAAATCCTGCTAAAAAATACGCTTAAAACTGAAATAACGACGTTGCTATAGAATTGAAGACGTGAATTTGATAAATTATTCACTGGTTTTGCAACATGTTTCTCTGTAATAGCCATCAGGAAGGTTTTTGTTTTAATGACGATTTAAAAAATAAAATAAAGAGAAATTGAGAAGAGCGAAATTGAAAAAAGTTTTGCTTGCTGAGAAAAGAGAAATTGAGAATAGAGAAATAATATATAAAAAAGATAATGCTTGCTAAGATCGATAGCGGCTTCTTATTATGGTATTATACTTACCACAATTGTGTGTTTTGGGAAGGCGTCTCTAACTCTTGCAACGATGTCAGGGAAGGAATCCTGATATCCGTTCGCTATATCCAGCGTAATCCCTGATATTCCTGGAACCTGGAGAAAGTAAGTTATTTAATTACACAATTGGTCATTGTAGCTTCAGATAAATCATTTCATGAAAAACATGTAAGACCAGTTTTTGGAAAATGCTCTTGTCAATTACGCTTGTTTAGCAGTTGTCCTAAGAATATTCTTCTTCAAACTTGTGAGAATATACCTCAGGACTTTTCCTGAATCTATTACTATACTTTATACAGGCAATTTCAACGATTCCAGATTATTTTAGTTTCTGAGCTATACCCAATAATCTGAGATGAATTTTGATAAAATTGACTCACTTCGTTCACAATGGTCGTTAGTCGTTTGATATCTTCGTCTGACGTCCCTGACGACACTGTCACGAAGTCCAATGACTCTGGCGAGGTCTGAGCAAACGATTGCCACTCTCCGACGCTATAGTATTTGTGAACTGCTGTCATCAGTCCTTGCTGAAAAATGGGGAGAAAATCGATTCCAATAGGATTCAAAGTTACCAGGTTCAAATTATTATTCCTTTGAAAACGTTCCCATACTCCGAAACGTCTAAAAATTTCATTGATTTCTTCTGGCTATAAACAGCCATAATTTTCATGCAATCGCTCAAGGTTTGTAATGTCCATTGTAATATGAATTATGATGCTTGGTTTTACCGTGATGTTTAAGCGCAGTACTTCCGCGTTATTCTTTTATCTCGGAAATTGTTTTCTTATGTGTCGACTGGCTATAATGAAAAATATTCCAATTTCCACAGGTCACAGAGATCAGACCAATTTTTCGAGGAGGAATTTAACTTTTTAGAGGCTAATTTGACGGAGATTTTTTCATTTTGAACTTACAAAAATTTACAGCAGGTTTTTTTACACTCAAGGTTAGTTCATTCTCTATAAACCAGTCCCCTCAGTTTTAAGGTTCTCAGTGGCCCTCTCCTAAGTTTCGTCCCACGTGTCTGAGGAAATGTAAAGCACTGCATCATTAGCGAAGAGCGTCAGACCCCGAGGTATACTCAAACTACTCAGCTCATTGATGAATGCTATAAAAAAATGTGGACCAAGGACTGTCCCTTGCGAGATGCCATAGTCTCCATTTTCCAGGTAGAGTCCCTTACATCTGCTAAGTCTGACACACTGTGTTATTAGCAAATAGCTCTCTATCAGTTTCAATGCAGTGCCGTCAATAACCAGAGAACGAAGTCTCTTCAGCAATTTTACATTTACTGTGTCGAACGCTTCAGCAATTCAATAGCCTGTGGTTTGAACTAGTCGGCGATGAAAGCTACTGAATACGACTTTTTCAACCAAACAAGCGAAAGATCCTTCTTGATTGGCGACAATGAAATATTTATCGCGGAATTGCCGAGGAGAGAGCGCGATGATCCAGCATAGCTTTCATCGCGGTGAATCGAATTCCCGACAAAGACGAGGAGATAGTTTATCATTCGTTGAGCACAACTAGCAGGAAAGTGCCTGATGAAGCGAGAATACTGAATAAAATGCGTTTCGCTTGGAAAGTTAATTGCGCGGTATACCGAGTCTTGAACGATAGAAATTATAATAATGTTTTGTGTAATTTTGAAAAAAAGATAATAATTACCTGGTTGGCATCATTTAATGCGCCTAATGTTATAATTTTGTTGTCATTCCTGTAATGTCTTAGATTGGTAGATATTATTTTTAATTAATAAACTCAACAATCTAGTTAATTTCTTACGAATTAATGACGAATAGAGTAGCAGAAAAAATTCAACTTTGGGCTCCAGGTGTAGCGGCTGCTTCATTATCCTATTATACTATTGAATAAAACTACAGGACCGCTCGCTTTCGCTCCGCTTGCCAAGAATTCGACCGTCAATCGGTCAAAACTAGGTGAATCCCTGTTGTGTAAACACGGTGTCAGATGTCTGGCCCGATGTTTGAACAAGATCCCCCAGGGCTTAGAGAATGTAAGAACAACTAAACTGAATAAGAGCTCAGCTGAGGAGTCAGTGTGAATGAAAATGTAGAACCGTTTCATCAGGTCACTTATTAAGTCGGACACGTAAATGTGCGGATTAGCTCTTATTTCGGCGGGATCATGAACTTAAAAAAAAAAAAAAAAAAAAAAAAACGCATCGGTCGAAAGATTAACGATTTTTCCTTGCGACAGATTAATTTTCACTCGCGTAAAGCCACTTCTGATTTTTTTTACAATTTAGTTTCCTATTCTACATTATTTAGAGTTTATGTATGATGGTCATTATCCATTGAGCAATGGGGTAAATATATTTCCGAAGAAATATGAGAACCTTCTCTACGATAAAATTTACATTTTGGTATGAATTACAATGGAACGTTAATATATTTACTATAGAAATAAAAATACCTACTAAAGCAAGGGGTACCTACATTACGTAATTATTTTCTTCGACATTGTTTACAACAAACTAGAAAAATAAATCATTTTCTCAACTGCTAATGTTTTCTTTTTTTTCAAGCTTATTCACTGAACAAACTTGTGTCTATTAGCTACAAGTGCCAAGTGGAAGGGGGGCAAGGCCAGTTCTCATTGACTAACCCGCTTTAGTTCACGGTTGTTGCTATCCTAAATTAGCCTCCCTTCACCACCTTCGGCTTGTTTTGTGTAGAGTTTCATTAATTTTCAAGGCGCTTATTATTTTTCTCTTCGCTCTAACCTGACACGAGAAGAACAGATTTTCTGGATAGCGCGAGCACAATAAAATTCGTCGACATATAAGATTTCTGTCGGTACTGAAGATTTCTGAAGAAAGCAACTGAATTTCAGTAGAGAGACTGCTAGTGGGAAATTGTTTTTGCCAATATTGTACATCGAAACTTGATCATAAAGAAGCGTGAATTATTTTAGATGGATCCGGAGGAAACTTTCAGGCGACTGTATCAAGTATTTCATGCGAGGCTAATAAATTAGGCCTCTGTGACATCGATCGATACATTAAATTAGGCATTTGAATTGAGATTGAATTATAGTTTTTCAAACTTTTTGAGACACTTTTTTTTTTAATTTTTTCAACCGAATTACCTAGTTTAATTGGGCCTGATAACGTTGAACCAAGAATATAAGTGAGGTAAATTACACTGAAGTGGAAAGATATAGTCTAAAGTTTAGTTATAGTTAACAACTAGAATAAAAATTTGTTGAATTTAGAAAAATAAAATAGAATTTGTTCAATTTAAAAAAATAAAATGGAAAACCATTTTCGTAGTTGAGCACTGATTGGCGCCAAATCGGTACTTAGAAAATCTCGTTTAATGAGTATTTTTGCATAGAACTTTGTTTTGATAATGAGCGCAGTATAGTGTGTCAAAAAAGCTATATAAATTTATATCAAACACCTGTGTTAAAAACCTTGGAAAATGTGAATTTCCAACCCATTAAAATTCCCAAAAATACCCTTAAATTTGGGGAAGAGGTTTGGCTAAAAAACCTTCAGACCACAGATGATTTTTGGTGAAAATTTCAAGAGTTTAGGCTACTATAGTTTTCTTGCAAGAAAGTGGAAACAGATTTTTTTTTTATATTCGGATTTTACATGCAATGAAGGGTAAAACATCCAATTTTGAGGGGAGTTCGGATTTTTTTTAGCGACTACAATGGTTTATTTTTAAATTATAAACCTAATGGTGAAATGTAAAAATATGCGGAAAAAACAACGAAGAACAAAATTTATATTTATTTGCTGATAGGATTTTACTATTTCCCTCGCCCTCGATAACAGTAGACAAAAAATTCACCTATAAAATCTATACAGAAGCGGCTCTTTACCGTAGCTCATACAAGAATGAAAGTGAAGCGATTCAGTTTCAATAAAGCCGGCTGTTGCAACCTGTGAAACTTTTCTTCGACCAAACTTGGCAACGCCGACGAATCCTCCCGCTCGAGTTGTATCGTTGACGATATGAGGCCGCCGGATATTGTGATGCTATCAAAGAGAAAACCGCCTAGGTTCCCTTGATCGAGACCGTTCAAACAGAGCTGTTGAAGAGAAATCGCTGGATGGCGAGTGTCTCTGAAGAGCGACTATCAACAGCTGAAGATGCCCGAGTAGGAATGCTCTGAGCCTTCAGCACTGAGAAAATTACCGGCCTCCTATACAGTGATAATGCGTCGTAATTATTTCACCTTGGGCGGCCTATTTCTAGTTTTATACGGACTTGAAAAGGAACGACTCGCTCAGTTGATTGGCTGGGGTTTTCCGTTTCAGTAGAACCAAATATTTTTGCCATGACACGACAAAAGAAAAATCATTAGTTCGGATTTTATCGAAAAAATCGCCGTTTTTCTGCGTTTAAACGTGATTAATTAGCTTCATTGAGGTCTAAAGTTTACACTATTGGATGAGTGAGCTATGAACCAGAGCCGACAGCTGAAGGGAAAATTCAGGAAAATTAAACCAGTGGTGTGCATAGATCAAAATAGTACTTCAATGTTTGAACCGCAGACGGATTCGACCAATTATATAACCGAGAAACTCATTCAAAGGCCGCAACGTTAGTGCACAACAACTGTGACTGAACAACTAGTCAAGAGACAAAAAATAGAAAAACGCGCGAATTAAATTAGAATGCGAAAATGCAGTATGTGAGCCCAACGATATACAAGCCAAGTTTTGTAAAATGAGATCATTTTTACTGCAAAAACATTCAAAAAGGTGAAGTCAGCCCTTAAGCGTCCTTCCCTCATCGCCTTACAATCTCCAGCGTTCAAAAACATTTATTTTTTATCTTTCCAGAAAAAGATACCTCTGCAAAAAAAATCTTAGCATGGAAGTACCTAGTGACCTATCAAAAATATTGACTTTCATAGGTTGTAATAATTTTCAATACAGACACAGATATATTAACACAGATATATACGTTCAGAAAGTGTTTCCGAAGGTATGAAAACATTAGTATGAAAAGTATTATGAAAATTTCTTCCAATTGGACCTCCGTTCCGATTTCGACTTTTCAGTCGATTAAAAATTTCGATTTACAACGTAAACATATTTATGGAAGTATAAACACTATATTAGAGCGTATCCAGTTTAAAAATACCCGATTTCTTTATTCATTTTCTGTTCTCCTGTCTCCGATTTTCTGTTCTCTGTCTCCGAAAAAAAAATTGTTCACAAAACTTGAAAAAAATGCAGACGTTTTATTTTTTATTCAACAACAGAGAATACGAAAAGTGAAAAGCTGCGACTTTTCTCTTTACTAATCAACTCCAACACTTTTCACTCTTCACAAAGTGAATAGGGAAAACAACGTTAATAAAATATACCTCGGTCCATATTCACGATTTCAAGTAATTCATTATCATGTCATCGAATAATTGGGGAATATGCTAATATCCGCTGAACAATTATTCGCAACATATTTGACCACAAATTGAAACTATTTGTGCTCTTATTAGTCCGCATTCCAGTCCAGATTAACCGATTTACCGACGTGATTAATACTCCTTCGTTAATGAGGCCGCCTTGATATTTTGGAACTTGCTCTAGACGGTTCACTTTCCCAATGACTTTCTCACCGACTTATTGTCCTTTTGGAACAAGCTATGTTTAGACGCTCTTCGCATTTTCTGGTCCGATCGCCCTAGCCGAATTTTCACTTTCTATCGGCCGATTGCCAGCGGTTGGCCCATCTTGGAACGCTTCATCGACTGCACATAGAAGATTTCTCGGTTGCAGTGCCAACTGGCCGCAAAGATGCTCTTTTCGACTTTCGCATTTTACAAGGTGCACAAGCCGATAAAATTCTGTCTCCAACGACTGATGGTCAGCTGCATAATATATTTTTATGCTGTACGAAGCGCCCAAGGGACGAATGTGCTCGTCCAGCCGATGTAAAGTCGGAGAATGAGTCGTTGAATTTGTTTCCCACTCAACAAGTCCAATAAAGATCTCAAAAATACATTTTAAGCTCTAGATACGAATTTTGTGTCTTCACTATTAAATTCTGACGGAGAAAAATTCCGTATATTATTTCCTATTGATGTCAAAAATGTCATTTCTTCACTCGGTAAGCTATATACAAATTAATTAAATATTTAGTTCGCACCGAGTTCTTACCCTGGCTAACGTAGCTGCCATTTCGAACGTTCCTATGGTGTCCATATTCGAGGCAACGAGCGGAATGCATTTGGACGTCTTTTTCGAATGCTTGAACGTGTAATTGCAGAACAAGTCGACCTGGAACGAGGAAATTAAAAGTATGTTTAATATCAATTAATATAGACTTTTTGACGCTAAATCGAATGAGACCATGACAGAGTCGATAGCTTTATTGGTTCTCAAGTTATCACAGATTTTATGTGAACTTTTCTGAGAAATTTGGCAGCGGTTTAATTCGACCACTTGTGGAAATATAAAAATTGTTCCATACTCGTTGGAAAGCTAGGTAAACACTCTCTTTAGATGTATCTTTCTGCTATTAATTTTATTTTGAATTATATAAGTGACAAAAATAAAAATATTTAAAATTACAATCGTAGTTTAGGCATTTCTCCTAACCACCTACAACTCAGGGTGTAGAAGACGAAAAGCGTGTATTGGTGTGCTCTGTAACAGCTGACGGCAAGTCAAGGTTCCCAGCTAATTTGAGCCTAATCATCTTGCCGGGAGACGTCTCGCTGACACGAGGCTCGCTAGATCAAGGAGACTAATCCCATTCATTATCTTGGATAATACTGAGGTCGTCGGTTTCTTCGATTAACCGATTCGAAAAGACGGCCGCTATTTTCCGCGCAATTACACCGGTTTTATCTCGAGGAATTTAGTTCGGGGGGGAAAAAAATTCAGCGTGATGCAAGTTTTCAACACTTTCGAAATTGTAATTTTTCAGCCGAAACTAACGTTGATTCTATGCTAATATTATCAAAGGACGAATGAAATCAAAGGAATCAGTTTCGTTTCTTTTTTTTATAATTTCCAAACTGATTGTTTGATGCTGATAAGCGGTTCCATAAATTAGTAATGTAACTACACGTAATCATTCATTTTTTATTTAACAACATGATTGATAATTTGGTCTGGAAAATCTTAATTTTAGAGAAACTTGCATTTTTGTATTTTCGTGTCACTTTCCACAACTATGGAATTTATATAAATACATTGAAACGACCACTTTAAAGCCCTATAAAATAATTTAATACAAACATAAAATTATTTCAAAGCTCTCTGAATCTATACTTTCGGCCAAAAAAATCAATATACTTGACAGCTCAAGGTCTTGAAAAAACTGGACGGTGTTTAGATAACGCTTGGCTTCTGGACAATAGGGAGTGGGTTTTTGCTTTTACCGGTGTTTTTCCACGGTGGCAGACCGGACTTACTGCGTTAAATCAAGTAACTAAAAACACTCTCCACGGCCACCGTGAAAAAAAAACCCCAGTAAAAGCAAAAAACCAATACCTAGATAAAACTCCCTCATTTGTTGTACATTGTACTAATAATTAATTTTTATTTTGACATTTCCAACTTTTGCGTCTAGTAGCGAAAAGAAAAATATTCCAATTATCTATTTTACGGGTTTTTGTCTCAAAACCATCGAAAAATATCCGAGAGAAAAGTCTCTACAATTTTCGAGACGATAAGTGGAAGTTATTTTGTTGTTTGAAGTGCACCGGTGGTTATAACGAGCAGTAAATTTCGGTATATAATTCAACAATAAACCACCGTAATCGCTCGCGAAAAATATTTCTAGTCCCTCCTCAAAGTTTGAAGTTTAATGTGACTAAATCATTTATTCAATATTAGGAGTATTTTGGGGGTTTTGAGGGGAAGGAAAATCGTATCGTCCAAGGTTTTTGAAACATAGGTGTATTTGGTATAAATTCGAACAGATTTTTTGACGCAGAATCGAATGAGACGATAACGGAGTCGATAGCTTCAACGGTTCTCAATCTTTAATGTTGTAAATTCGAGATATTGAGATATTTGGCAAGATGGTAAGTATGACTAGAAATTTTCAAGAGCTATAAAAATTGTTCAGTCCTCTATGAAACGGTCTTCACTCTCTTCAGCTGTAGAAACTTAAATCAGTTGAAAAATATAATCACCATAGTTGCTAAGTTTTTCCTTAAAGTTACCAAGTTACCAGGAGGAAACGTTCACAAATGTTCGGAATAATTACTATAACAACTGATAGATGACCTTCATAATTGAAACACAGGAATAATAAATCAACGTACAATAAATTATTTGTAGAATTTTTTACTGATCGGTTCTCGAGTTATCGCAGCTCTTCTGTGAAATAGTCGAGATTTTGAGATATTTGGCAAGATGGTAGGTATAACTCAATCGTTTTTGGAGCAACAATAATCGTTGGAAAGCTCATCAAACACTAATTATTATGTGTACCGTTCTCACAATTCATTTTTCCTCTTTTTTTTATTGGCCTATAAAAGTATTTTTGTTCCCAACTCGGCGAAATTTATTTTCATTCAATTTATTTCGATTTTTATATCTATTTATATTCAGGCTAAACAAATGGGTCCTCGAGTAATGCACAAATTTTCTCGCTTTACTTCGATTAAGAAACTTCAAAGAATTTGTAAGGGCAACTACTTTAAGTAGAAATAATAAAGGGGAAAATATGCAAGAAAAATGGCCTTGAGTTCAATGTTGAGCTAGTTCTCCGTTTCAAAATAGAAAAGAAAATTTCGTTTGAACATTTTACTCATTTAAATAAAGCTCGTAATTTTCCTCTCTTTTCGTCCTCTCTCTTATTAAAATCGAACTCACTTCAGCTCGAGACTTCAGTTTGCTCCGGCGAGGTCGAATCAGCACGTCTTGAAAATCAAGTTTGACGTCCGGGTCAACTTTGAGATGGTGCATATTTACGCGAATTTTCCCGTCAAGAACAAATCGTTCGAATCGCACTTTTTCTCCGTTCGACTAATACACGCAGATTTTCGGGTTCCCGCACTCGATTGGTGGCTATCTTAGTCCGGATCGCGATAACCCGGCTAGCGACTGGCAAACGTCTGGGAGCGACGTCGGGACGAGTTTTGTTGTCTTTTTTTATCGTCCCGATTTTCAGGGGGCGGGAGGTCGGCGTTACGCGCATGCTCGGGTCAATAGAGAGTTTGACTCTCTACTAGAGAGTTTTAGTGGCCAAATGGGAGAAACGTATCGACTCAAATGTATTGCACTTTTCCAAGTGCAATCGTCGTCATCGTCACCGTTACGTCGCGCTGTCGGAGGTTTCGCCGACGAAAGTTAGGAATAACGTCAAAATTCCCGTTATCCGTCGACTTTCCATTTCAGTATCCATCATTTTCTCAACTTGAATTTAACGATCATTTTTTCATCTCTTAAATTTTTCGATCATCAATCACCTCCTTTGTTTGACTCTTAATTTCGATCAGCAGTAGCGGATAAATAATCCTATTAATAAATATAGAATCCTAAATATCTAATCTATATCCTATAAATAATCCTATCAATCCCATAAATAAATATAAAATAAAATCCTAAATATCTCATCTACTTATATCCTATAAACAATCCTATAAATAAATATAAAATAAAATCCTACATATATAATCTATATCCTATAAATAATCCTATCTATATATATAATCTATATTCTATCTATTAATACCTATAAAATGAAATCCTAAATATCTAATATAAATATTATCCTATGAATAATCCTATAAGTAAATCCCATAAATAAATATAAAATCCTTAATATCTAATTTATATCCTATAAATAATCCTATAAATAAATATGAAATAAATGTCTGCCTGTTCCAATTTTTTTTATGTTGGCAAAGGTTTCGCTAAGTAAATTGCACTAGCAAGTTTTGCAAATTGAGTCAGTTTTTAATTTTTTTGCATTTTTTAATTTTAACTTTTTTTCTTTTAGGAATTTTGACTTGATATGAATAATTTTTTTTCTCGCTAGTAGTTGGTACCAAATGAAAAACGTATCTCTCCATAATGCAGGTACATATATAAGTCTTTTAGTTTCAGAAACTCTTAACAGCTACAGGAAGATTTGAATTAAAATTGGCAACTATAATGACTTAATTACTCAACCTATCACAATACTTCCTTTGCTTTGTAAACGTGGAAGTAAAAAGAGTAAACATACTGACCAAAAAAATCGGATCAATACTATTTTCGACTTTTTTTCAACCTCAGCTGCGTGTCAATGGTGTATACGTATTATGTTGCATCATGCTTATAATTATCATTCAATTTTATAAAACTTCCGATTCTCTGAAATAAATGCGCTTTAATACGAAAATCGCCAGCTCATTGTTCTGACGTGTGTGGAGTGAAGGTTTTTTAAAGTATAGCTGTCGATATTCGGGAAGAAAAGAAGCTCGAAGCCTTGTCTAATCGAAGCGTTCGGTGCAATGGACTGTCAGAAAATATCTTGTGTATACATAAAGGTGGAATCAACTCGCTACGATGGACGAGGCTCCTGAGGGATCGTTGGTCTTCAGCGGAGGGGGCCTCTCCTGCTCCTAAGATCTGGAAAACGCAAACATTGTTCGAAAAAATCTTCATCGCTAAATAGCTTCCGTGACTTCGATTTGTACTGAAAAATGTCACATATTTTTTGCGTCTCATCACTTGAGCAGATGTGTGGGAACAATATTCTCATCAAATTTTCACCAAGTTTCAGGTGTTTTAAAACGGTCAAATAATATTGCGCATTCTCAGAAACAAAAAGAGAATAAGTACGAAAAACAATGAACAAAAATATTCGCATCATGTTCCTGCACGTATGTGAGAAACAATTTATCATTTCCCAAAATAACATACATCGTTGTCGTAAGAGTTTGTATTTTCGTTCTTCCGGTTCTTTTCCCCCTAGTGCAAAAAAACGAGTCCATTTCCCCGGAATTCGTCTCGAACCCAAAAACTGAAGGACCCTCCGGTTCGGGTTTTCGCCAAATTTGACCTAAATTATAACGGGGAAAACGCTGCAAATTAATGTACAGCAGTTTATTATACTTTATCTTTGATAATTATTTGGGAAGACCATCCATTTTTTTATAGTAAGCAACCCGCCTGACAAAAATCGTTATTTTAAAAAAAACAATTTATTTTCCTAATGGCTCAATTTAAAATATTTACATAACATTATAAAATTAATACAAAATAACTTGACGATTTATGAAGCGTTCTATACTCGTTGGAATGGTCGTCAAAAATTCTGTTCAGCTCTCTCAATAAGTTAACTCTTAATTTGAAAATTCAGAAAAGTAAAAATAATCAAAATTACCAAACTTGATTAGTTTTCCGGTATAGTTGCAATTCTGTTGTTCGGTGGCAATGTACACAAATGTTCGGGGCATTTACAATCACAAATCGATGGTCATCTTAAATCATTATTAAAGCAAAGTAATAATAAGCTAATGTAATGTAATTTTTTTTGCAGTTTTTTCTCATTTGATTTCTTTAATTTCCATTGTTAATTTCCGAAGTCTTCTTTCTGAAGGTACAACAATTCGCGCGTTCAAACGTGTTCGGCTGTCCTCCGGTCAACCTTCGGGGGCTACGGAACTTGCAGGCAAGAAAGAGAAGCTAAAATACATTGGTGGGACAAAGCGGCTTCAGGTACGGGAAACGCCATCGCCGGCCGCGCTCAGTGTTCGAGTGATCCTCGCTTGAGTGGTTACGTTGACTGTGTCCTTCGGTTCGTATCGTTTAGCCCGGTTCTGTGTTATTGAAAAGTGCCAACAAGAAAAACAACGACTTTTTCCAAACTTGGAGAGATACATCAGCGCAGTTGTAGGTGAGCTAAATTTAATATACGACACTTGCTAGTATCAAGATGATTTTCTCAGTTTTGGTATTATTTTTCTCAATATTTGTTTAAGTTTCTATTAATTTTTCATGATAAATATAAATGGACTATCTACGAAAGTGGTTTTTCCCAAACGACAATACGCCGTTGAAATAAAAATGATGACAGTATCATCTGTCTATTTACTGGTTCCAAGAAATTTATCCACCATATGAGTCACTTAGCGACCGATTTTCTGCTGTTGTTTACTTATTCTCGCTTCTTTCGGCGAAATTCGAAGCCGTTGATAACCAGGAAAGTCGAACTGTCACACCCGTTGGGAATCTCTTGTTTCCCAAATTCTCCGTTGGTCGCGCTGCTCTCGTTGTCTTCGTCTCAAGATCCAACCTAGGTATCTTGAAGGACTCCGATGGATCGTGAAGACTCGTTTCCCGCAGTTGAGAAACGATACCTACTCCAAAACCTACCCAAGAATATAGTTGTATTAATTTCTAACACGTTAAATTCTGTAGCTGTCCACTGTAAATCAAAACTATTGAATTTTATTGGAGTAATTTATAACGCCCGCAGTTCACTATCGGAATCTTGAACTAAACTGATCTTTCTAAGTAAAAATACTTTTCTCTTAATGATGCAAATGAATAAAATAAGAAACGCCACCAATTCTCGTTGTTACGATATTACTGATGATCCAATCGCTATTAATTTTGGTTCCATCTTAAACTTGGAAGTTGGCATACGTAAATTCCTTCAAAAATTTACAGCTTCAATATTGTTATTTAATTAGTAATTTTCGCAGACTTTTTAAGCAGCACCGACGAATAGTATGTCCTTATATAGTCCATGAATACCTTTAAGCTACATTCTACAAAATTGAGAGCGCTTATAGCGCTTATAAAAAATTTTTACGCTTGTAAAATTTTCATCAATTTTTTCATCATGTTACTTGCATTTTTAATAGACTCTACCTGAATTATCATATTATATTATATTATATTATATTATCATCATATTATAGAATTAATAATTGAGTTACGTTGAACGCCTTGGATTGCCTCGAATGGCCTTAAATTTATCTTGAAATGGACAAAATAATGAATTAATCCATAAATAAATAAATATTACAATACACTTTTTTAAATTGACTTATTTTCTGCTCAAGTGCTCAGTTTTGTTGCTATTGTAAATAAGCTAATATCAAACTAATTCTCCACGCAGTCAAACGACAATGGCGACTAAACTGAGAAAAATATAAAAATACTAAATTTCCTTACCATTTCCGTTTACCTGCTAAACCTCCAAGAGCTCTCGTACGTATAACTTGAATACGTATATTTATTAGCTGGTCTGGCATTTTGAACTCCAAAGTTATTGGTTTATTTCTCTGAAAATACTATCTTAATATAATCCATAATATAAGCCAAAAATTTTCACAATCTCCCGTTGAAATTTGTCGTTAGCCATTTCAAGAGATATTGGGCAAAAATCTAGTCCAACCGCAGTTGGTTTACCTGTAGGAAAAACGCTGTAAATGATAGTTCAGTGATGTTATTAATCCTATGCTTCAATTAAGATTTAAGAAGACCACCCACTTTTAATAGTAAATATCTGTACATTTTTTAACGTTTCCACCTAACAGTAGATCGGTAATGGGGAAACTCCTTAGCAACAACTATCGTGATTTAAACTAGTTTTCTTTTTGCTAATTTTCAAATTAAAAAAAAAATTGATTATTTTCCTAACGATACAACTTAAGTGAGTAATTGACGAGCGTTCCGATGAGTATTGTAAGATTTTATACCTCAAGGAAATATCGAATTATAACTAGGTACTACCGTTTTGCCGAATTTCTAAATTAAAAAAAAAATTTTTTTTCTTGTACTATTATTTTGCAATGGTTACTTATAATATTATTTAATAATAACTCTGAGGGAAATTCGGTACCTACAAATAACACTTTCTTGTTTTTACTAAAATACGTCACAAGTACGTTTTTGATTTAGAAACATGATTATCATTTGACTTCCATATTTACGTAGTTTCTTATGTAATTCTGAGGCTTTGAAATCGATCGCTTCACCGATTCACAATTTATTTCAGTTTTCTTCTTCATTTCTTTAAATTCTCGTCAATCTCGACTAATAGTATTCCTCTGTTGCATAATTAATTCTCCAAATTCTGAACAACTTATGCAACCGAGTAAGAATGAGCTTCAACCAGTTCCATACTAAGTTATTACGTAAGAATCTGTTGACATTTATCGGACAACTGAATAGGCGCGGTAAAGCAAGAGAATCAAGGTTATTATGGTCGGCTGGATGATTCTTCGTTTCTGTCTTGAGCCTGGGTGGAACCTTGTGGCCGAGTGAAGCCTTTATTAGCAGTACAGTTACAGGAATCGACGCTCTTCTCGTAACCCCAGTCTACCCACGCTAGCTCGTCTCGCCAACAAAAAAAATCGCAGTCCCACTACAAAACTTCAGAGAACAATTTTACATTCGAACAGTCGCAAACTTTCAACTTTAGCTACAGAAAATTGAACAACTTATCGATATAAATTGGGAATTGGGAAATCAAGTATATAATTTATTCGCTAATGAGATAACACCTTATAAGTAATTTAAAGCCTCTCATCTATTTTAAAACTTGATAACGCTAATGGGAGGGGGATTTGTGTAATGAAGTTTTTTTTTGTCAAAACTGCTTCACTGGCAAAGCGGTGTGGCCTGGTGCGTTGTTCTGATGAAAGGTCCTGTTGCTCGTCATTGTGAAGGCGTGGGACAAATTTGGCGGCAACCCTTGTCATATGGAAAACCCCTTTAACATCCTCTGGACTGAACTTCAAGACACTCCTGACATCCTAGAGAGTTGATCAATTGTTCGGCGACAGTCTTCACGAACGAGGGTGTTGATCTGTTCGATGTTTTTGAGGTTCAGGGTTTGAAAAATAGGTCTATTAATTATCAATTTAGATCAATTATTTGATCAATTAAGACGTTTCAAGGCATGTAAAATTCAAATATCCAATTAAAAAAAAATCTGTCCATATGCCGTCAACACTTTTCTGACAAAACTTGAAAAAAAATCACCAAAAACCAAAAAACCACCAAAAATCAATCTTGGTCTGACAATGGCTCAATTCTATAGCCAAATCGCTACTTCAATTGTAAGGGTGTTTTTGGAGGGCTTCGAGGGGGAAGACAATTCGTATTTCCAACGTTTATAAAAAAAAGGTGTCTTTGGTATCAATTTCTATAGGTTTTTGGACACTGAATCGAATGAGATCATTGTCGATAGCTTCAAGGGTTCTCGAGTTATCGCAGCTTTCGTGTGGAATTTTCGAGAAATTCGCCAAGATGTAATAACTCGAGATTTTCTTCAGCTATAAAGAAGGTTCTATGCTCGTGGAACGCTATTTTAAACTGAAAAATAATTAAAATTACGACAGTTGCTAAGGAGTTTCCCCTTTTACCAATGTTAGGTGGAAACGTTCACAAATATTCAGAATATTTACGATCATAAGTGGATGGTCTTATTAAATCATAATTAAAGCATAGGAATAATAAACCACTGAACAATTGTTTTCAGCTTTTTCTGAGATCGGCCCAAATAGCAGGAAGACCGTTGAAACGTGAGTTCACTGAGAACAGGATAGACTCAAGAAAAACCGTTTTCTCGCCGGGTCCGTTGACCGAACTCACTGTTAATAGCTGAGATATCGGTATTGTGGTTAGATATTGCTGGTTGCAGGTTCAATAGCTATTCATTCAACCTACTGCGCTGTCTAATCCGAATGAAAATAGAATGGCGAATATTTCAATACCTCCACGTGATTAGCAGCAATTTTATTAGTATTTTGACCACAAATGTTTTGCACAAATGATCCCATTCACGCGAAAAATACTTCCGATTCGTGTTCTACACAATTGGAAACATATATAGGTACGAGATTTGAGGTTCAGACATTGATGGCGCGAAAAACCTCATTTCTTCGTATTAATGGCGAATGAGATGTTTTTTGGGTCGTCGTTGTAACAAGATTGTGTTCAGGTTCAAATTTGAGAAAGTACTAAACCTTATTGGCAGAATATGAATAGGAACGGTGTCTCCGGTTCTGGATGGTTCCAGAATTCAAGTTTCGAGCGTTAAAATTAGCGTCAGTACCACACTTTTCTATAAGCGCTTCTCTAAAAAATCCAACTATCTTTCCCACTTATAACCAATGCGAGTTAACAGAAACTGTATTAATTTCATGACGAGCAATAGGAATGCAGTCCTGTCAACACGAGTATGATGGATCTTCTTTGGGCCTTGTGACGCCTAGAAATGAGACAACTTCGATTACGCAATCGCTTTCAGTGATGGTTTTTGTGTCTCCATCCATCGTCGTCGTATAATCCTTGGCAGTGGCGAGTGCTGCTTCTTCGGCCAGTTCCGGCGGCGCAGCTGCAGCAGCCCCTTCGGCGGCGAGAAGTGCCTGTTCGAACGTGAAATGCTTCTCGATCTGAGCCAATTTTTTCGCGAAATCCCAGTACCCCTTTTCGTCCGTCATATAGTCGACAGTTGAGTCCAAAATGTGTTGCGTCGAGCGGGATAGGACACTGCAATTACAAATATGATCTCAACATTTGATGTCCAACGATGTCTCTAGACATTCATAGTTTAAGTGTTGCGGGAGTGCCTGGTTTTTCTCCCCATCACACCCCCTGCACATAAAAAAATGCACGGCAAGAAAAAGGAAAATCTTTGATATCAACGATAGAATAATTCCATACCGTGGATGGAGATTCCTCTTGTGGCTACTTGCGGGTTCTTGTCCCAAAACGTCAGTCTGAAGAAAGCCTCGAACTGCGTTGTCGAATTTTCTCAAAGGTCCCATTGCTGATTCTTCGCTTTCATCTTCCGGGCAGCATTCATCATGTAAAGCCTGACTTTTACCTTCTTCCGGACATTCAACCTGTTCAGAACGATAAACAAATACGTCTCTCTAGTTCCTTGAAATAAAAACATAAAACCTTTGGTGTGCGTAGATCACACAGTAACTCCAAGTTTGAGTCAGCAGACAGATATAACCAATTTATTATAAAACCAAGAACGTTAGGACGTTTTTGCTTTTTCCAGGGTTTCTTCATTATGGACCGTGATTGAGGTCTCTAATGGAGACCTTTGTGGAAAGTGTTGGTTACTTTGTAAAATCATACAAATCATAAGCCCCTTGAAATTGAGGTCTCGATTTGGGTGAGGAATTGAGAAATTTCCAGGCCAAGAAGGCTTTTTGGTGAACATTTCATGTATGTAGTAGCTTTCATAGTTTCCTCAGAAAATTTTTGACGGCTGAAGAACTGAATTTTTTTTTGGATATTTGGATTTTAGACGCCTTGAAACGTAAAACATCGACTTTTGAGGGTGGTAAGAATTTTCTTCTTTTTTTTATCGCCTTTTTATATTTTTTATCGCAAGTATCACACACTTTACTTCCGCTCCGTTCGCATTATTAGCATGAGAATCGAGCTTTACTTGCTGCAATCTATAGATACTTGAATATCGCTCATGAAACGTACCTCTTCGCATGCGTCCAGTGACCATTCCTGTCGGAAAGAAAAATTTCCTGGCACTGGTTGGCAGGTGTTCAGATCAACGTCGCATCTGTCGTCCCTCGTGTAATTTTTGGCTTTGGGCCACTCCATATTGGAAGTATTATTTGTATTGTCGTAAAATGAAGTTTGTACTGAATTATTCCACTGACATTGTTTTATGAAAAATAATTACCTTCGCTACTGAATCTAGGATTGCATTTGCTTAGACTCAAAAGTGAAAGATTTCTGTATCTAAAAATTATTCACCTTTTGTTACCATTTTTTCGAGCTGGCTCCAGGACTATCAATAATTTGCTCACAAAAAAAAATTCTAACTCCTCCCACTCAAAATGTTTTACGTTTCAAGGCATAAAGAATCCCAATATTCAATAGAACAATCGCTGAATCGAATGAGATAATAGCGGAGTCGATAGATTTGATGGTTCTCGAGCTATCGCAACTTTTATGTAAAAGGCTTTTTTGAAATGAAGCATAAATATAAAGTTTATTCCATTATAACACGAAATAAGTACACATCTTCTTAAAGTATTGGAATGTACCTTAAACCAAGAACCAAGTCCTGTGCGGTTGGAGGAGTTTAATCCTACAAATCATCGTAGTCTACTTGAAAATACGGTGTCAAAACATAAACAAATAATATTATAGAATAAATACAAAAGAGTTAAAAAATTACTTACATACATAAATGCTCGACATCAATTGTTTTCGAGGAGTTCATTTCCTCGGGTTAGACCCTTGCAGATATAGTTGGCAATAGAAAATAATTATGTTCTGATGTGCTTTACAAAACTGGTTTGAGAAACCGGAATTACGGCTTGAGATGTGCAACGATAGATATATTTGGCAAGATGGTATAACTCGATCATTTGTGGAGCTATAAAAATTGTTCTATACTCATTGGAAAGCTCGTCAAACACTCTCTTGAACTGTATCGTTAGGCAATTAAGTTTATTTTAAATTAAAGTGATTGAGGAAAATGAAAATATTCAAAATTACGACTGTCGCCAAAAACATTGCCTTAGTTTCCAATATGTTTGTTGGTGAAAACGTTCACAAGAGTAGGTTGGGTTAGGTACTGTAACTGGTAGATGGTCTTTCCAAATCACGGTTGAAGCAAAGGAATAACAATATAACGATATAACATATAACAATATAACGCTACAAAAAAAGATATATTAGGTATATCATTAGATTAAATTATTTATTAATTAAATGATAAATTGAATAAATTAAACCAATAAATTATAATAATAAATGGAATTATATATTATATAATTCGTAGCGTTTTCTTAAAAAATAATCTATTCCTGTGTGGACGTAAATCGAATCTCGGCCAATTCATAAAGCATTCTCCATCTCCGTTTTCCTCCGGCAGTTCGACCTTGAAATTAATTGAAGTTTCACTTCTCAGAGCGTGACGTATCTGCATTTCCCAAACTTGGATGAATTTCAATGACGGAACGTGGCATGAGTCGAGATTCTAAGTAAACCGTAAATTATTCATGGCCTGCTGAAGCTGCTTCAGATTTCTTTCCTCCTTGGGCCAAAAATCAGTCACCGCGATCTGGTTTTTCGTTTCCCAGAAAATTGACACGATGCCGATGAAATTCGTCACGGAACTGTGAGATCGCTGTAGAATAGAACGTCTTGCGAAAAGTCGCCTGTCACAACTCTCGAAAATTGGAAAATCTCTCTATTGCTAGAAGGGTCGTGATCTAGCGATTCAATTTCAGCTGACCAGAGTCGCAGTGGGTTATGAAACGAACTTGAATTCGAAGCACTAGAGAATCAAAATTGATACTTGAAGGTCAATGTTTTTGGGAAAAGTATTTACCTAGTAGGAAATTTTCGCAGAAAATAAATGTGGGTCTTTGGAAAAAATCGTTCATCGAATTCCGTCCCGAAACTCTTGCAAAATCAATTTCATGCATCAGAAAATGGGATTCTAGAAAATATTTTTTGGTTGTATATTCGCCCTTCAGCTGTTGTTCCGTCCAATTAAACCGAAAGCCAAAAAAGCCAGAAGAAAAAAACCAGTGCTGTGCATCGATCACATTGTACTTCCATGTTTGAATCTCCAGTCACATATTTATTTATATTATACTACATATTACCTTATTTACATGTTTTTACAAAGATATCAGTTCTTTTCCTTCTCGTCGCATTTCTTGATGTTCTGGGATTTCCTCCACGTCGCCTTGAAGATGCCTGAATGGGCGAAAGTGCTCGGCCAGCCAATAAAGAATCGGAGAATGAGTCGCCTGGTTTTTCTCCCCCTCACAACCCCCGCAAAGATATTTAAGTTTATATATATTTTTTGTTTATAATTATGAAGTCGAGAAACTCATTCAAAGAAGAAAAGAAAAATGGGAATTACGAGGAAGTACGGTCTGTGACAGTAAGTATAAAATCGAGCGTGATTCACATTCACAAACATTTCTACACGCTCAGCGTTCGAATATATTATTTTTTGCAGTCAGTAAATATCATCATACAATCAATATGCGAAAAAAACGGAATATACGGTAAATTGAATAAAAAAATACAAAAGCGCTCAAATAAAATAGCTAGAAAAGCGAATTACGAGGAAGTACGGTGTGTGACACCGTTGACATAAATCAAGCGACATTCAGCCGACATGAAGGAACATTTTAAGTCACAGAGCGTTGAAATATTCTGACTTTTGCGGTCTCTAACAATCAAATTACAATCGACATGCGAATAACGCGATAATAAGTACGATATGCCACCGACGCAATAAAAATCAGGCGTTATTCTTTCGTCCTCCCTAACATTTGAAGACCTTGAGCGCTCGGATACATTGATTTTTGCGGCCTGTAAAATCAAATACAAAATAGACACTAGAGAAACCGTAAAAAATGCTCATACCGTGGAAGTACGGTCTGTGAGCCAATAGATGAAAAAAAATCAAGCGTCATCTGCTTGCTACGAAGAACATTTTATGGTCTTTAACAGGACTTAAAAATTATTCTAACAGCCTGTAAAAATCAACATAGAAAAAAAGTTGAACGTTTATATCTCGGAACTGTAAAAAAAGTGCTAATTTCTGAGGACTGTGGACATTTCTTCTAAAATCACCTCCGTTCCAAATTTGACTTTTCGAGTGATCACAGTACTTACTTCCATTAACTACGTAAACATGGAAGTAAAAATACATTCGGTATCATGTTGGGCTCTCGCATCTTCTCATATTCTTTATTCTATGTTCTATATTTCATCGGGATGAGCTTCCATGGCATAAAATACATACTACTGAGGACAGTAAAATGGATGCGCGCGTAGCGCACAACTTATTCCATCGTACTTGGTTTGAACTGAAGGCCAACTATAGGTCAATCTAAAGGTTAACGAGGCGCATTCCTCTTCTACTTTTACGGCTTACGGCTACGATTTATACTTAGATAGATTTTTAATCTCGCTTAGGCCACGAATTATATTTTGTTACCATCTGAAACAGTTATTTCCCTTACGAACGGCTTCTGCTTTCCTCATCGCGATATTTATTTTGACTCATAATGACCGAATAGATTAAAAGTAGGCCCATCGATTACTCAATCTCTCGATCCAAACGTCTCTTTGAGATGACGCATTAATTGAATAGATTAATCATCCAAAGTTAATTTCTCGCGCCATCAAAATCTCATCACGTCAACTCCCGTTATTCGCGATTCGGCAACTAATTGAGAGAAACAAACAAACCGAATTAAACGGAAGTTGGATTTATTTCTTGCGTTATTATCTACCTCGGGCTCGTTCTGATTGCGTGCAAAAGCTAAGAACAGCTCAATATCTTAATGCGGAGAAATAGTTTCATTACGTCTAGTTATGTACCAGGTAGTGGGAACCGACTTCGACGAGTCAAGGTTGGCAGTTTCGTACCCTTGAACTGTGCGAGCACTTTGTGACAAATCACTGTTCCTATCGGTTCGTCGTTCATGACCTCCTCCAAAGAGGGTTGTTCCGTTTCGAATGCAGTTCCAAGGCCCGCAGTACGGGCTGGGACGTGAATCGAATATGAACCGGTTAACGGATTGTTGCTCTTTATGCGTGATAAGAATATAGGTATGGCACTTTCTCCGGATAGCGTCCTGGGCAATAGAATGGAGTGCCTAAATTCGTCCGTGGCTTAAAAAATAGTTAAAATAGTGGAAGTCCACTCCAGGATTCCTTGTTACTTAAAAAAATAAATTTAAAAAACAAATGCTAAAAAGGCTATAACTATGCAGCGTCTACTGATGTGATGGATAAACGGAGGAGTCGATTCTACAACTGATAAATGCTTCTATGCAATTTTTTTACTCATTCTAAATCTTTTCAATTGTAAGATTATTATTCGTGTTGTCGTTACGTTACAAGAACGAACGTAACTCCCTTATGTCCATTATGCGGCATCATAATTTTTCTTCAGGATTTTCATTTTACTTGGAAATATTGTTATAAGAGGTTTATGATTATTTTTGATTGAAAATTCGATACTAATTCACCATTAACTTATAAAAATAAAATCTGTTTACAGCGTTGGAAAGAGCGTTTTTCCTATCACTTAGATGTAAAATCTGAATTTATCGACAGGTCGTGCTCAGTGAAAATAATTGTTACGGACAAAAGCTGATAAGTTTTTCTAAACCGCTGGCTCTTATTTTGTCATTTCATTTTCAATTGGATCATTTGTTAGCAGGCACTCTAGAAGAAAACCATCTACGATGTCAGCTTAGTGGTGTGCATAGATCACACAGTACTTCCATGTTTGAGTCGGTAACAGGAATATTCAATTACAAAACCAAGAAACTCGAACGAAGGCCGCAATCACAACGGTGCTTATTGAAAAACTAGCGAGGAGACCCAAAAATAGAAAACGCACGAATTAGGTTGATAATGCTTCCGCAGTATGTGAGCCTAACGATAAACGCCAAGTTTCCTAAAATAGGATAATTTTTATGAACCTCCAGCGTCAAATATATTTAGTTTTTTCGGCCCGTAAAAATCAAATTAGTAAGTAAACCGCATGTGGCGGAAGTACGGTGTGCTATCCAAACGATACAGGACCAATTTTGTGAAATGAAGTCATTTTTATATCAAGGAGATCCGAAAATACCAAAGCGCTCAAATAGAATAATTGAAAATGCGATTTACGAGGAGGTACTGTGTTTGACACCAATATAAAAACCTTTCCATCCCGTTGGCAGGGAAATATTGAAAATAGCCTTTCCCACGGAGATGTGGCGTGTTCGAAACGGGCCAAACCGCTGCTGTTAATTAGCTGCTTGGACAAACGGTTCGGCTGCCGTGCTAAGAGTTTACCGAAGGAAATGATACGCTTTGAGATGTTTTGTACGCCTTCAATCGTACAGAAGGTTCGATCCGTTAGGCTGATCGCTAGAGTTGAGGATTTTTCGAAACACTTATCAATTTATGTTTTAAAATTATACCAATTAGTTCCCTCGGGTGAAATTATTGTTTAATATCTATGAAGTATAATATCAGCAGTAAAACATCAATGTTTCTGTTTTCCTTCCTTTCCCCTGGACAACAAATCACATTGAAGAAAAGCGAAAACACGTTTTTTACCAAAAAATGGAATATATCTCGAAAACAAAAAATAATGCGTGTCGTTTTTTATTTTTAGTCGATTCTAAATTAAATTTTCTCACATTGCTTCCACGGAACCTATTTTTTCAAAATTCGCGAACGTGACGAAAAAAATTAAGAAAAAGAAAGAAAATTAAAAAATGATAAATTATTAGAATTTGATCTTTTTCACTTGAAATTCGAATTCTATGTCTAATTTGCTATAAGAAAGCGAGTAATAAAATAATGTAGAACCGTACTGTAAGTATTTGCAACGTTGAAATATGAAACCGTTTAGTACTAAAATTAGTAAAAACGTATAAGTTGTCGTCAAATTTCCGTTGTTTTGAAGTCAAATTCGGATTCAGCGTGAAATTTCCAATGAGAAGAGCTTTCAAAATCGCTTATAAACAAAACTTTAATTTTTCACTATTACCGATGCAAGCGGAGCCGGTGAAAAACTCGATTTACGGAAAATAATTTCTCTGGCTCTGTTTAAATTTTTTTCGCCAAATTTTTTGCTATGTACATATGAAAGGTGTTCAAATGAAGACTCCTGCATAATAAAACAATCGATTCGCATTAATTTTGACCCCGAAAAGCACTGTTAAAGGTCAATTTATGAGCTTTCAAAAACCGATTTTTTTGGACCATTTCCAGATTTTTCCGAGAATTAAAAAAAATCACAAAAATACATCTCGGTAAGACACAACTTTCCTAAAAATTTCAGATTTTTATCTGTATTGGAAGACGAGTAAAAATTCGTTAACTGATCGGTTGAAAAAAATCGCAGGGGGACCCCTTGGATTTTTCGCGAAAATTTTTTTGAAATGGATTTTGCTCAAATTCAGCATAATGATAGTTGATGATGTTTATATCAATAATATATGCTTCATTCTTTGTTTCTTTTACCCTAAATTGACAAAAAGAAGGTTTAACGTTGAAAAATGTGATTTTTTCGTTTATAGTCTACTAATATTGTTGAATAACGTAAAAACTGTTGAAAAATGGATAGGTACATTATATGTACCTCTAAATAAGAGTGATCAAATATACTCTCATAAACAGAATTATGGAATTCTTAATGGAATTTGAATGGCCGAATATTAGTGGATTTCTGCCTTCATTAAATCGACCTGGTTAAATTTGCCTGTAAAGCAAACGTTACTTATATTTGGCTATAAATTGAAATTTCTTTAGCTTAATTAATTTTTTTCAGTCAAATCAGATATACGACAGTTCCATATGTGTGTGATATCACATGGTGTAAACTGAATATGGAATTTGCCGATTATATGATTTGACTGGAAAATTGAGCTTCATTTTCCATCTGAGTCAACGTCTCGGCCCTGAGAAAAATCTGTTTCGAAAAAATTCAACGCTCAAAAACGAGCCCACTTGTTCAATTATGATCTTCGTTCACACGAGAAACATCTCGTTCCCCAAACGACCCTTGTAATTGTTACCTACGAGTTAATGTGAGAATCGGATGGCCGAGCGCAAAAACGTTACTTCTAGGTCGTTTTTGAAGAAAGAAAAACCAGTTCCATTCGTCAGCCGTTTGCTGATGTGTGGAAGGCAATTGGGTTGTCACGATGTAATTGCGGAAATTCGCAGTTGTGTGCAGGACGCAATCGACATAATGATCGTCCAGTTTGGAGGATTACAATTTACGGTTCGATTACGACGAACGAGTATGTAGGTGACGTCCCAATGCTTGACTGCTTAAGTATAGGACTCGAATTACACTTTCAAGTATTGGAACACTCGACATTCAATTATTCTCTTCGATTGTAAAGCAAAATCAATCGTATCTCCATCATAACTAGGAAAACCAAACGGTGTCTAGCTGACGCTATTTTAATGGCGATTGTGCCGTTTGTTGTACCAGTTTGATGGTAATCTGATGTGACCGTTCAAAAATTTGAATTCACGTTCTGGTGCCTCCATACGTTGAAAAACTTCCCATAATCTCTAATGAAAGGTATGCAAGTTGTAGGACACTTTTAATTGGAAATTAGTTTCCTAAATTATTTTCAGCAGTCGTCAAAGATCCGCTAAAGGTATGGCTATCTATTTGTATAGTGTAAACTAAGGGCTGAGCGCTGTAACAGCTGTAAGTTTTCCAAGATTTGTAACTTGCACAGTGGATAACTCAGACAAAAAGTCGTCAATTCAGATGTTTAAATATACCAAAAGATAGGTAATTTAACTGTCCACAGTTTCCCAATGTAATGTACCTATCCATTTTTCAACCGTTTTTGCGTTATTCAACAATATTAGTAGACTATAAACGAAAACATGACATTTTTCAACTTTAAACGTTGTTTTCATCTATTTAGTGCGAAAGAAACAAAGAATGAACCATATATTATTGATATACACATCATCAACTACCATTATGCTGAATTTGAGCGAAATCTATTTCAAAAAATTTTTCGCGAAAAATCCAAGGGGTCCCCCTGCGATTTTTTTCAACCGATCAGTTAACGAATTTTTACTCGTCTTCCAATACAGATAAAAATCTGAAATTTTTAGGGAAGTTGTGTCTTACCGAGATGTATTTTTGTGATTTTTTTTATTTCTCGGAAAAATCTGGAAATGGTCCAAAAAAATCGGTTTTTGAAAGCTTAAAAATTGACCTTTAACGGTGCTTTTCGGGGTCAAAATTAATGCGAATCAATTGTTTTATTATGCAGGAGTCTTCATTTGAACGCCTTACACACGAACATCGCAAAACATTTGGTGAAAAAAATTTAAACAGAGCCAGAGAAATTATTTTCCGTAAATCGGGTTTTTCGCCGGCCGAAATTCCGAGCTCCGCTGGCATCGGTAATAGTGAATTACTACGTAAACATGGAAGTAAAAATTAAATTTTCGTTTTAAAGCGATTTTGAAAGTTATTCTCATAGGAAATTTAACGCTGAATCCGAATACGATGTCAAAATTTTAATTTTAATGGTTTGGATAACGCGCCGTACTTTATCCATGTCATTAAGGTTGTTTTCTATTCCGTTTCCTTGCAATTAAATCTGAGAAAAACGTTCCTATTTCCCAAAAATTCGAATAATATAGCCCCTTCGAATAATATTTTGCGACAACAAGACTTATTCCATCTCAAAGATCATCTTACATCATTCGCGTCAAGATGAACCGTCGCATTTTCGGATCTGGGCTAGAAAAAATCTTCCCCTAGGACGTAAACCGTATAAACAAAGCCCAAAGCTAATCGAGCGAAGCAAACGAACGAACCGTGGAAACATGAGTTGTCGAACGTTTTATTTGCATTAACAAAAACCGCAGGATCTCATTGTGAGAGTTCGTTGCACCCGGTTCTGCAACAAGTGACCTAAAACGAGCGTTTCTTCTCAACTTGACGATAAAGAGAATTTCTCCGCTATCATCAAATGACATTGTTTCAAATCTAGATCGAAAGTTTGAAAGGATTTCTTCATTTGACGCTTTTCGAAACGAGAATGCTCTGGTTTTTACTCCCATGTTTACGTAGTCTTGTGATCGTCCGAAAAGTCGAATTTGGAAAGGAGGTGAATTATTCGCATGAAATTTTTATTATAGTAATAAACTCAGAAACACTTTCTATACAAGTATCTGTGGTCAAAAAGTGACAAAATCGTCATATCTCCGTGAAAAAGAATGAAACATCATGAAATTTTGAGAAAATCTTCTTCCGGTGAATGTGGAAAATGAGATTTAATTGAATTTTGTATAGCACACAGTACTTCCAACATGTAACCGTTCAACTTTTTTTTTCTATTTTGGTTTCTGCGGACAATTAGAGTAATTATTTTTTAACATTTCAGGCCTTAAAATCTACGTTTTGTCGAGCAGATGACTTAATTTTTTATGAACTGGCTCAACACCGTTGTTCCTCGTTATGAGCCTCTTTCAAAATTTCCCTAGTGCTTATTTTGATTTGAGCTGGCTGCCAAAAACAACATATTTGAACGCTCAAGGTCATGCATTTTTTGGAGAGGCGATTGAACGACGACTGACTTTTCTCGAGTGTGTCACATACCGTACTTCCGCGTTATTTGTTCATTGACAATATTTTGATTTTTTACAGGCCGTAAAAAAATTAAATTGAACGCTTGGGAACTTGAAATTTTTTTTATGGCTGGTGAATGATGCTCAAACACGGACACAATTTTCATTTTGAATTTTAAAACTCGCTTTTCGGTTTTAGTTTCTCTATAATCTTTCTTGTTGCATGCTCTTCCCTGCCATTTCTGGTAATTTCCGGGCAAAAGGGGGCTTCAGACGTGTTCTCAACTCATCTGTAATTATGCGCGAGGAAAATTCGCGCTCCAAATCGAGTCCGCTCTTGAAACAATTTTCGAGCTGGGGCTATTTCAATCGCAGATTTCGAGTTGTTACTGAAAACGTGCGTGATAGTTGGCCCTCGGTCGAATTTCCCGCTTTAACAGGGTATGGATGCTGGATTGTATTTTTCCTCAATTATAACAGACAGCAAGCTCTTATTTGAAAGTTCACTGACCCTAGATTGTCCTTAGGTAGTCTAAAAATAGGTTAGAGTTGTAAATATTTCATGAAATGATCGAGGTCAGAAGAAAATGTGAAGTAAATTGGTCCGAACATGGTGTCACAAGGTATAAGTTAATAGTCTTGATATTTTCCATTTATGATAGAAATTGGAAACTTGATGACAGGCCATAAAATCACGTTTTTTTTTTTAATTTGAAACCGCGACAGATGATTATTTCCTTTCGAAAATCATTTCATCAAATCAAATCGTCTAATTAGTTGTAGAATCCATACCTGGAATCCACAGAGATCGGCCCTGATTTTTTGAAAAAATTCGAAATGTATCGAAAAACGTGTTTTGGGCGAAAAATCGCGATCTTTCAGGAATTTCATCTTTCGGCCGCCGTAGCTCCTAAAGTAATGGATTTCTTATATACTAAGTGAATTGCAAAATTGTAGCCAGATAAATTTCCTACATTTTTGTAATTGCAATAGTTAAGTTTGCTTTCACCTCCGCGGAGCTATAGACGTCCAAAGTCGGAATTTAAAAATTTCGTTTCAAATAACTCGCATGGGTGGAGCAAAATTGTGCAACTCCTTGGGTATACGATTGATTGAGAAACTGGGAATAGGTAATCAAATTTTGGTCATAGTGCCGTTCAATTGAGAGAACTTCATCGGCTGGAAAAGTCTTCTTTTTTTAATTACGCCTCTGTTCAAATTTTATTGCGCTTTGAAATTTTATGACCCTGTTTTTTGCGTTTTTTCGCCTGTTTTTCGCAAATAACTTTTGAACCGACTACTTTTACATAGGTATATTACTCAGAGCCGAGAAAGAGCTATCAAAATCCCACAATTTGGTGTATTTAATTATATTTTTATGTTATGTCCCCGCGGAGCTATTAACGTTTGAAGAAAAGTCAAAACACGTTTTTTGACATAAAGTGGAATATATCTCGAGAGCTATTATATACGCTAGCCTTTTTCTTAATTTTTATCGATTCTACATTAAATTTCCTACATTTTCTTCCACAGCACCTAACTGTTCCCATTTCGGGAACGTGACGAAAAAAAATTCCAAAGTTGAAACTTCAAATGTAAGAAAATCTAAAAAAATTCGAAAAATATTACTAATCGTTCGAATTTGATTTTTTTCACTTTGAATTCGAATTCTACGTCTAATTTCCTGTAGGAATCATTAATTAATCAAATTTAATCCGTACTGTAAGTATTTGCAACGGATTTTCTAAGTTGATAAACGTAGGATTGGCGTAGTATTAAACCTGGATAAACTGATAGTTGTCGTGAAATTTCCGCCGTTTTGACGTCATATTCGGATTCAGCGTTAAATTTCCTATAAGAATAGCTTTCAAAATAGCTTTAAAACGAAAATTTAATTCTTCACTATTACCGATGCCAGCGGAGCTCGGAATTGCGGCCGGCGAAAAACTCGATTTACGGAAAACAATTTCTCTGGCTCTGTTTGAATTTTTTTCACCAAATTTTTTGCTATGTACGTGTGTAAGGCGTTCAAATGAAGACTCCTGCATAATAAAACAATTGATTCGCATGAATTTTGACCCCGAAAAGCACTGTTAAAGGTCAATTTTTGAGCTTTCAAAAACCGATTTTTTTGGACCATTTCCAGATTTTTCCGAGAAATAAAAAAAATCACAAAAATACATCTCGGTAAGACACAACTTCCCTAAAAATTTCAGATTTTTATCTGTATTGGAAGACGAGTAAAAATTCGTTAACTGATCGGTTGAAAAAAATCGCAGGGGGACCCCTTGGATTTTTCGCGAAAAATTTTTTGAAATGGATTTCGCTCAAATTCAGCATAATGGTAGTTGATGATGTGTATATCAATAATATATGGTTCATTCTTTGTTTCTTTCGCACTAAATAGATGAAAATAACGTTTAAAGTTGAAAAATGTCATTTTTTCGTGTTTAGTCTACTAAAATTGTTGAATAACGCAAAAACGGTTGAAAAATTGATAGGTACATTACATTAGGAAACTGTGGACAGTTAAATTACCTATCTTTTGGTATATTCAAACATCTGAATTGACGACTTTTTGTCTGAGTTATCCACTGTGCAAGTTACAAATCTTGGAAAACTTACAGTTGTTATGTCTAATTTTGCTCCTACTTTGCTCCAGTTGAAAAACACAATACTTTATGATACTAAGTACAATACAATCCCCACCACCAACATACCAAATTATAGCAACAACTAAGTACTACCTACACACAAGACGTCTTGTATGAGTCGTCTTCAGATGATTCGATCGAGATTGCATAACCGGTTACAAAAATGGCATCACTGGCAGACTCCATTACAAATACTCAAAGAAGTATAATGAAGAACTCTTGCGATGTTCGTTTTGTAATGAGAAAATTCCTAGTTTAAAAAGATAGGTTGTAACCGATGATGCCATCATGTCTGAGAACAATACGACGGAGCGAAGGTCAAACGATTTTCAACGTTGGGATCGGCCTGTTGAAGATGGCGAGAAAGTTTTCAGACTTCTCAAAGCGTCCAAATGTCAGCAGCGTGACATCACTTCCCGACCCATCTGTATTGATAATCAGGATGTTGAGGTGTTCTTTGGCCGGATTTTGAAATTAAAATGCGCTATCGAGCGGAATGGGAGGCGTAGTGGGTGATTTGGGTGAAAGCTAAGTGGACCAGTATCCGAAAAAGACGGAGCAATCGGGAATTTCGTGAGGAGAATATCTGGATTGTAAGGAGAGTCTTGCATCGATGGAAACGTTGGGAAAATTTGTCGCCTGTTTCGAATTATTGGCGAAACATTGGCTAAGTGTGTTAAAATGGCCTTGATTGAGTGGTTGATTCTATGCTCAGCATTAACCTGCTGGAGCATTGATGATTAACCTGATGGGTTGTAACATTTGAAGGGGATAAAGAATTAAATTCACATTATCCAAGTGTGGGGACTCGTTTTTATCCATCAACAATATCTATGTGCCATGATTCATGATCTAATGAAACATAGTTTTAAATTATTCAGAACTGCAAACGAATGCATGTTATTTGCTGAAAATGAATATTTCTTCTAAACAGTAACCAAAATGCGTAATCAACGCGTTACAGTTGGTAATACGGTTTGACAGTGATTCTTCAATATCAGCCTTGAACTTGGTTTAACAGGAGAAAGAAATGGCTTCACGTTGCTGAAAGATTGAATAATGGTGTTTTTCGGTGTTCCATGTTCTGATTAGTCAATTTTGCCATTGAGCACGAAAAAGCTCAAAGGAATCGATAAAATCTGATGAAAAAATATAAAATCGATTGAAACTTCATTCCAGGTGTGTTGGTCGGTGCTAGAACTAAGGCAGAAATCTTTCTTCGGATTTTCTTAGTTTCCAGCAACTGTTGCTAAGGAGTCTTCCAATTTGAGTGAGAAATGGGAATACTTGGTCAACGATCCAACATAGTTATATTCTTGAGTGCATCACGTTGTTTTCCGAAAGATCTTTCTATTCTACCTTTACACCCTTAGAAACGATTCCCCTTTCTGAAGTTCCTCGGCGAAAACTGGCGGAAATCGCCTTGAGCATCACCTTCAAAAAGCAATAAAATCCCGTGTTTCTATTTGGAGGATCTTTTTGAAACAAATTAGGTAGTCTTGAATCTGCACCAGGATTCAATAAGATAAGGTGTTACATTTCTGCATTATGTGACAATTTGTTTGGACGTGAAAGATTTACAGACATCCTTTGCCATTTATACGTAACGAGGATCAGCTCGTTCGATTCTCCTCCGTGGTTATTGGTTGCCTTTGCTACTACTGATTGATTTCCTAGTTCAGTTCTTAATTTACATTTTTTTTTTAAATTATTGTCTATATTTCTATTCTATCTCATTGAGGCCGTCAAATGTCTGCCTCAGTATTGAGAAGACTCTAGTTGGAGAAATCTTTAAAAATGACAGTTCTCATAAGTTTTGCGTTTTCTCTGTTGAAAATACGTGCAAATCGTTTTCGGTAAAAGTATTTTTCTCCAGTTGGTATACAAACCTGCAAATTGAACCTGCTAGCTTTCGTACACATTTTCAAACTCTCAATAGTGATTCAATTTCTTCTAGACTATCTTAGTGCAAGTTCGGTTTTCACCTTTCGAAATAGTTTTATATCTGACCAAAGACGGTTTCGATAATGCAATAATTCAACAATGCAAAACCGCGTCGTACTTCGATCGAGTCTGGTTGAGGTTAGCTAATGAAAGTATCGGGAGCGCTGTTGCGCAAGCTGGGCTCAAAATCGTGTACTTGTGTGACCTCAATCCTCTGGGCTCTTACTTTTCAAAGCCGATTGCCCAATTTCTTATTTTTTTATTAACTTCTTCGACGATTCATTCAACTTTGTAAACATTTATTTTCCATTTTAACTCTCTTGGCTTAGACGGGAGAATATTAAGCGTCAGATTATGATAATTATCGTAAAGTTATGTATCGTGTTCATTTAGATAACTTATGGAAGTTATTATCTACTGGATTGTTGTAGATATTTACCGCTAGCGTCCGTTTACTCGAAGAGACGTAGAAATGAATTTATTTCTACTTTTATACGTCCAGGGGAAAGTTCTGTGCCGGTTGAAACGATGTAAATACCTTTGATTATTCGAGAATCTCGCGGTGGGAGTCAATTTCAAATCATCAATTACATAGCGACGGATCAAAAAGCTGGAAAATTGTGTGTGGATATAGGTCACACATATTTTCGTAGGTGAAGGTATAATAACAGTTACAAATCTTAAATTGCTATTTTCTTAGCAAAAAGGAATGCAATGCGAATAATTTCTGCGTGTAAAATATTAATTCGATGACGTCATAAATTGGAAACGATTTAGTGAAAATTGGAGGCTGGGGATAGATGTGACGGCTGAAATAACATTAGGTACCTACCCAATTCTTTCCCGACTGACCGTGATGTTTTCTGGAAACAAGCTTAGTGAAAACGGCTTTCAATAACGGTAAACATTGTGTAGTTTGAAAGGAACCCATAATAAACACATTGTTTGTGTACGCGCCGTAATAGGGAAATGACATTGGATAAATGCAACGTCAAAGAAACTGGATTAAAATGAGTTGATTAATTTTTGGGAGGAAATTATCTGAGGATCATTTTAATTTTTTTTATAGATAAATAAAGCTTTTTATTTATTTTTGTGTTGAGAATAGGCAATTTATTTATTTAGAGAATAGGAATTTTATGAGTACCATTTGATTTAATATTGGAAAATGAAATGAACTCGATGCCATACGTTTCATAGCGTATGAAATAGAAAATAAAACCACTCAAAAATTAATATTAGATATAACATGAATATATCACGATTGGGCCTTCTTTAGTTTTCTCAAAAATAATTGATTCGCCCTAGAAATTGATTTCAGGCATCTTTCATTTTAATCATACATCATGTTGTAATATTGGCGTTAAATGAGGGCCCACGCCTGCGTTTAATAGATGTGCATTTCGCCGTTCCCCGTTGCAACACCAGAACGGGCCACGGTTGACGAATCACGTCATGAAATTGCGCGTGACGATGCCCGTTTTTCCCTTTCATTCTTCGGCGGCGCCATGTCTTTCCTGTTCCTATACAACGTGATGGCTTATTCTTTTCCAGGGTCGATGAAAGTACGGACAAGTTTTCGATCGAGCGAGCCCAACGTACGTTGGCAATAGTTTTCGGAAGTAATACGAAAAATTCGATACGATGGAATTCGAAAATGCAGTGGTTTTTCAGTGTTGGAGATTTGAAAAAAAAAGTTTACGCGCGTTTAATTTCATGAAAGGCGTTTATTCGAATGAATTGAACTTATTATTTTTTTTTTCAGAGCCGTCTAAGATGGAATTGAGTTGAAAACGAGCAACGAAATGACGTCAACGCCTCCTCTAGTCCTCTCCGAGCTTGGGAAGGTAAGAATTATTTGTATTGCTGTATTTCATTGATCTTTATCGTTAATCCGCCTGCAAGTAGGTGTAGAAGAATTTGTGCGCTTTGTGGGGCTGTTAAAATCATTTTTGGTTCGTGGGAATGAACGTCAAACACTCTTGATGTGTATATGGTCTGGCAAATAATTTGACTTCGAATAAGGTAGTAAAAAAAATTTATATTACGATATTTACCAGCGTTATCAATTTTTGGATTGTTTGATACATATCAAAGTTTCCCGAAAAAAAAAATGAAGATCCAAATTCTGGAGGTTTTTTTCCCGATGACCTTGAATTTTTACTATTACAAGTGGATGGTCTCTTTGCCGACCAGAATGATTGAAACAATAGAATGAAAACCCACTTTAAATCAGTTGCAGCGGTTTTTAACGCGTATATTTTATGAGGTTATTCAAAACCGACTGTCTTCTGGTTCCCCAAACGGTGATTTCGTATTCTTTTCGGATCTACCCGAGAACAGACAGCTTCTCCGACCTTTCATGATCTCCTCTCTCTGGTCACGACGGATTGGCTCAAAGTCGTTTCTCTGAAAGCTCATCTTCCTTCGGCTCCTTAATCCCTGCGTGGAATGCCTTATGAAATCCTCACGTAACGCCAATTATAATCCTCTTACTTTCGGATTGTCATTCGGCCTGGATTTGGAACAGTCGAGCACGAGAGTGGATTTCCCTCTCATATTTTACAGAACCTTGGCGAAAACGATTTGCGATTGGGTATTTAATAGTGTTGATGATGCACTGGAGAGTGTGATTTGGATTTGAAACGCTGACGTCAAGGATTTAGCAGAAAAGGATGATTTTCATCTATTTCCTGTACATATTTTTTGTCGCTTCTGTGCTTTTTATCGGTTTTCTATTTGTCTGAAAGCTGTCTGTGATTCGGAATGAAGCGGAATTTAGAATAAATTTTAATAGTACTAAACTCAGAAACACTTTCTGAACAAGAGTATATGTGTCGGTCTATCCGTGTCTGAGTGTAGTCATTAAGTGACAAAAATCGTCTTATCACCGTGAAAAATGGATTTTCCGAAAATGCTCTACCAATAAATGTCCAAAATTAGCCGTTTCCGAATTATGGATAACACAGTACTTCCGAGATATATATTCGACGTTTTTTCTTATATTCGTTATCCATAATTCGGAAACGGCTAATTTTGGACATTTATTGGTAGAGCATTTTTGGAAAATCCATTTTTCACGGTGATAAGACGATTTGTGTCACTTTATGACCACAATGAGACACGGATAGACCGACACTATACTCTTGTTCAGAAGGTGTTTCTGAGTTTAGTACTATGAAAATTTATTCAAAATTCCGCTTCATTCCGAATCACATACTTCCATTAACTACGTAATCATGGAAGTAAAAAGTATCTTTAGATCCACTACTGGTTATGATTTTCAGTTTCTTGATGGCCCCCTATAAATTTCATTAACTGCCTCTAGAAATTATAGCAATGCTTGTGCGAACAACTTGGCTATTCTCTGCCACCATTTGAACAATGAAATCATTGCAATGATATCCACGGGTATAAATCCCTACCTAATCCGATGGTCGTTTTCTCAAATCCGAGAAAATAGCCACAGCCTCTTCGCCTTGTTGGTTTTCCTCGTTCGCCACGGTTGTCGATCATTATCATCACGGCGTCCTCTGATGGCTTTCGAGGCTTATGGGAACTGGGAACCGACCCCGATCAAAAGCATCGGTCCCCCGGGTATGTTCGACGAACCCCGCGTCGACCTGACGAATCGGCAAAATACCAGAGCGTTCCCGAGCCGTCTGGAAAAGGAAGTTGTGCTAGAGGGAGAAAGCAAAGCCATGCTATTGGGTGCGGCCTCAAGCCGCTGATACTGACAAGCCTTGCCAAGCTTAGGCTGACTATCACTAAGGACTTTCTCCCGTGGCTGGAAGTCGTCCGTTCATTCAACTCTTTCGCGACGTGGACGATTGGAGACAAAATGTGCCACTTCTGCAGCAACGAAGATGGAAGGCAACTCGCAGGATATTACCTACATTATTCTCGCGTCGAACGCTTTTCAATGAGTTCCCTATCGAAATTTTGCCTTCAGCGAGACATCGTCCGCTTAGGGAAAGCGAAGACCCTTGAATCTATAAAGTACGTGACCGATTCGTTCGATAGAGAGGCGGTCGAAAAGTAATTAGTATGAGAAAGTTTGTTTTTGTTAAATTTCGATTTTTACTATGAATGGCCCGATGGAAAGTCGAAGAGAAAAACGGGCAATAAACAATTCAACGCCCGTTAATGTGTTAAACGCTGCAAATGTCCAGTGTTTTATTACTCTTCTGCTTCGATTATGATTTAAGAAGGCTATCCATTTGTGATAGTAACTGTTCCGACCTTTGTGGGTCGATTTTTTTCTTTGACGATAACTAGGGCTTATTATTGAATAATAAACCAAAAGAAGACTACAATTTTCATATCAATAATGAACCATTGGTTGTCAATTTTTTTCAACAATTAAATGCAATAATGATGTTTCCTTGTATTGACGATCCGATTATCAACCTCCAAATATTTTTGTTCAATCGGTATAAAATCTGGATGATATAGACAGCTATTACGTATTATAGTGGAACTAAAAGCGCGAGGAATCGTAATTTGCCGCCCTAAATGACGCCTGCGTGACGACTGCATAACCTGACGGGCCATTATCTCAATCTTCGGGATCATTTTATAAAATTTCCGTTAAAAATTACGAAACTGGTCATAATGCGATTGTCTTCGGTCTTGTGAAATCTGAAACATTGGTTTTCCGAAATATTTTCCCTCTTCAAAAAATTACATCAAGACGATTCACACGAAGAATGTTTCCTACGTTTTACGACATTTTTCATTGATTTTTAAAACTAGTATTGTTCTTTAACGAGCGAAATATTGTAACAATTCCTCTTTTTTTTTTCTTTTTTTTTGTTAAAATAACTCTTTCCAAAACCTCTCAACACCTTCTGTGATACCGAAATTCCTCGGCAAAACTGTTCCTTCGGCCGGGAAGTTCGATTAATTAGAAAACCGGCTTTACACTCACCTCGCTGGGCAACGGGTTTTGTAAATCTCGGAGGAATATCTGGCGAAGCGAATTCTGCTCACGAAGCTCAGAAGTTTGCGGTTTATCGAATCGCCGGTTACTCGTTGACTCAACTGGCCGATTGGAATGCGGTAATAAGCACAACAGGGCACTAAAACCGAAACAAATCTCGGCCGTTTGAATCGCTTAACGTTTCCTATCTATGAAAATGTCGCCGTCAAATAAAACCGCAATAAGCTGATGCATTTTTTCTCGGCGAAAATAACTCATTTGCTAGTTACGAGCGTAGCTGCTTTTGTCTCGAAATGTGAATAATCAACCATCTACTCAATAATAATTTATATATCTCCATAATAGCAACCGTCGACATTGAAAAGATGGTTAATATTATTTTCTATATTCTGTTCAACGGAATTCGAGGCTAATCCAGTCGCCGCCGTAATAAATTGTCGCCAATTTTATTTAAAAATTGAAAGGAAATAAATAAAATAAAATAAATCCCTTTGTAACACCTTACGGTTGTACAATAAACGATATTTCATTTTAATTTCAAATAAAATAAATGTAAGAAATAAATAAATATATAAAAATTAAGGAGTTTCTGATCAACTTCTTTCGACTGCAGAGATTCACTCGTCACTGTCCCTCTCTTATATCCTACTAAATTCGACCCGGCTATTTTGAATGAGTCATTCGAATTCCATAAAACAGTTAATGAGGCCTGGGAGCGTCCAGGTTCGGGCGGGCTTCTCTCTTTTCAACTGATTCCGTGGAAATAACTTTCTCCGCACTGACGTGCGTAGTTACCGAAAATGATTCTTGAAGTATTTTCCCTTTAGGAAAAAAAAATTTGAAATACGTAGCGGTGCGCGATTTTTGGTTTTTTCGCATTTCACCGTTCAGATGTTGAGAGACAATGCTTTGAAATCAGTGCATGCAAAATTAAAATATGACTGTGTGTCATTAACTTGAGCTTATATCATTTGATCATTGTGATGTTTGAGAAGCTAACAAAATAGGAAACCGCTATAATTGGTGATAATTGATTGCAGAAGAAATGTCATAATTCTGCCTCGAATTCCTAACAAAAAATTCACTATAATATATAACCGTTGAAAATAATTTTCTCTTCGATGTTTTCCTTGATAACTATTAGAATTTCGGGAAATAATAATAAACCGTTATTTGACCAACTTTTCGTAAAATTGTAAAAATAAAAAATAAATATATATTCCTGATTTGAAAAAACACGTTTTTCCAAGCCATTGTTTTCTCCATAAACAACATTCCTGAGAATTTGAAATATCTGTCTGTTTCCACGGCTACAGAAAGTATTCAAATTTGACCGCAATCACATATCAAGTTGAATCTTTAATCTATCCATTGTCGTCATTGGATACAATCGTGGAAGTAAAAAATATTTTTGAGGTGAATAAACACCATATTTTTTATGTTTTATAGTTTTTTAAAAAATCATGGTTGATTTAAAAATTAATTAATTTTTTTAATTTTACTATGGTTAATTGTACGTTTTATTTGCATCCATTTTGTGCGTCAAATTATCTACAACGTCGATAAGTTTGAGAAATATATACCACAACTGAATTTTTGCCTTTTTTTCGTCAGACTTGATTTCAAATGTTATTTACCTAGGCTGCTATGATTTCTCTGGCGTGAGAACTTTCGATTGTATCGGAGAAAGCGTCCTATAGGTCGTATTGCATATACTAGATTTCAATTGTAACATTTTTTCCTCTGTAGGTAAACGCTGAAAGCGGCCGGTGGTTAGGGGAAAGCGGGGTTGGGTAATGTTTCAAGCCACAAACGTGATAAAAGGTCACTTTAACCGGTTAACCACCGAATAAAAAATTGACATACCACACTTAAGTGTACGCGTAACGGGATCACTGTCTACCGAGAAGGAATTCAATTCAATTCATTACCTAGTGTTTTTTTGTTACGAATAAGAATTTAAAAAATAAATAAATTTATTGTGACCCGGTGCCCATTTCAGGGTTTTATTTCTCTGCGCTTTGCTTCTCTTAATTTGAGAACTATGAAGAATTAGTGTAAACCTGTTCCCAGAGATTCTTCACTCTGAATGAAGTGTCATTTACTCTTTATTACAGTCAACACTGTTGAGTGTAGATCATAGATTTATTTTGAGCGAAAAACCACGTCAAAAAATGCAACATAAAAGTGAGTAGAAGATGAAAACTATCTTACTGAAGTTGAGTGTTGGAAAAGGGAACGGAAACCGATTAATTCAAAAGAGATGTTCGAGTACTCACGTACGCTAGATTATTCGGCTGGATTATTAATTTCGTGGTTTTCCGAGCGCCATAAAGTTAACGTTGGTCTTCAAAGTAGCAAAATTCATACCGCAGAATTTTCTTTTTTTTTTTACAGTTTTAGGCACCTTAGTGTCATACTTTTTCTAATAACGGCTTCTGCGGCTGCCTAGGCTTTTTGAGCCTAACAGGTGTTCCGTTTAGTCCGCGGGTATGTTTGTCTTTGAAACAGGAAATGAAGGATCGCCGTTGTCTGCTGTTTGTCCTCTGAGCTGCTACAACCCCGAGGCTGTTGCCCCAGACCGTTCATTAACCTTCCCTCGAGCGTCACCTTATAAAATCAGCTTTTTCAAGACAGAACTTTAATAGAATAATCTATATAATTTGCCAATATGTTATTCGACTTCGGTAAAATCTCTCAAAAGTTCTTGTGTTTAATTTTCATGTTTCGGTTTATTATTGGATTATTTTTTTTCTGGTCTAGGGGGGACCAAAATGAGATTACCATTTCTATACAAATTGCTTCTCATTTGGCCGAATGCTGTTGCAAAAAAATAAAATGAAATAAATGGCCTATTGATATTAATTTACGATGTTTGTTTTGAATTATTCCCATTCAAAATTGTCCCTGATGAACTGGACAAGAGTGGAATGCCGATCGATAATGATGCCAACACTGACGTATGACATAGCTTCCCAACTTCGACTCATGGGAAAGAATATTAAGCGGCTCCTCCCTCTTCCTGTTAACCCCGCTTTCTTTCTCCTCATTTTTGCCTAATTATCATAACAATGTAGAAAAACTAAACTAGGACGTACGCTTCTTTATGCTGGATATTTATTTTTTGCAGTTCAACCGATAAAATTTATATTAGGCCGCTGAATTTAGTTCTTGGTTCTAGTGTTAGGTAGATCTTAAAACCATGACTTCAATAGCTTTCTTTTCAATTAAAATCAGGACGTTTCTCGTAATTACTGTTGGCATTTTCAGCTAGAACAGGAATCGGCAATCCTTTGCCTCTAGGTGCCAATTCCTCCTCATTTTTGGGTTATGATTTATGTCTTATCTCCTCCCTTCTATGTATTCTCTTTCTCCGAACACTCTTGTCTGAATAATGAGAGAACGTAATAAAGCTGATAGTACGAGATTTTTCTTTGGAATTTTCATTCTTATTAAATTTACTTAGATCTAGTAAAAATCGGCCATAAAAGGATCTTACGCGGAAATAATTTACTGGAATCAGGAAATTATCACATTTATGATTGTTGTTGTATAAATCAAGAAGAAAACCAAGGTCGAAGATGCGCTAAATTTGAGAGTCAATTAACCTCGAGATTTTCGGTCTTTTTTCAGTTATGATGTACGTAACATCAAAACGACGCAATCTAGCGAAAAGCTTAGTATGAAGCGAATTGAAGAAGAGTAAATTCTAAGTCGAATGATGTTCCAGAATTCAAAGTTTGATCGATTCATGCGTATGCGATGGGCGGTCAGAATTGAAGTTGTTTTTGCTGCTTCCGTGATGATTTTTCGAAAGTTTTCCATTTCGAGCCCCTTTATTCTCTAATTGTTCACATTTTCCAAAACTCTTATCCATATCAAGTCCTCGGTATTCGCCTTAACAGCTGCAAGCAGCGATACCTGTTGCAACTCTGGCGAACTATAGAAGCTCTGCCTTCAATCCACTCATCTGCCTTCTCCCACCCAGGATGGACAAAAGATCGTGAGAGGAAGGCCCGATGGCCTGAAGATACAAGAGCCCTCGGGTCTCGTGTGCATGAGGATGAAACGCGACGTCATCGTCGGGTCAGGTGCATCGCCAGCCACCTGTTGAATGCACCTACAGGGTTATCCACCGTCAACGTTGAAATATATTTATGTCTTCTTACAATGCACAGTACGAGTAATACGTAGATTTGATCGCGGCTCATTCCTAGACATATGAGCGTAGGGACGGGTCGATACCGAATTAGTGACGATAAATATTTTCGGAAGTAATTTTACCTGGATTCGATATCCAATACGTATAGAGTAGAAAATATCAATAGCGCGATGTATAGTTACAGAATTTTCGATATTTACGATATGACGAACTTTTTCATCATGTACATAACATGAAATCTATAGGTACTAATTGGCGGTTTTTATTCCAACTTCATCAGCTTGCGGTTTTCGAATTATGATAATTATCGTCAGAAGAATAATTGATGCGAAAACGAGTAATACCAATAAATTACTTCCAATAAATAACAACGTTTTCATTTTCTCAAAAACGAATCAAATCAATTGAACCGAATTTATTCAAGCTATTGTTCAAGCAACCGGTGTAAATCGAGCAAACCACAAGACGCTCGAATGCACTGTGCTTACTTATTATATCAGATAGGGGACAACGCTAAATTGAAGTTGAGCTAAAGAAAGCAAAAAAATAGTACACGATTAAGAAATGCTCCAAACATGATCGTCAGATTAAACGAAAAGATGGTCAAAGTTGGCATTGATACAAGTGCGGAGATAGCAACAGAGTCTCCAGGGAATAGAAAAACTCTTGGACGAACTAAATGGTAAAAGGTTGTCTTATTTTGCATTGATAGGGATATTTTCGTTTAAAAATACGCCCAATGGTGTGGATTGATCTATGCTTACCATATTCACATTTGAGTTAACCGAAGTCTGTTGGGTGTTACAGTTTCTTCGGAGTTTTTCTCCAACAATTGTCTTTCGTACTTGTTCTTGACTGATGGTACCTGTCGTTAGTTCTCTAGATCGGCTCGAGTAGATATTCTGATTCGACTCGGAGACTTGAGAGTTCATTAAACTGATGGGAACGCGATTGAAACGCGAGACGCTAATGGCTGCGCCGCATCGCGTGTATCTGCCTCGATCCGTCTGCGTTGTGCTTATACCAATCAACTATAAGTATCCATTTCGCACATAATCCGTGGGTAGAGGAATCCATGAATTAATTATCAGCTTCGAGAACTCTCCACTAGAGAGAGTGAGCGTTTTACTGAACGGGGAACTGTTCCTAACAAGTTAAGTTTATGAGAACAATAAACTTGAGAGACAAAAAAATGTTAAAAGTTAGCCAAGTCTTGAAATTTGTTTCGTAAAGGGAATGAAAAGGAATTATCTTCTGTCTCTTTTTTAATAAAAATAATGAGAAATAAATAAAATCTGGAGAACTGGAGTAATTTAAAGAGTATTAGTATTGTTTTGTGTTTCAATTATGATGCATTATTTGCCTTATTTCTCATTACTCGAGTACGAATATAACCAGAATACTGAAACGTGAAGAATTTATAGGTATACTTAGTACCCAAATAATAAATAGGTTCGCGAACAAATGAAAATACCCAAAACCTAAAAATCTCCAACGTAGAAAGTAATAAAAAAATTTATAACCCCGCGATTCCCTCAGGTTCGTCATTATGCTTCTGCTCATTTGAAAGACCGAGTAATGGTTCGAAATGCGTAGAAATTAATAGCCGTTGTGATAACTGGCGTTTTTATTCAGCAACTCAAGGCGAAGCCAACTTAACCGGTCGATCGATAAAAATATAACCACTCACGAACTTGCTGTTTTACAATTTGGAACTAGTTGACGTCCAGTTAAAATTAGCACTGTAATATTTACCCCTACGTTCGCTCGAAAAAGAGGCAAAATTCGCAAATAAAAATTTAATAATATAAGTAGGCGATAATGGTTTTAAAAATATCCCATAAATAAATATTAACAAATGATAATTTCAAAAAGTTAAGGCATTGAAAGCGAAGCTTCGTATCTAATAGCTTGTGGAGAGGACGATCTCTTGGAATTCCAAGGTTCCCATGTCCAAACGTAGCTCTTACTATCACGTCAATGCTCGCCCTATCCTCATGGCTAATACTGACAGGGACACACTTTTACCTTTTAGAGGAAAAGAAAGCCTCTTATAAATGCGCCGCGGGTAACTCCCGAAGACTTGGGAGTTAACGGGTCAACCTAGTTTACGAATAGGACACCGACACGGACGACAATGCTGAGCTAAATGCTGACTGTGGTGATAGTGTCGGTTTTACGACAACCTATCAGTCTCGGAGACGAGGTCTACTATACGCTGTACAACAAACTATTCTACACAATTGCAGCGGAAGTGCCAACGGAAACACTTTCAAGGGATTTGTGTAGGCTTTTTACTTCCATTTTACCTAGTAAATGGAAGTATCGTGATAATCCGAAAAGTCGAACTCTGGACGGAGGTGAATTCGGAAGAAATTTTCATATTATACTATATTCAGAAACACTTTGAACAAGAAGAAATTTTTTGTACATTTTTTGTACGTTTGTTCGTGTGTCAGTGGTAAAAAAAGGCTTGAGTCGTCATCTCGCCTGGGGAGCACTCCGTACTTGTGCTTAATTCGCATATTGATCGAATTTTGATTTGCTCTGACCGCAAAAAAATTATATTTGAACGTTAAAGTGTAGAAATGTTATTGTGATTGAATGACGCTCGATTTTTATCATTAGTATCACACATCGTACGTCCACAGATTCGCTTTTTTCGTTATTTATTTTTTTTACTTCTCTTTGTCGCATTTTTTGGTGTCCAGGAGGTCCATTTTTTGGTGTGAGGACGAGAATGAGTCGCCTGGTTTTCCTCCCACTCACACCTTCTGGTTATTTTAGGTGTGTTTTGTTTTCATTTTGCTGCTCAAATTATCCATTTCAATATTAATTGGTAAAATGAATAATAAACCTCTGTTTAACGATTTACAGGTTTTTTTTGCGGGTTTTTGTCTCAAAATTGTTATAGATATTTGAGTAAAAATGTACTTTTATTAATTTTTTTATCACATCGAAAACTGCGGTTATATTATTGTTACGAGTTTAGCTGACTACCCGACTCAAACATGGAAGCACCTGTTTTCCTGAAATTTTCCCTTGTCCATAATATTGTAGTTAACTCGTTAGTTGTCCTCCCTCTCTCGCGATTTTTTAAATCTGGTCGTTAATATTTCCTTCGGGATTTAACTATTGTTCGAATTTTCTTCCGAACGATCCCCAAAAGATAGAAATCGTGCCAAAGTGTGGGAACAACTTCGCCGTTCTTGGCCGCTGTATCTGGGATCGGCCAATTAGGTTACTCCGTGTGCAACTCTGCCGGAAGTGCATTCTCCTTCTCTCTCGTACTCTTACGTGCACATAGCCACCTGTTGTACTATATTCCTCTCTTGCTCACACGTAATGTTACCTTATTTTCCGTTCCCTCGCTCTTCTCCACGTTGTTGTGATATCCCCTTCCAGCAGAGGACGCTTCACGTCGGAGGGGCATAGTTTGTCGGCTTTTGACTACGAGCAAGCCAAAAACCAAGGATGCGTTACAGTGATTCACCGCCGTCCGTGTAACGTGCACGTTTTCCGCGTGTGCTTATTTTTTTCGGCTCGTAAAAATTGAAAAACGGACCGAATTTCATGTCAATCAGGTCAACTGATGAGGGATCGGTTTGAAAATATTGTGACAAGAGTACAAGCTGTGCGCGAGTAACTGCGTTTTGTTACCAGTCGTTTCTCCCCCGGAAAATGTGAAAAGTTCAAATTCGATAATTTTTTTGGTGACGGTTCGGGGGCGAAATGCGGTCTACACGATCAACAGCGCGATTTAAATACCTCATGCGTTAAAAATTCAGATTTTAGCAGGTACAACATTATTCAAGTACTGAAGAGGTGTCGTTTCTATGGAAACAGGGCAGTTTAGCTAAAAGGAAATATTTTTTGTAGTTTAGATGCAGCTAGGAAGGAATTAGGAGGTTATTAAGACCGGATTTTGTCTAGCTCTGATTAGAGCTTTACAATAATCCTAATAGTTTTGTATCGTTCAAAATTATTTCAACGTTCAAAAATGGTTTAAAGCAAAAATAGGTGAATAGAGAATTCGTTCGATCCAAATTTCGAGGTATTTCCGTGAATAAATAATACCTAATTTTTTACCCTTGGTGATAAATAGTTATCGTATTTTTTCCCCTTCACCCCGAAAATAATCTAAGAAACAAAAGTTGCATTGTGGTTAAATGTAAATTAAAGAATTGTAACAAACTTGAATTACTTTTAAATTCGAGGCCTCGTGCAACTTTATTCCAGCATGAAATATCCACGAATAATAACAATTCTTGAAATCAAATGAAAATACGTCGTTTCCCCACATTTTTGTGCCTGTAAAATTCGTACGATGCAATCAACTGATTCTTCATGAGTGAATTCCGATGGTATTCAACAGTCAATTTTTACGCCCGAATGACTGTAGAACTTGCATATTTTTGTACATCGTAGTGTCGCAGCCGCCGTATGGTTCACAATGAAAATCGCGAGGGTTTCGGCGCCCGCATCAAACGCCGATGGTCCGAACTCGGCCGACGCGGACGGTACGATTTATCGGCGAACCAACGACGGCCGAGCCGAGGATTCGCGACGATTTGCGGTGCAGCAGCTGCCGAATCGCCGGAACCGAGGTTGTCGCAAGGATTTCGCGTCCACACGTCGACGACAGATCGACCGTTGCCGTTGAGAGGTCGTCGGAACCTTCCTCCGCGCAAACTTCCTCAAAATTTACCACGGGTAACGAAATTAACTGCCGTAAACTGCCTTAGAGTGAGAGGAATAAGGGAAATATCTCCCTTAGTGTGCGGATTTGACCGCACAGTTGAAGTGTTATTGTTTTTAGCATGGATGGTGACCAGCGAAATTCTGTTTCTGGATTATTTAGACTAGATTATTTATTATTTACGCACGCGTTTTATTTGCCATTGACATTCGCTATGCGTTGTTATGTGACTGCAAATAAATCTATCGATTTACATATCTTCCGGTGATATTTAGGAAAAAATATAATTTATTTTTACTTGCATGTTTACACAGTAAATTCAAGTTATTGTGATCTTTTGAAAACCGAATTCGAAACGGACTTGAATTTGGAAGGCATTTTCTAGGAATTCTACTCAGAATCGCTTGCTGAACACTGGTCTAAAAGTGACATAAGTCGTCATATCTCCGTGAATAATAATTAAAATTTATGGAGTTTTTCAGATATTTATGTCAAAGTAAATGTGCAGAACCGGCACTTCCGAGAAATAACAATTCAAAGCATGTAGGACCTAAATATCAAATTAAAAAAATTCGGCCCATCCGACGCACGCCGGCAACACTTTTCTGAGGACACTATAACAAAAAATAAACTCTTGATAATTTCACCAAAATCAATCTTTGTCTGAAAATGACTCGGTTCTTTAACCTAACTCAATTTTAAGGCTATTTTTAGGAAGTTTTGAGCGGGAGAAAATTCGTATTTTCCAACGAATTAAGATAGATTTTGGACGCTGAATCGAATGAGACCATAGCGGGGTCGATAGCTTTAATGGTTTCGTATTACGCAGCTGTTGTGTAGAATATTCGAGATGTTCAGAAATTTCGCCGTCAAGAATTTTCGAGCTATAAAAATCGTATACTCGCTGGAACAGTCGCCAAATACTTCCTCGAACTACATCGATAGGCGAATAATTGAATTTTTAATGAGGTAATTAAGGAAAAGAAAAATAATTAAAATCACCCTAGCTGCTTCGGCGTTTTCCTTTATTAGTTACCTACCAATTTGTTGTTCACTAATGTTCGGAATAGTTACTTTCGAAAATGTATGGTCTTTTTTGATGTTTTACTAATTTTCTATTTTGTTTTCTGCTGTCCACAAAAATCCTTATATTAGATCGCTTGAGGTCTTGAAATGTTCGTTATAGCGAGTGAATGACTCCTGATTTTTATCGTTTGAGTCACACGCAGTACTTTTCACTTTTAATTCCCTTTTCTGTCATTTTATTTCTGCAGTTTCTATTCTCATTTTTGGGTCCTCTTGCTATAAAAATGACTCCATCACACAAAAAATGCTTGTATCGTTAAAATCGCACACAACACTACTTGCGCGTTATTAATTTGTTTCTTGCGTTTTTTGGTTGTTGAGTCTTCTGGCTAGTGTTTTGGTAACCGTATTGTGTCAACCTTGCCGGCTAAACCTTTTTATGGTCTCATTCGATTCAGCGTTCAAAAATCGATCTAAATTTATAGAAACACGACTTCGTCTGAAAAACGTTAGAAAATCTCTTCTCATAAGACTTAAAAAACCCTTTCAATTTAGGTAGCGATTCGGTAAGAATTCAGCCATTGTTGCTCCAGTAATGATTTGAAATTTTTTATTACGTAGCTGTTAGTTTTTATTTTTTTTTTATTATTATTTTTTTTTATGACGTCGGTAGGACAAGCATTTTGTTCAATTGGATATTCGGATTCTGCATGCCTTCAAACGTAAAACATAATATTTTGAGAGGATAGTTAGATTTTTTGTGAGCGATACAATGGTTTATGATTGAATTAACTGAACCCTTAAAGTTTCCCGTTGTTTCTTTTCTTTAGCGGTTAGCGCAGTCGTTGACCTGGGTAGTTGGTCCCTGAGGAACTTCGCGTTTGACTTATCAATGTAGGCTCGGTTTCAAATTAAGTTGACATTTCAAAAACGACCTGCGCAGACCGTGGCGTGAATTCGAATGAAGTCGAGATCCCTATCTGCAGATGGATAGATGCCGTTGCTAATCGAATATTGAATCTGAAATTTGTGCGTAGGCTAGGATGAAATCGTAGGTTTGCCTCCCTTGTACCATGTCATTACGCAGTTGAACAATGAGCTCATTTGAAAGGTCGGAATGCGATGCAATGCGATGGGTGAGGTCTTTAGGTTCATATGCAAATTCTGTACAGTTTTGAGCTTGGATGGAGAAAATACGAACCATTAGAAGTGCCATAGTTTTCAATCGGAACAATAGTTAACATACTTCTAGTTCTCAACAGAATAATGCCTAATGATGTGAGGTTAAATAATTTTTATGTAGGTTAGTCTTATGTAAATACCATCCTGTATGAAATTATTCCATTCTGTTTATAATTTTTCGATTAAGTTTTTTCGTCTAATATCTTCTTGCATTTATTTTTCTTATATACGGACCTAGATGTATCTTTTAGCTTGGGGTTTGGGAAAAACGTGGCGGATGTTTTACATGGGTTTTCAATTACGACCGAACCAGAACTAATATGTAATTCTGACATTGTTCACCCCATGAAAATCGTTCACCACTTGTTGGAATTGGCTTATTTTATATTAAGTACCCCCACCTCTTTAAGTTAACTGGGACTGTTGATCTTTTTTAGCTCTAAAATGACAAAAACGGACAAATTATGTAGTCACAGAACTCAATGAGTCTCATCATTCGATTTCAGCGAGATCAATTAATTATAAAACGAGTTAATTAATGATTAATTACGAGTTAGATTAATGTTTAGCCGAAAAAAACACGTTTTCGGGCGTTCAAACCTCGTTTTCCCTCCGACATTCAGAAGAAAACTATAATCGGTATTGTGCTATAAAAAGATGAAATTTTAACGAGTCTTCTAGCTTTCCATGACATTTCTGCTTCAAGAATAAATTAGATTGCCAAACTTTGAAAACGTTGCAAATTATTGTACAGTGCGGAAAGATACTTAACAACTAGGGTAATTCAAATTAATTTTTCTCTATCTTAATTAGATAATTAGGACAAATAAAAATAATTATATTTAAAAAAATAGTTGCATTATTCGACTAACGATACGGCTGAAGAGTGTGCGGCCGATCCAACGAGTATATACAGATTTTAATAGCTCCAAATATTCTGGACTTATGCCGAATTTCTTAGAATTTCTGAATATTTCGAAAATTCCGCTCAGAAGTCAATAAAACCAGCTAAACTATCGACCCCGCTATGGTCTCATTCGATTCAGCGTCCAAAAATCTACTTTCACACCACTTTCGTTACTTTTCTCAGTTGTTGCTCTAGTATAATTGAATGAATCCTTTTGGAAACGAAATGATTTTTATTGAAATAATCATCAGCAAAACGGATCGAAATAATACGTACACATATCTGTGAAATTTTTCCCATCAAGGGAATCATTATACGACGATTTCAAGAGAGGATCTTGTTGCTAGGAGACACATCGTGATATGATTTCTTTGAGAAATTATTATTTTTTCTTCTTCAGATACTCATAGTTTGAACATAATACTGCTTCAAAATTATTATTCCCCGAAGGAAGTTAATTTTACCAATTATTATTCATTAATATTTTTATTAAAATGTAGATTACCAATATTATTGATTTGACTGGTGGGGAAACAATTTTCGATATTTTCAGCTCTCAGAGTTGTTCATTAAAAATAGAAAAAGTTTCATATTGCATGGGCATAATAATTAATCTTCAATAGAATAGAAATAAATCGATTTACTCCGAGCATTGCGAGAAAAAATGAAATTAAAAAGGGAAACTAAACGAAGACGTGATATCCATTACTTGTGTGGCATGAAAATGATGTTCGTTTACGATCGGAATCGATCGTTTGTGACAATGGTGGCAACGTGTGAACAAAAGTTTTGAGAATATTATGTACGTTGGTGTACAGACGCTTCCAATTGGTTCGAAAGACATTCTAAACGCATACATGCCGACGAGCATTGATGATGTTGCCGTGGGATGAAATATGGGAAAGGAAGGCACGCTCTATATACCTACTTAACCGAGAGAATGGGCACTCGCCTCAACCGAACCAAAAGGCTTCTGTTTTTTCGTCACGAAAGGATATCGCATAATCAGTTGATTGGCGCTTATGTTGCAACTGAAACGGATGAAAATTTTTTTTAACCGTAACACGCTGCTAGTATAACCAAATGATTAATAAATTGTTTCCATTTTTTCTATTACGAATCTTATTGTTGTGAAGAATTGATGGGCAAATTCTCTGTTAAACTGTTTGATGTAACAATTCGAATCATACCTTTGAAAATGAATGGCCAAGGGCGTTTTTTAAACGTATTTTTCGCTTCATATCGAATATGCTCATTTGTGAGCCCGTTACGTTAGCGGAAGAACAACTGGTTTGCAAGGTGACTCGTCTTTTTTTTTTAGCTATTTCAACGCTACAAGCGTTAATATGCGAGAATTAATCGTCTTCTGCTATATGCGCCTCGATCGACAATGATATATCGCTTCGCTAGCACTGCAATTAATAGCTGCACCTTCGGTCAGCGGATTCTTGTGCAAGTCAATGCTATGTATGATTCCTGCGTCAGATATTGTTCATTCTTGAATAAATAATGGTAGAGGACATTTATTTAGTTGAATAGAAAAATAGTGCAAATGATTTTTTTTGGCACAGGATAAAACGAAACGTGAGGTCTCATTACATACCTTCTCGTTTTAACCAACTTCAAAACGTAGAGGTTACTATGGTTGACTTGCGGGTTTTTTTACAATATCTTCGAGCTAGCGCATTTTTCTCGCGTCAGAATCCGTTTTTATCTCGAATGGGCTCTAGCGTTTTATAATGCCGACGGATTGGGAGTCTTTCCTGATGGATTAATCGCGTATAATTTTGAAGCAGTTAAGGAATGCGCTTTAATATTCTCGGAGCCCCGTTTCAAGGCTGTTTGGTGATTTTGTAATGCGTTCTGTTGTGCAACGACTTTGGATAAGATGCCACGAGGAGGAGGGTGAACTGGATTCTTTCCTTCCTTTGCAGATCAGCCGTTGCCCTTGAAGGTCGAGATTTCCTATATCTCAGCGTTCACAATAAGTCATAATGAAGTTTTTCTTTTCCTTGTCGTCGCTTTTTTTGATGTCCGAGAGATGTGAAGGGAGAAAAACCAGGCGACTCATCCTCTAATACTTTATTGGCCGAGCACTTTCGCCTATGGCTCGGACCTTATGGCTCCACGTCGCCTTGAGGACCCCCGAGCGGGCGAAAGTGCTCGGCCTGCCAATAAAGTATCGGAGGATGAGTCGCCTGGTTTTACTCCCCCTCCATAAAGTTGCAACAAAGTCACCATTAAGTAGGAATGAAGCTGCTGATCAAGGCTGGTTAGTTATTGTTGGTTAGGGCTAATTGGGGCCGGTTAGATTTGCTTAGGATTTTGGCTAGTATTGATGAAAAACGTTCCGAAACTTACTCCTCAGCTTTTATAGACAAATGTAATAAAATGGAACCACAGTTCAACGTGCCATGTTCCCGGTGTGCTCTTGCTGTGAATGAAAGCCTACAGGTCTGAATTTGAATGAGCCAGTGGAATTGTGAATCTATAAGTTATAAAAGATCGATGAATGAATGAAATTTTCAATAGTTAATGGTGGTTAAGTTAGTTAAAAGGTAGTTTGTGGTAGAGCAAGGGAAACTCGGCGGAAAATTATTCTCAGAAATCCTTACAAAGCTTGCTGGTTATGTGAAGTAAACAAGATTCACCACTCGATCAAACTGGGAATCTAAAGAGATTAACCTCAGTTTATTTTTTCATTCTCATTATTGCATACTTATCTGTTCAAACGTTATTTTCATCAAGATACTTTTCCCGCATCGGTGCCTACATGTTCTATTTTTGTTTCAGGGTGAACTGATATGGTTCGACCCGGGTGTGGGTCACGTGCTCCCAGGGGAGGTCCTGGAGTACCACAAACCTGCTCAAGTTCTCACCGTCCAAGCTGTCATCGCTGGAAAGGTAGCTATGCTGATATTTTAAAACAGTTGATAGACACATGGCTTAACCAAGTCACCGCTAAATTGCAGAAATGCAGTTTCAACAGTGAAAACAAAATTAATATTGGGTCGTTCACTGTGGAATAGTTAAGGGCGTTCGTGAGTCTGTGTTAGGGCTGGTGTATCTTACAAAAATGCTCCTGTTTTCCAGCAACCACAAAAGATATTGGGATTTTTCTCTTTCTTCTTCTTTTATTACTCTGCGCTTCTGAAAAAAATCAGTCGGCGTTTTGAAAAAAGCATTTTGCAAAATGCCTTCTGAAGCATCTCTTGCCCTTTTGATTTCAAGTGATCGGTCTATAAAAACCATAGGTAACTAAAAAAAAAAAAAAAAAAAAAAAAACTTGCAGGTTCATTTTAAAAAAAATTAAGTTGATCCGACCAGTATTTCCCGAGGAAACAGGGCATTTTCGCTGACAAATATCGTCCGAGAAGAACGCAAAAAACCTTTTTATGACGACAACGGTGCGAGGTGAGTCTTGGTCCAGGAAGAGGTGGAAGTATTAGTGTAGCCTCCTGAAAAAGTTTCAGTGCCTTCGTCATTGCAAGGTTTATAGATTCATTTTTGTACCTTCTATAATCCTTTATTTATGACTAAGATCAACTGGTAGGCCATTATTATAAGCCAAGGTAAAATGGGAACCCACGTTTATTCAATTAATTTACTACCTATTTAATTCATGAATTAATTTGGCTAGGGATGGGAAGACGAAAAACCCAAGAACGAGTAGCTTTCCGCCCTAAAAGTGGGATTTTTTTTACAACTTCCCAGATTCTAACAATTGATCGATAAAACAGATCAGCCGGAAAAGCGGAATTTTTTCGTTTTAAAAACCATAAATAATTTTAAAAACACGAAAGCTTCAGCGATGCATCAATGTATGCACGTGCGTGTGTTCACAGCAAAGGAGCATCGCTATCTAAATAATTGTAAAATAGTTGGCTTATTCCTCTCCTCCAAAAATAGGGTTACCTAGTTGCTCACGTTCGCGGAGCTACATAACGACTGGCTGCTCTGGTATACATTATAATTTCCATGCGGCGTTCTTATTTTCGCCAGCCTTGTCCTTCCACAAGGGAATTGGACTTGGTACTTTTCAATTCATCGTTCTTCAACTGAGTCTGCCGAAGCGATTTATTCCTTGATGGTTATAGCAAATGATTATAGCATTACGATTTTTTTTTGTCAATGTATGATAATTTTTATAGTGACACCACCATTGTCTGGGTCTTTTAAAACTGTTGTTGTATTGTTTCTCGAATAATCTCAGCTTTTGAGAGCAAATTCAGGATATATTTCGCGTGTGATTATTTTCGATGAAATTACATAGATATGCTTCCAATTTTTCCCAATATTCCAACTGTTCAAAACTATACAATGCAGTTACACTATGAACTTTAGTCTTTGTATTATGAGATATTATTCACGGGTATCAGCTAATAAAATCACCCGGTGAGGCTTCAAGATGATAATTTTCTAGGAGTAGCTTCGTAAACCTGTCATCTGTAGCACTAGATCTAGTCTCGAAACGTTCAATCGTCTCATCATCTTAAACGCTGTCTACCGCCGCCATTCATCACCATGCGGGCCCATTTTATGGTTATAACCATAAAGATCTCATTTCATAGGTCTCAACTGAAATGCGAGAGGTAATGTTGAACGAATAAAATCACCTTACGACTTGTAAGAAAGTCGTTGAACTTTCAACGGCCTGTTCGTGGTTATTCACCTGTTGATGCGAAAGTGAAACGACCTTCCAAGAACAGGAGCCCGTCAAAGGGCCGTAAGAACCGACGTGGGCATCTTGGCATAGCTGACTGCAAAGTGGACGCAGAGAAGTCAAGACCACGAGGATCCGTTAGAACAGGCGACCAACCGCAGAGCAATGGAAGTATCTTTCTAAACGATGAGCTGCGAGTGCATTGAACGCAAAATGATCTCGTCATCGTCCGATCGGAAATGTGCTAGGTCTGCTGAAACGTCAAGTTGATAGCGTTTTGGTGCGACTAACAATACGCACAATAATAAGTGAGTCCGAGGGTATTAAAAAAAGAATAATAATAAAATAAAATAAAAAATCAGTTTACTGCCCTATAAGCCCTGTTACTGATCTGAACATAGGTTTGTTGTTAGTCTTCCCGAGTTATAAAGAACTATAGATACAATGCCCGTTGTGATAAATACAACGGACGCTTGTCGTGGACTCCCAATTTGCCAGGGAACACGAATGGCTTTAATCACGAAAATAGTTTGGGTCCTTATAAAATCAGAATAAGAAACTTCATGTTAGCTGTGAGGTTCGGAACCAAAACATGACAAACGATTTTCTACGTCCCTGGCAACCGCTCCAGAGGAAGAACAGCAACTAATCCGAACCAGCATAATTAAATTTTAGAGTAATCTACATGTAGCTTTTAGAAAGCTCATTCTTTTTGTTTAAGTAGTTAAAGGAAATATTGTGCTTGTCCGAAAAGTTGAACTCGGAAGGGAGGTGGACGGAAGGAAATTTTATAGTAATCAGAAACAAATTGTGAATGTGAAAAAACAGCCTTTTCGGATTTGGGATAACACGCAGTACTTCCAAGAGATAACCGTCCAAAGTTTTTTCTGTTTTGATTTTTATAGGCATATAGGATTTTTTAAAAAATAAGAGTAATATTGTTTGCTAACGTTTGAGGTCTTAAAATGTTCGTTATGGCGAGCAGATGACGCTTGATTTTTATCTGTTTGCTCACAAACCGTACTTCCACTTTATGCATTTTGTCACTATTTCAATTTTTACAGGCCGCAAAAATCAATATTTTTACTAACGCTGTTCTCAATTCTAAAATAATTGGATCCCTCATTCTCTAGTTTTTTTTTTTCGATTTCTACTCGTTCAAAATACTGATGTTTCTCAATGCTGAATAGTTTCGCAACGCCATGCAGTTTTTTCCCAAACGACAGCAAAATCTTCTACCATCTCAACAATACTTGCGATTTTTCATCGCTCTAAAATTCAAATTATGTTCATAAATCAATTTCACGCGATCAAGTATTGTAATCCCTTTCTTTCATCGACTCGATTGGAGCTTTGTTACAAGCCAAATTAATTTTCCACTCCTGAAAGCCGTCGTACGATTTTTATTGCTCCCTTAATTTCCAATGACAGACTTTTCTACCGAGCATAAGCAACAGAAGCTCCAAGAGAAGCCAGATGAGTCTCGTCGTGTGAAAAAAACCTGTACTTCGCTTCAGCGAATGAGTAGCGGTCTCGTTACAACCGCTAACGGGTTCAAGGTTGGCCGTAGGAGCCTGAGGCTCGTCATCGACAGACACAGACTCAGGAGAAGCATACCACGCCTTTCTTACTACTACTGCATCATGATCTACACGCTACTACGCTTTAAATCCCCTAGCTCTCTGCAGAATAGTAGATCGCGTAGAAATTTAATCCAGATCCAATTAAACGCAGGTTCACCTATTTTTTCATAGTTTTCACAACTCCTCGATAAATAATATTCATTAAAAAAATGTAAATATATCTTTTCATTTTGGCGTCCCAAAAAAAGGAAGAGTCACTTGAATAGAAGATTATTAAACGAGGAACTTTATTTCCGGAAAATTTGACTCCACTCAGTTGTAACAATAAAAGTTAGTAAATGTTTAGGAATTGATTTTTTAAAATATCTGTTCAAAACTTTATCGGTTTTTGATATTTCCTGTTCAAATGTTTTTAGGTTTTATTGGAACGTAATGAGAAAGCGTTGTACTGCTTTACAGCATCAAATAGAAAGCTCCAAACGTTCCAAGGTTGTCGAACATACCGAGTCTGCTTTTGAGACGATGTGATTATTCATCATGCTCTTCCATGTATTTCGAGATTTCTTATTTTTGGCCGATTGCGATTACGCTCGACGGCAATGCACGAAACGAGCGTCAGTTATAATAACCGCGAACCTTCGCAGCTGGCGAAGTCACGACGGGATTAAGCATGCTCAGCTTTCACTTCCTATGATGAAATATATGTGTTCATTTTCATTCGTACCCAGTGCGTAAGAATGTAGAAAAAATTATAGTGTACTGGTTAATTTATAGTAAGTTTCCTCTGGCGGCTTTAAGTGATGATCGAATAAAATATTTTCTAATTCAAACAATTGACATTAGATGAATAATTTTAATCAATTCCTTTCCATTTGTGTTTTTGCGCCGTTCAAGAGTATTCGTCGATTAATGCAAAAAATGCCCTTAAGTTGCTTTAAACGTTTTCTATTGGCAATTATTATTACTTTTTTTCATTTATTATTATTTTTACTTCCATGTTTACGTAGTAAATGGAACCGCGTATTTTATATTTGGATTTTTACAGGCTGGAAAAATCAGTATATTTGAACGCTCAAGGTCTTGAAATGTTGGGAACGGCGATTGAATGAAGTCTGATTTTCATCACATGGGACACATACAGTACTTCCGCGTTGTACGCATATTGACTATACTTTGATTTTTTCAGACTGCAAAAATGATTCGAAAAAAATGCAGCCACAGCAGGTTTTTCTTTCAGTTTTTCATATTTCACTTCTGATAAAACGTTTTGAAATCGATTGGAAAAATACAGTTCTATCTTTCAATATCCGCTTGAAACGGTGAGTGATTTCGGAGAAAAAAAAACGGAAGTTAGCTCGGGAAGCGTTCCGTAAGTAACTCGTCAACTTCCCTGCAAGAGAAAATAGAGCTTGTCGATCGAAGTCTCGGTTCATTAGTCAGTTGTGTAAACTCGGAGGCTGTTGGGCGATTAATTTTTTAAAATTTAGATTAATTGTTTTAAGCGTGATAACGAATTACGTTGCAGATGAGTCGGAAAAAATTGTGAGCTCAAGATTCTTCCATAATATACAACCGAGCAAATTTAATTTATTTTGTCTCTCGTGGAATTCAATATCTGTTTTTTTTTTTTTTTTTTTTTGTGGCTTTAAAGTGATGTCGATTCGGACCACACCTAGTGCTTCCGATTTATGCTAACATTAGGTTCGCTGTTGTTATCTAGATGTTTCAACACTCGAATGAACAGCTTTGGTCGTACATGTTTCCCCATCGTTTCATCTGAGAAAACAACTTTTCCACTGGGAAATTTTTTTATCCTTTAATGCGACTAACAATACCAACATTACCAGGTTCTTTGAAGTGTTTTCGAGCTCTGGGAAAATATTAAGAAAGCGATGGCTCGGGAAATTTTACTGCTAAGCACTTCTTTCTAAAGAGCTCTGCACCAAGTAGATTACGTAGTGTCCACAACTGATCCTTCTATCGTTCGTTTACTTTTCAGCTTGTGAATGATGACCTTATGCAAAAGATGAAGCCAACTTGGTGAATTTTTGATTCCAGAACAGTGGTTAAAATAGATGATTATTTGTTTCCCTTGAAAATATCGAATCGCGAACTTGATTTATATTTTTATAACACACAAATCAACCTGATTTTTAAATTACGAGCTAAGTACGCTACTCGGGAGTAGATTTGATAACAAGTTAACAGTAGCTTTTTTTAAGGGTACCTAAGGAATATTTTTCTACATTAGAGGTCTTTAAATGTTCGTTATGGCGAGCAGGCGACGCATGATTTTTTCGCCATTGGGTCACACACCGTGATTTCACGTTATGAGTTTTTTCGCGATTTCACTTAAAATGTTTAGAACGGCGATTGAATTATTATTCCTGATTTTTATCAAGTGGGTCGCATACAGCACGTCCGTGTTATTCGCAAATTGACAATATTTTGACTTTTACGTACCGCAAAAATAAATATACAAAATAATAGAAAGAAAAATTCGTCATTCATTCAGCGTTAAAATGTTTGATATAAACAACTCACTTGTTAACTGCTGACCTTTGAACAGTTATATTAAGGGTAGCAGTTAACCTTTATAAATTTTTATTTTTGCTGACCAAAAGCAATATTCATTGAAAAAATAGCTTATTGAATCGTGAAAAATAATAATTAATCAAGTAATTCCATCGTAGTATCAAGTGTTTATTTTTTTCTCATGTCATTTTTCCGGAACCAATTTCTTTACATTCACCCATTTTCATTCATACGTTCATCGAACCAATGAAGCATTTTATTACACGTATACTTACGTATCGCATTACAGGTGCATTATAATCTCGAATTAAGTAGCTTCGCATCAGGGAAGCTGAGGTCCGTCTCAGACGGTTCACACGCCTTAGTTATTGGTTTATTTTGAATTCCGCCTAGTGAAAGTGCTCGGATATCTGAGATGCCTCTCCACCATAGCCATAATAACGTAGCGCAACGCCCCTCGTCGAGACTAAGACCTTTCCTTCATCGTCAGTCCGTAGTCAGTCACCGACCGGTCTTCGGATTGTACTTTCTACCCTGAAAGAAGCCGAGATTCTCTGTTAAGTGCCGAGCCAGTTCAAGGGTGTGCAACATTTCGAACGCGGTTTTTATTCGATCGAATCGAAAGTCGGGACGAATTATTTTCCACAGCTAGCAAGACCACCGGAGTTTCTGATTGTGTATTGGCTGTCGTCTTGATGAACTGGAATCCCCTCGTTAGGAGCGAGTCTATTCCCCTTTGTAATGACTTCAGGTTAGAGCGTTTTTTTTTTGCATTATTAACCGTCCTTAAGGAGAACGTAACACAATTTCTCTCGAGTTCAAGTTTCATCTGCAGTACCTGTCTATTTTTCTACCTTCCTAGGCTCTTTTTTGTTCCAGCGAAATCTCTCGGTTACTATTCATAATCACTATTATTTAGTTCTCACCAGTAAATACGATAATTTCTGCACTTGAATTCCTCTGTTCGTCATGGACGTTTGATTTAATCCTGACCTCTTCCATGTCCCTTGTTAACTCATCCTGGCGGCCGATGGGATGAAGATGAGTTTAAGAGGAGACTTGGAAGCTGAAGAGGTCATAACGGTACAGAAGATGCCCATGACGTCTAAATAAAACGCTGCAAATGATTGTAAAGCGGATTACTTTTCCTTTGCTTCAATAATTTAATAAGATCATCCTCTAGCCCAAAATTAGTGAAATTTACCACCTAACAATGTATGTGACTAAGAGGGCTCTCATCAGTTAAGTCATAATTTAGATATAATATATATATTTTTTTTGACTTCTGTACTTAAATTAAATTCAAGTTGATTGTCTTAACACTACTGCCTTAGAGAAAAATGACGACCATTCCTACGAATACAGAACGATTTTCATAGCTTCACAAATCTCGAGTGGCATCTCTCGTTTGGCGTGATGTCGAATTCCTAAAAACCTCGAAAATTCAACGCAAAAGCTGCAATAACTCGAAAACTGAAATCCTGGTTATGGTTCAATAAAAAATCGATATAAATTGATAAAAACGCAACTTTATCCTGAAACGTTTTTTTCCTTTCCGAATTTCCCTTCCCTCAAAATCTCACCTTTTGTCTTACCGACAATTATATTTATCGGACACATTTCGAATAAAATATTCCACTCTCATGTCTGACAACGTCCCTAATCCTTAATTCTAAGGGATCGTCAAAATCGCCAATTTTTTATCTCCTTGAATCGCTCGAGCTCAGGGTGATGAGAAAATCTATTTTTTTGTCTCTAGCAAACTTTGGTTCAAGAGTCGCCCGTTTCTCACGATAATCTAGTTCAACAACATCATCTTTGCATCCAATGCGGCCGAATTATGAAACGGTCGCCTCATGCGATCCAGTTTTCGCGCTCATGCAACCTTTGAGAATTCCCAGTCGTATGTTTTTCACCTTGTTCGATTCTCAGGCCAGTAATTCTCCGTTGACCATAAGCGTATTACGTCTGCTAAGGCCGACAGAATATTTCAACAGAATTTCTCTCTGGTTTTTGAACGGAAATATGATTTTGAGGGCTAGAACAAATTTCTTCAAGGGCGCGGTATTTGAAATAATTTGTTGTTTATTCCCTTGAGTGGGATTCCTTCAGCAGTCTTTGACGTTTGTGATAACACAATCACTGCTGACTATGATGACTCCTACGTCATTTATAAAATGACTTCTCTCATCTCCAATCTATCTACAGCAATTAAATATAGAACAAGATTTATGAACGAATTATGATTCCTGATGTCAAAACCAATCTTTCCGCATCTCAATTTTCTTCAGGGAGAGAATATTCGAAAGGGCGAAAGTTCCTTGCTAAAACTTCGATCCTTTCATTTTGAGTAGAAAATGCTTAGAAGGTACTCAAATCAAAACACCCATAAAATGTGCGGAATTTCTGTATGGAATTTCATTCATATATTAATAATACTCTAGTTTCGCTGTTTTTTCTGTTTCAGCCCCAAGTTTTCTCGGTAACGTCACCAAATGGAGTCAGACGTCGGCAAGATCTGGGACAGCTTGGAGTCGAGGATATGATAAAATTAGAGTAAGTACTAACATTTCGCTTTTTTTTTAAATTTAATTTCTGTACATCTTCTTCTTTCAAAAGGAAAGAACGTGAATATTGGCCAATTCTCAATTATTATTTGTGTAATGATGAATTCCAACATCATTCAATATTCACCACCGCTCTGAATTTGACTAGGATGACACCAATACTTCATTTCACGTGGATATGTAGGCAAGAATAATAGTCACAGAATAGCTAAACTGGCGTCTTCTATCGTATCTAGCGAATATTATATTTTGCTAGACATGTTCATAGATCGGTATCAATTCATTGTCCTTCGTATAATTTCACAGCCGGTAAATTTGCAGCTAGCTTCTTGAAGTAGGCAGTTCACAATCAGCTTTGTCTTCTCGTAAATACAATTTCCCATAACGCGCAATTCCATTTCATGAGCGCCGATTTTTATTCAGACGCTAAATCAGGATCGATTCAATTTTGCTCTGTTCCTGCTCGGATTCCTGCTGTGTCAAAGCTAACTCGACGACATAAACCTTGGTATTACCTCAGACTTGGACTGGCTAGCCCTAACCGGTTTTGCAAGTCGTAGCGAAAAATCCCTTCCTACGCGGTGTTATTCTGGAGCTTGCTCCCCGTAGACGAGACGTCTTGGCCTGCTCGATTATATTATTCGAAGTATAATTATTGTGACCATTCAGTAGGTTATACCACCTCATAAACTTGAAATGAATATGTAACTAAAAACGCGCCATATTAGGCTTCATTTTTCCAAGCGACGTCATTTGAGTCGATGTTAACTTGACTTCATAGTTTCAAATCGATAAAGAATGGTCGAAAAATATTCGAATGAATATTTAGACCGATTTGATAATCGTACACTTATAAAATTCGAGATAAATAGAAAACTTCGTTAGTCGGATTTATAGAAAAACCAGCAGTGGGCATAGGTACAATCATGTTTGAGTCGGCTGATAAGTATAGCCAATTATAAAATGCCGCAACTTTAATACAATACTAAATTGTTGCTGAAAAGCAAGCCAGGAGACCCAAAAACCGAGAAACCGATTATTAACGAGGAAGTTCTGTGTGTGGGCCTATCAATACCAGACATGCATTGTTTAATTGGATGGGTTTCAATAGCAACGGGACCCAACAAGTTAAACATGGAAATGAAAAACGCTGAAATAAAATGACAGAAAATGCAAATCGCGTGGAAATGCGGTGTGTGACCCAAATAATAAAAATCAAGCGTTATTCAATAGCCGTAACTAACATTTCAGGACCATATGCGTCGAAATATACTAATTTTTGCGGCATGAAGAAATTAAAATAATAAAAAGCACTTGAGAAATAGCGGAAACATCTTTTTAAGATAAAATCAAGCCTCATCTGCTCGCCTCAACGAATATTTCAAGACCTTAAACGTTAAACCTCGGAATTACTGACTGTTATCCAAATTCAAATTAGAGCTAGTTTTGTACATTTACCTAGAAATCAATTTCTGAAAATTTCTTTGAATTTGATTAATTTTTCATGGCGATATAAGGACTTTTGTCGTTTTTTGACCACTGACGGACGAGCACACTGACTGTTGTTCAGACAGTGCTAAGAAAATATTTATGTATAAATGGCTGTTTCATGTATAGATGGCTGAGAATTATTTTGATGGCTCTCAATGCCTGCAATTGTGGCCTAAATTACTTGTCGGCTCAAAATGGGAAACGCTGCTTTGAAAATTTTTTTATTTTAGAAGCCTTCGAGCCTTCGGTTTTCTCGAAGGTTGTCCCCGAGCTTTCCTTCGCCAAGAGGTCGTAATACTCGGGTTCGTGTGATGCAAAAACTTTTTGTCCACCCGGCCGACGAAACAGTTCAAACGTCCAAGGCGGCTAAGTGTGAACAAATCTCTTGCTCAACATTGCTCGCCTAATTATTCCGCTTTCTTCAGATCGCAAATCATCTTTCCGTCAAGTCAAGAGACTATAATTGCTGGACATGCGTCAGTCAGTCGCATTATGGTCGCTGAATTTACTCTACCGTGTGTTCTATGATTTTTTACGCAGCTGCTTCTGCTTTAAGATGGATACGATCGCCGGTTCTTGTAATTGATAAGATTTCAAAGGATATAGTCGATGTTCTTGAGAGAAACCTGTCAAAAGAAATAAGCCTGCGAAAAGCGAAATTGAAAGCCATTTAAAAACTATGGCTTTAAGTCGAATTTTCGTATTGAAGAGAAGACTGTTAGAAATTATTACAATTAATATTGAATGTTTATAGCCTCATAAATACTCGAGTTATGTCATTACTTATTATTTATTTTTCCAAAACTAAAAAATTTCATAAAAAAAACTGCTGTACCTAACTCGAGAGACACTGAAGCTCGTGGTCTCGTTTGATTCAGCGTAAAAATGCACTAATTCCAATTCCTCTTTTTTTTTTTTTCTACTTAAAGTCAAATTTGTAGACCTCCTCGGCTTCGATCTAACTGGCCAACAATCGATCGTGCAGTTACTTTTGCCGAGAAGAATTTTGTTTTCGGGTCAAAATTCGATGGTCGATTTTTAATGAACTAGTCAAATAGAGCATATTTTTCGCTAACGAACTAAGAAATTTTTATTTATATACCCTTTCGTTTTCATTTTCCCCTAATCCTAATCCTGTTTTCTGTATTCGTGTTTTTTTCTGTGCCAAAAGTTTAGAAAAATTGCGATTCTGTTGTCTCTTATATTCAGGAATCGCATCATAGCAATTTTATCGTCTATGATTGTACGGTAGAACTCCTCAAATCACTGTGGTCGATAGGTACTGTTAAATACCGGCTTCCATCGGTCTTGAAGTCTTCTGTAATCCAGACAGAAGCACCGTCTTCAAATGCTTTTACTGCAATATCCTTTTGTGTTCGCCGTCCGACAGCTGACCCTTAACGAACCCGAAGGTCAAAACACGCAACGAAACGCCTTTTTTTCTTCTTTTATTCGGTGGCAGGCGCCGTTTGCGATGATTGAAATACGCGCTACTCTGAATGAGAGTATGCGAGTTGGAAGAAGAAAAGAATACAATATTGTTTGGACCTGAGAGAGAAGTGAATCGAGATGGTGGACGAAGAAGCCTGAGGCGACGGCCTATTGTTCATTGTGAAGTAATCAAGTCCCTCGACTCATCAGATGGGTTCGTGATTCTTAATGAACTCAACCCCTCAATTTCCCAATCGAAGGATTCATTAGTCGATCCTGCTAGCTCCGTTCTTGAAATCCGTCCCAGGATTTATCATTTCTTCTTTGTATCCCGTAACTATTAAATTTTTTATTACGCAGTATAAATGATAATTATCTAATTTTAATGGGGAAACCAAGTGAGGAACCATCGAAGAACCTTGTACCTGGTGGTCTTGAATATAAAAACGCCTTTGAATCGGCACAGTGGAGATACATCCTGAGGAAGTTGAGAACTCGGTTCCACTTGCCAGGATATTTTCATCGTGGATTGAAAATGATCATTTTTTTGTTCCTCTGCCTCACGATACCCTAGACTGTCGTCATCGTCCCATCTTTTCTTCGAGCAAATTTTCAGCAATTTTTCAAGAAAAAAAAAAAAATATATATATATATTAGTGGCAAATTTATCCTTCCCCTCAATTATGATTTCACAAGATGATCCACTTTTTGTAGTATCTAACTATTCCAGTCAAGTTCCAGTCATGCAGCATGGCTTTACGACCGTATTTTTCAAGCGTATTATAGAAAGATATCGAACTGACGTATGTGTCAACAACATTGAAAACAAAAAATTCCCCTCACTGGTAATTGTAATCACCAGAGAAATCATCCCCCCACAAAATGTGATATTTTACTTTTCAATGCATGTGTACTCCAAATATCCAATAACAAAATTCTGTCCGTACACTTAAAAAAAAAAAAAAAAAAAAAAAAAAAAAACTGTAATAAAAAAACTGTAAATTTTTTGAAATTTTCACCAAAAACAAATTTTGGTTTGACAATAGCTCAATTCGTTAACCAGATCGCTCCATCAGTTTTAGAGTATTTTGAGAGGGAGAAAATTAGTATTTCCCAAGGCTTTTCAGGCAAAGGTATATTTTGTATCAATTTCTGTCAACTTTTGGACGCTGAATCGAATGAGACTGAGAGCGGTGTTCATAGCTGTAATGGTTCCCAAGTTATCTACGCTTTCGTGTAGAATTTGGGAGATTTGGAATGAGAGTATAATTCAAGAATGGAGCTAAAAAAAATTGTTCTATACTCGTTGGAACTGTCGTCAAACATTCGCTTCGGCTGTATCATTTGGCAAATAATTTGAATTTTAATTCGATTCTTTGGAAAAAAAAAACAAATAAAATGACCATAGTTGCTAAAGAGTTTCCCCTTGTAGTTACTAATCTGATGTTAGGTGGAAAAGTTCACAGACGTTCGGAATAGTTACTGTCACAAACGGTCTTCTAAAATCACAATTGAAACTCTTTTTCGACGCTGAATCAAATGAGACGTGTCGGTATCTTTGACTTTTCGAGTTATCGCAGTTTTATGAAATTTTCGAGTTTTCGGAAACATACATACGTTATCGTTGCGTACGTATGCATTTACTATACTCAGCATTCATGAGCCTAAAAAAACTCTGTAGTCGTTATAATGTTCTTCGAGCAGTTCCCGCTATGACACGTATCGAAAATTCGCACGAAAAGACATGCGGCGTGACTGAAACTTCCACAATGCAGGCTCGAACCATTTTACAAATAGTGGCCAATTACTTGTTGGTCCACAGACCTTGTATAACAGTTGAAAAAAAAAAACAAAAAAAACGCCGATTTTCTCTCTCATGCCAAAACCCCATTATTGCAAAAAATGTGCCTCATCAAGTCCACCGATTCCTAGATTTATTTTCCGGCGTTTGTTGTGCGTAGATGTCCTGTGGCTATTTGTTACAATATTTCGGTCTTATTGATTCTCATTATTGACAGTGACTGAGAATATTATCTGCTTTGATGAAGATGAGTGTTCATTTCCAATCGGTCGACACCTGTATCATCGATTCTGTGAGTTCATTAGATGCGGCGGCGAAAATTCAAAGCTCATTTTGTCAAGTCATATTTTTTTCAACGATACTTCAACCCTAATAATTTCGATTTCGTAACTGACGGTTTTAACTGCGTGTTAAAATAAGTAAAAATGTTCTCACGTGACTTGAACGATTTTTCAGACGTTTGAATCGGATTTTGACACCGATTCGAATTCTTTTCACCTTTTGCGCTATTATGTGAATTTTTTTTATGCCATTAAAACCCGGAAATTTCTCTCTTTTTCAGTGATTTGAACGAGTCTTCACTTTTATGGAACCTCAAAATACGTTACGATAAAGAGCTCATCTATGTAAGTGCAACGATGGGAATTCATTCAAGTGAAGTGAATTTTAATTGTTGTTTAATTTTCAAATTATATTATAACCGAATTATTTTCCATTTCAGACGTACACCGGAAGTATTCTCGTGGCCGTTAATCCGTACCGCATGTATGACATGTACGGATTAGATATGGTGAAGAAATACGAAGGCCAAATACTCGGAACGCTACCTCCGTAAGTGAAAACGCTGCAAATGATTGTAAAATGTTTTATTATTCCTTTGTTTCAATTTCAAAGAGATATCGGAGCGTTCATACCTTTTTCGGTCTCCAAATGTATGATACTCGATCGAATTAGGTACTTCCAATCGTGAGAAGCGTGCTAGAAGATTAGAATAGCACCACGTTTCTTATGATTCGAACTGTATCAGCGAACAGCAAGCAGCAAACACTTTTTTAGTAATAGTTAATTTCTTCTAAAAAAAAAGAAAAAAGTTAAGGTTACTTAGTGGTAATTTATTTACCAATTTTTTACAGGAAGAGACTGACAGAATTGTTTACTTTACTGTTCAAGAATTTTCGGAGCTAAAAAAATTGTTCTATACTCGTTGGAACTGTCGTCAAACATTCTCTTCAGCTGTATCATTTGGCAAATAATTTGACTTTTAATTAAAAATAATTTGACTTTTGATTCAATTATTGGGAAAAATAAAAAAGAGAAGAAAAAAGTTAAGGTTACTTAGTGGTAATTTATTATCCAATTTTTTACAGGAAGAGACAGACATAATTGTTTACTTCCATGCTTAATAGTAAATGGAAGTATTATGATCATCTGAAAAGTCGAATTCTGAACGGAGGTGAATTCGATAGAATTTTTCATAGCACCTCTGGTTTTAGTTGGAAATTCGGATTCTACAAGCCTTGAAACGTAGCGCAATAAACCTAAATTGGGAAACGGATTTTAAATTTTTGTCAAGTACTGAACTGACTTAAGGATACTTTTTTTTAATGCACCAACTTTGTTTTGTGTGTAAATATATTTGTGTTCGAAACGGAGCTGATTATTAGATAGTTAGGCTCTGTTTCTTTCATTTTTTCAACCGTTGCGGTATCTGGGAATTCGAAGTTTGTTTATAGTGATAATTCACTGATTATGGCATTATTTTTCCAGGCACTTGTTCGCGATCGGTTCAGCTGCGTATTCTGCACTTCCCCGTGGCAACCAGGTTGTCATTATTTCGGGTGAATCCGGTTCCGGGAAAACCGAATCGACCAAATTGGTGATGCAATATTTAGCCGCTGTCAACCGGTCGCCGTCGAATTTGATAACGGAACAGATACTCGAAGCGTCGCCACTTCTGGAGAGCTTCGGCAACGCGAAGACGTCGAGGAACGATAATTCGTCTCGTTTTGGGAAATTTCTCGAAGTCCATTTTAAAGAGTGAGTGTGAATGTTTAAAAAATAATAAATAATCAGTAGTTAATGCGGAGCGACGGGAAAAATTCGGAGATTTAAGTTTGAAGAAAATTGTTTCGGACTAAAAATTATTATCTGTGCACTTCAAATTCTGCAATAATTTCTAATAATTAGTTCTTCAAACTCTTCAAAATCGTGGCAACGTGTACAAGAATAACCCTTTATTGGCCGTAACTAGGTAATTGAAGAATTCAGGTTGTTGTGCGCCATGTTTTGCATACTAGTCATATTCGATTCAGCGTCCAAAAATGTATAAAATTTGATACCTAATGGACCTTTCGAAAAATCCGAAAAATCCGAAAAAATTCGAATTTTCTCCTCCTCAAAATCCCAAAAAATACCCTTTGAATCGAGGTAGTGATTTGGTTGAAAAATAGTCAAACCAAGATTGATTTTTGGTGAAATTCCAAGATTTTAGCTATTATAGTTTCCTCAGAAAAGTGTTGAAGGCGGACGGAAATATTGTTTCTTTTTAATTAATAATATTCGTATTTTACATGACTTGAAACGTAAAACATCAAATTCTGAGGGGGTTTGACAGATCTTTTGGCGATTGCAATCGGTTCATTATTGAAAAATAAACCCAAAATGTATGGACATTTTCTATTTACTCAATAATCGTAAAACTAGGACGTAACCTGTAACGAATCAAAGAACAACAATATTTTGTGCTGTTATTTTCCCAAATTAATTAGCCTTGAAGTCTACAATGTCTATTTACCGTGAGGATACTTTTTTGTTGGTACTTCAATCGATTTCCCCTTGACAAATACGAGCGAACCCTACAAATACCGCTTTAGATTCTTTCTTTCGCTTGGAAGGATTTCGTAAGTCGCCTTTTTCACGACATCGCTTTTTCCCATGGTCGTCAATGACCGGAGTTTTATGGTTCCCTTTTACTCGCTTGTAAAACGTCGACTCATTCTGTGAAACGAAAAGCTCAGGAACATTACGTGCCATTATTGCAGAAAAACGGCGATCCGCGCCAAAACTCGTACTTTATCGTAAAATTATCCTTCTGCCGCTATCGAGAGCCATCTGGGAGCTAGAGCGGTTTCTGCTTCAAGGGAAGGAATTTCGATGACTCGGATGACAGGTGGAATTTCAACGAACTTTCTCTCTCGAAAATAATTTTACTCTATTCGGAATTGAAGTATATTAACTGCTCAAGTTACACTCTTCCATTCGAATGGTATTTGTGGTTGGAGTTACCGGCCCGAATCCTTATAATGACGATAGGGAAATAAAATATATTTTCAACCTCTTTTATTCCTGAATTCATTGGAGCAAAACGAGTCTTGGCAAAACGTTCAAATTATTGACCAATAAAGAAAGTTGGAGAATCAGTTTGGATATTATTTTCCTACCTAAGAGCGATTTCAATGAATATTGTTGAATAATAAACCGAAATTACTGGCTATGAAAAAGTATTTATTCAAATGTTTCGATTGCCGACTAATGCTTCTGTAATTGTTCCAGAGGTGTCATCGTCGGCGGGAAAGTGACGGAATACCTGCTGGAAAAATCGCGAATCGTGACGCAGGCGCCTGAAGAGCGAAACTACCACGTGTTTTACGAACTGCTCGCCGGCCTTTCTGAAGAAACGAAATTGAAATACGGCCTGCTCTCAGCGGACAAATATTTCTACCTTAATCAGGTAAGGGTAATTTATTTATTTATTCAAAACCAATTTATTTATAGTTAACATTCGTGTGTTGGGAGGAAACTACGTGATATTCGTTCTATTTATGTAAAGCTGAGTATGAATGTGTTTTATCGATAAAATCCTAAAACATTGATGCGATCGCCGTGAAACTTAAGGATTATAGTTGAGCACATCCTAGGGATGGTTTCAGCCGAAAACGTTTTGCCCAAAATAATTTTGAGAAATATTTGAAAATTTCGTTTTTCGCTGTAATTTTTCGGAACGATTTTGCCGTTTTTCGATACAAGCATTTTGAGTGGTGAGGCATGAGGTTAAGTTGTATTAAAGAAATATAGAACTATCGAAAACCGATACAGACGAAAGTATAATTATGTGGGTTCGTTTACGAATTATTCGCGTTTCAAAGAATCCGAAAACATGTTTTTGACGTTCGGAAACGAGAAAGGTGTACGCGGTTTTAACAGAGACCAAGGTTAATTTAATGGAGAATGATCTCCATGTTGAAACCATTCTCTAGAGTATTTACCACAATGGTCATTTTCACACTTTCAAAAATTTAAAAAATAAATAAATAAATAAAAAAATTAAAAAATTAAAAATGTCGGAAAAATCAAAAAATTGGAAAAATATTACAGTTGTCACTAAGGTCTCTTCATTTGGACTAAAAACTCGAACTCAACTATGATTTCCAACGGTTCTAAACTCACTTTAAAACTAATTCATATTGTTTTCTAACCGTGAGGGGTAAATCTCTGAACTTGAGTTTAGGAAAATAATTGTTCTGGTCAATATCAATTTTTGGAGCTAGATTTTGTTTCATAATTCAATAATAAATCATTGTAGTCGCTCAAGAAAAACGCTGTAGATTATTGTACAGTGTTTTATAATTCCTTCGTTTCAGTTATAATTTAATAATACTATCCATTCGTGATAGTAGTTATTTCGAACATTTGTGAACGTTTCCACCTAACAGCAGATTGGTAACTACTTATAATGGAAAACTTCGTAGCAGTTATTGTAATTTGAAAAAAGCTAAATTTTTGGCCTAACTATACAGTTGAAGAGAGTCTTCGACGAGCATTCCAACAAGTATAGAACGGTTTTTATAGCTCCAACCACTCTCAAGCTATACCCTCCCGCCGAATTTCTGAAAATCTGCCTAATTCAACACACATCTGCGATAACTCGAGAATCAATGGATATTCGGATTCTACATGCATTGAAACATAAAACATCAAATTTCGTGGTGGTTAGACAATTGTTATTCTGGGTTGATTATAATGGTTTATTGTTGAATAATGAAACAAAAATGTCACATGAGTTTGGGTGTGGTACTATAACAAACCATTCGAGACCATGGTGGAAGCAAGGAAATAAAAAAAATCATTTGCAGCATTTTATTATTATTTTTTTTTTAAATTGATTTTGTTTGTGATTTAATTCTGAAAAGGGTTTATTTGCTTAAAATCACTCAGATTCTGCTTTTCTCCCGTTTCCCTGACGTTTTCGATTTTTATTCTTGGATCTAGAACGTAGAAATCTAATTTTTCTAGCCTACTTGCTCACAACTGTTCGGCTGAGCACAAAATTGAGATACCGTCCTGCGCACTTAGCTTCCACTGATGTGCGCGTGCAAATTCGTCCCATACGAATGTAGAACGGCTTCCTATCACGGTTCCTGACTGTGCTGGAGATGAAGTGAATAGATCATTTCGATTTGTACTTTGGTTCCGGCGAAATAGCCGAAGATTACTAACTGAGAAAATTCCATAACTGAAGGAATAGCGAAACGTTTCAAAAAATAAATTATGTAGTGATTGTGATGAGAAAAAAAAGTACTAGCCCTTATCCTGGCACGGTGTACTCCAGTTCACCGTGCCTTTCAGCTTCAATTCTGATGTCCTAGAAGGAGTAGCGACCCTCGACTAGTTTTATCAACCAACGGTGAACTGAGGTACACCACTCGATCATAAAGTGAAACTGGCACGATGAACTTACGTTCACTTTTGCTATTAATAGCAATGAAAGTCATTAAACCGTCGAAAGATACTTTTTGACTGTCGTTTCTGTCTTCGCAGAAATCGAGAAAACTGGAAAATTGAGAGATGTCTAAAAATATCTACGTTTTGCCAGAAAAAGAGAGAAAAAAAAATCCCAAAAATCAAGTTTTCCGCGTTGTGTAGCCGTTTTGAGCCGATTGTCGCAAAACCAGCTGAAATTACCTTTTAAACCCGAAAAATATTTTTTTCAAACACTCAGGATTGATTTGGTTTTCAGAATATCCCGAACGTTAATAAACGATTTCCAAGGCTTTGAAAAGCGAATAATCCCCAAATAAAATATTGGTAAAATTTACATTATTCAAAATTCATTATTCGCAAAACTCCCATATCCCCCCGATTTTTCTATGTTAAATGGGAAGAACTTTTCAACTATTATCTCAGACCCTAAATCTAAAAATAACCAATGAGAAATGGAGATAGTTTTGAAATTTCAACCTTTTGCTAGGAAAATGGTTAAGGAAAAGGGGTTAAAAGGGGTAACTCGACTTTTCAATACTGTTTCCATCAAATTTTGAATTATGACTGCTCTACTGCTTTTGAAACCTCCGGAGCTAGATATATGTGACTGAAACTTTGTTCACGACAATATTATCAAACAATTGTTTATCGATTGAAGTTGACGACTCATTCGTTCTAACGGGCTTCTTATTCTAATTGTAGCCTCGAGGAATCGTTAACTACCAATTAATTACTTGGCCCCTCTTCCTTGTTTATCGGAAACTTTAAGTGGGCAATTTTCAAAAAGATGCCAGTTCTTCCCGAATCCGCAGTCCGTATCTGATTTTCCTTTCTTTCAATCTTTCGTCTATTATATTCTATAACCAGTTGCTCGTCTTCTTGCCATTTTTCACAATTGCCCTCTTCCTCGGTCGGTCGCCTTTCGCTGGCTGACATGGTCCGTGGCCTATATGGGCCCTGTTGTGATAGAAACGAGGATATATCACTTTACTTCCGAACTCGAGTTTTTTTCATCATTCTCTCCGCCTCTTTCTTCGGTTCTTGACGTATCTCAATGTCCAGCTCGCGTTTAGTCTATCGCGATACCTCGGTCCGGCCGCTTGCATTCCGTTCCCATTTTTTACCAACTATCGATAGCTAGGAATGAGGGCTATACAGCAAGTGAGTGATTTGCATGTTAAGCTATCGTTTGTGATTTATTGACATGTATATTTCTTCTAGTTCGGGATTTTGGGAAAAAAATTGTGCGACCTTATATTCTAGCACGAAAAATACTACAGACATTTCTTTTGGGGTTTCAATTACAATCCGCAACTAAGTACCTATAGTTATTAGTTTTAACCCCAAGAAAATCTTTTAGCACTTCTTTGAATCGACTGATTTTATAGGAACTTTCTAATCGGGAGCTAGGCTGTGTAAACTGCCGATCAGTACTTTGTTTCGAAAAGGAAATTACGAGCTTTTTAACCCTTAAGTATAAAAGGTTTTATTGTTGAAATGCAGTACTACGTTGAATATTGCGTACAGAAATCTAATTCATCCATTAGCAAAAAAGTGAATGTGTTTGCGAAATATTTAGTTGAAATCATTGACGTTCGTCAACTAAAATTTTACGTTTTTCATATGGATTTTTATTTATTTATTTTTAATTTAAGTAGGTAAGTTATTTGTTTTTCTTATGGAGAAAATTGACGTTTTCCTACAGAAATTTGAACTTATAAAATATTATTTTTCAACTTAACAAAGATTTTTTGCTACTGGAAATCTAATAAAATATTATTTTTCAACTTAACAAAGATTTTTCACCACTGAAAATCTAAGTACCTACGTTTTTTGTTGAAATTTAAAGGTTTTATGTTTATTATTTTTAGTTTGATTGTTTTTTTTTTAAATTTAGAAATAACGAATTTTGAAATACAAAATTGACATTTCAAACTAAAATCCGTTTAAAAAAAAAACTAATATTTTACGTTTTTCTGCTAAGAATCTACGTTCTTCAGGTAATAGTTTTCTGTTACTGAAGAAGCAACTGTTGCTCTTACGACGCGAAAATGATTTTGGGGTTTTTCCTTACTCGAAAAAACGTTGTATTTGAGAACTTCTACAAAAAATTAGTTGTGCCATTTTTTCTGCGCAAATACTTTAAGTGAACCTCTGCTAAAATATTGCGGCATCGAAAACCACGTAGTAGTATAATTAGTTCTGTTTTTTTTCTCGAAATTCGAATTGGCCTAGAATACCTATCAATTGAATGCGTTCATTTTTGGAGTTTTACAAATTATTACATAGAGCCGTAAATACTTCAACTTTCCAAAATCTCCTTAGCAATCCGGATCTGTATGCATGAGACTCTTCGGTCTCGCAATAATTAACGCAACCGCTGGACCATTGCTGAGCAATATTATATATAATATGAAGAAGAATTAGATCATCAATTTACATATGACAGGGTCCAACTGTGGTACAACATTCCGCATACTTATTGATTCGAAATGGTCTGCAGTCCAATCCAAAATTAGAACGCTCGGTCATCAGTTTTGTCCGTTTTTTTTTCAAACGCGTTTTTGATTTCGGATTACATTTTTAGAAATAATTTTTAGCTTTAAAATTAATTATTATTAGAAATTTTCAATTTTCGGTGTTACATTCGTCTGAGCCCTTATTATTATTTGTCAAATTGCTGTCATTTAATTTTCTTCTCCAGGGTGAAAGTTGTGAAATCGACGGGAAATATGACAACGAAGATTTTCAGTCCCTGATGTCGGCCATGCAAGTTTTGGGTTTCTCGTCGGATGAGCAAGACACTATTTTTCGAATTCTCGCTTCCGGTATGAAGATTTTCATTACATTAATGCGAATATAATAAAATATTCCATCATTGGCTTGGTATTTCATTTCATTTTATCATTTCAGAACTGAATTCGTACAAAACTTAGCTATCCGCTCTCTTTATGTACAAATTCTGATGGCACTCCATTACAATGATATGTGTTCTGCGGGTGACCTTTCTAGAAATATGTCTAGAATAATCTTTTCGGAGTAATATTTTACCTGTCTTAGTGTTATAATTTCTGCACTCTTCAGTTATATTTTCTTTTCTAGTGCTACATCTTGGCAACGTATATTTTCACCGGAAGCAGCTGAAACATGGTCAGGAAGGCGTTGAGATCGGTTCGGACGCCGAAATTCGATGGGCAGGGCATTTGCTTCAAATCAGCGTCGATGGGATCAAAATGGCACTCACGACTAAGACGACCGTAAGTTTTTCTTTATAGTACTTTTCCCAGATTGTGAATGATTTTGACTTGATCATTCTGTTCTTGATTTACCTATTGGACTACTTTTTCTTTACAGGAAGCAAGAAACGAAAGACTATTGACTGCACTGACGATTGATCAAGCCCTTGATGCTCGTGATGCCTTTGCGAAAGCTCTATACAGTTCGCTATTCGCTTGGCTCGTGGCCCGGATCAACCACATTGTCTACAAGGGCTCCAAACGCACATCGGCCATCTCCATACTCGATATTTTTGGATTCGAAGATTTCAAAGTATGTTCGCCTCTATATTTCCTAGATGAAGTCGGTGAAATTTGCATGGCCATTTATGTAATTCAAGTCTTATAGAATTTTCTGAAGTTGCTGATTCGATAATTTCTTCCTGCAGGAAAACAGTTTCGAACAATTGTGCATAAATTACGCCAACGAACATTTGCAATGCTATTTCAACAAGCATATTTTCAAACTGGAGCAGCAAGAGTATGCAAAGGAAAAGATCCCTTGGCAGAACATTGCTTACACGGTAAGGTTTTGAAAGTTATCCAGTTATTATTGAAATTTTTGTAGAATGGCGAGTGGAGAGTCTTGCGGGAATTCTCTAAAGCGCCTGTGGTAAGAACTAACAGCTGCAGGAGTTGGAACGATGAATCTCTTGACATTTAAATGAGAGAGGCTAACGGAAATATAGCCTCTGCCTGTATTCTTTGCTCTACATTATCTGTGATTATTATGCAACATGTCTGTGGCTCACTCCAGCGTTACTGTACAACTATCATGCAACTCCTCCTCACCACTTGATTCAGTATTTTCGAGTGTTACTCTTGCAGTTAGTAAAAGTTGAAATTCGTTCATAAATAAATAATTCATTTATATAAAAGAAAAAAAAACGCTGGAGTCTACTAGGTTTGGCAAACCAGTCCTAAGGGTTTTAGAGAGTTTACACTAACCCCTTTGATCCAATCAATATTCGTCTTTACCTTTTAAGTTATTTTATTCCAGGACAATCTACCTGTTATTCACCTGCTGTCGAAAAAACCCGTCGGCATCCTTCACCTCCTCGACGACGAGTCTAATTTCCCTCGGGCGACGGATTTCTCGTTTTTGGAAAAATGCCACTACAACCACGCTCTCAACGAATTGTACTCCCGTCCACGTTTGAACGGGCCCGAATTCGGAGTCCGTCATTTCGCCGGACAGGTTTGGTACAACGTCGAGGGTTTCCTCGACAAAAATCGCGACACATTGCGCACGGACGTTGTCGATCTTCTTATTTCAAGTTCAATTCCTGTAAGAATCAAATAATAACGCATCTAGTCAAAGATTTCTTTATAATGATGTGCAGCGAAGGGCAATAATGAGAAATATATTTCAGATGGTCAGCAAAATGTTCGAAGCTGTCCGTAGTAGCCAAGAGATGAACAAAACGTTGAACAAGACGAACGGGCGGTTCGTTACGATGAAACCGCGTACGCCAACAGTTGCAGCCAGATTTCACGATTCCTTGCAGAATCTCATGGAGACAATGGCAAAGTAAGCATTCGACCGCTCAAAAATTAATCTTGAGGGAAGAAGTACAATATCTTTAAACTCGATCGATGATTTTCACCCTCCAGATGCAACCCATGGTTCGTCCGATGCATAAAACCAAACAACGAAAAAGCTGCCATGAAATTCGATATGCCGACTGTTCTAGAGCAACTTAGATATTGCGGTATGCTCGAAACGATTAAGATTCGAAAATTAGGCTACCCGGTACGAATGAAGTTTACTGAGTTCGCTCATCGGTACAGATATTTGTTGAAAAAGCGGCTCCCGATGAGGTCAACTCCCGCAAGGTAAAGTTTTTATGTCGATCTCTGTATTTTGCTCTATCTATTGTCCTGTATTGCTCGTCTAATCCATGATTGTCTTTTACAGAGAAATCTGTTCAATCATGTTGCACCCTTATTCGGGTGAATTCCAGATCGGTGCTTCGCGAGTATTTTTACGGGAAAATCTTGAGCGGAAGTTGGACTACGAGCGGCATGAGATTATCAACAAGGCAGCAGTTACGATTCAATGTGCCATGAGGGGTAAGGAATAAGATTAAAATGCTCTCGCACCTCTATCAATTTACAGCTGGACAATATCCAGAGAAAATTATTGCTTGGAAAATTGTGCTTATTATTGATTTAAAAAAAATGTTTGAAAAATAATTTCATTTTTTGCAGGTCATTTGGCTCGGAGGAAGTTCCAAGCATCGAAGAAGAGCGCTGTTGTCATCCAATCGGCCGTTCGAGGTTGGTCTGCCAGGAAGCGGTTCTTGAAAGTCAAAAAAGGAATAGTCAAAGCTCAAGCTATTCACAGAGGAAACCTTCAAAGGAAGAAGTAAGTCGCTGATGTTCAGGCTTGGAATTCTTCCAGTAATCGATCGAAAACTTTTCAAGAGTAGCTCTCGGCGTTCGAGCGATTGGTTTTCATAAATATTAAAAAAGAAGAAAGTAATCCTAAAGAAAATTTGATTGAAAAAAAGGAAAATTTGTTGAAAAAGTTTTTGTTCAGGGGCTTTTTATGCTCCTTGTATGAATAAGTCTTTGCATGTCATTCTGCAGCTATAAACTATTGTACCTGCCTGGGTAAAATAGCCTCCAGACCTTGCTTATGGGCTCCATTGGCAGCATTGAGTAATAGATTCAAAAGAGACCGTTGTTTTCCAAAGTACTGGTGAAATGAATTGGTTCCTCGAAAGTAGAGGTTCTAAAAACATTTCAAAGCTTCCTCAAAAATACTGAAAATACCGTAAACACTATGAAAGTTCCGTAAAAATCAGAAAAATCCGTAGATCTGGCAACACTGGGAGAATTGACGATGCTGTTTTCTACTGATGATTGCATACTTACTCTTTTTTTCAGATATAATCAATTGAAGGAGGAGTTGAAGAAGAGAGCTGAACTAGCTAAGGAACGTGCTCGTTTGAAGGCTCAGAGGGAACAGGAAGAGAAAGAAGAGCGGGAAAAAGTGTCAAGGGCCGTTGCCGGTGTCACACATCTGGATATTCCTGCAGAATTAGCTTTTGTTTTCAATAAAATTGAAGGTATTTTTGTCGTACTTTTGCTATTATGATAAAGTGGCAAGGAGATGAAAAACCAAGGCTATTCATTTTCTGAACTTCGATTAGCATTTTTTGGGCCCATGGGTTTTCCAATATTTTTAACTGACTTCTAAAAGAAGAGGATACTCGTGTCGACTTGCTGGTTTTTAATTCATTTTGTTTTATTTTTTATAACTTGTTCGCTGGCGTTCAGCCTTTGTAAGTCCAATCAGATTGCTTTGTTTTTTTGAAAGGGTAACTATCCAGGAGGTTCCCATAATTTTTTTAATCGAATCCATCCAGCACTTGAGGCCCTAGATTTGGTGAAATGCTGGCAAACGTCATTCGCTCAAAAACAGCAACTTTTGACTTTGCAAGCCTATAACTTCTAGAAAAATTGCTCAATTTTATTGTTTTTGACGTCATTTTGATAACAATTTTTCGGAATATAAGGGCCTAGCTCAGCGTTTTATTCAGATTTCTGATATGGCGTGTAAAGGAGAAAATGTATCAAACACTTATACAATTTTTCTATTTTTGGAGGTTTTACAAGCGCCATTCTCATTTTTAATTTCTATTCCCAATAGAGAATTTGTTGCTCGAACGTTTCGGTGTTTCAGATTGGCAACCCGTACACACGGAAAGGCAGCTTGTGAAAGTTGTCGGTCATGTAGTTGAGAAGGAAAATGAACGCAATATTCTTCCAGCTGATATTGACCAGCATCCGTTTTCGAAATTTTCAAACATCTATTTCAAAGTGAGTTATCTTAGTGCTACGAGGAGGGACCCAAAAGTTATCAGAACGTCCTTGTGAATCGTTTTATTCAACATTTTTACATCGAACTCTATTTTTTCCTTTTCAAAAACATTTCAGTCGCATGTGTGGGGTATGAAGCGAGAACCAATCAAGACGCCTCTGCTTACCAAGGCTTTGGACAGCGATTTCACTGAGTCACTGGCCATTTTCAAACTGATCTTGCGCTTCATGAATGACGATTCCTTGACGGGCAGAAAAGAGCAAGCTCTTGCCGATTACATTGCTTACAAGGTAATTGAGTTTCCTTTTGTAATCTTTTTCTGTTACGATCGCCGGACTTGTTCAAGTTCTGAATTGCCGGGAATCTTGGATTTCAGGGGTTGCAAAATGAAAAACTGCGGGACGAAATTTTATGCCAACTGGTCAACCAGACGTGGAGAAATGATGTAACGGCAAATAACGAACGAGGATGGCTTCTTATGGCCAACTGCCTTTCTGTTTTCCCACCGTCGCACACGTTGTACAAATTTTTGCTCAAGTAAGTGCCTCGAGCAGCCTGATCTATAATATATCATATCTTTCTTTCTATAGCAGGAACATAAATATATTAATATTTTTTCAGATATGTTTCTGACCACGGTCACAATGGTTACAAATCAATTTGTCAACGAAAATTGCTGGAATCGCAGGGCCTGTGGCCCAGAAACTACACTCCTTCATTGCTCGAATGGCGGGCGAACCGGAAAAAAGTCAACATGGCTCTTCAACTACATTTTTCTGACGGTTGGTAGATTGAAAACTCAGGCTGTTCTTTGGCACTGCCCTCAATTTTAAACAAAGAATTACTTCGCTAGTATAACGTATTTTCCCATTCTTCTGGTGGTTTTTGGAAACGTCAGGACCTCCTCCTTGACTCTGTAGAATTGAAACCATCTCAGATACAATCATAACATAATATGAAATGGTTTCAAAAAAAGTTTCGAAGGATCATGTGAATAGCTAGTTGCAGAAGCAAGGTTGTTCCAAAATACTATAGTTTTGCGCAACTTGATGAGGGGCAGTGCTAAAGTTTTGTAGCAAAACTCTTTAGTACTGCCCTCAACTTTTTTACTTCCATGTTTACATAGTAAATGGAAGTATTGTGATCGTCTGAAATGTCGAATTGTGAACGGAGGTGAAATAATTCGTGCGCTCTACTTTTGTGTTCTCCTAGCTAGTTTTTCAATTTAACAGTTATAATAACGTTGCGCCCTTAGTAAGAGCTTCTTGATCTTGATTTTATAATTGGAAGTGCATGTTACTGTCTCAAAAATGGAAGTACTGTGTGATCTATGCACACCACTGCTTTGAAACGATTTTAGTTGTTACTGACTATATTGTATATGGTTTTTTAGTCTGACAGATACAAAAGTCTTGACAAAACCAAAAAAAAAAAAAAAAAAAACATCAAGAACCACCAGAAACATAGGAAAACACAGTGGTATAGCGAAGTAATTCCTTGTTGAAAATTGTACCTAACATCACTTGAAATTCTCATTTTGGAAATGGTTCTTACAGGCGAAAGTGTCATGACGGCTGTTGATTCTTGGTCTCAATGCGAGAACGTCTGCAGGCAGGCGCTTGCCGAGAGGCAGATCCATGAAAATAATGGGTGGACGATTTCCCTCGACAATAGCGAATCTTCTGGGATCGATTATGTTTTCGATTCAATATCTGCTATGGAAGTGCCCCCTGCTTTTCCAACAGCTAAACCTTCACCTACAATTGTGTATAAGGTAAATCACTTTCTAAATTCCCTGTTTTTCTTTTATTCTACATTTTATACTACATGGGTTATCGACGTGTTCAAAAGTCTCGTTGTCGGAGTCCAATTAACTTGAGCTGTTTTCATTGCAGGATGCAGAGCCGATAGCAGCAACTCGTCGGCCGACTGTACCACCGCCGCAGCCTCCGACTCCCAACCAAGTTGTGAGTATATTTTGTTATCTGTTGTGTAAAAGATTATATCAGTTCTCCTTGAGTATGAGCTAGGTGTAAAATTCGTGCTGGAACAAGTTTCATCAGTAAAACAGCTGTTTATGCGAATAGGAAGAAAATGGTGTGTTGTACTATTATCCAATCCATGTTTTAACACGTGATAAACGCTGCTTAAAGTCAAACGATGGATTCCGTTCAAACAGCCATTCTTCATTTAACTTTTCATTTTATTAAGGCGATAAATGCCATAAAACTGAAACGAGTAGTGTGCATAGATCACACAGTAGTTCCATGATTGAGTCGGTAAAATGTATAACCGACTATAAAATCAAGAAACTCACACAAAGTACACATTAGTTTTCTACTACCGTAATTGAAAAACTAGCCAGGGGACCCAAACATGAAAAAAGAACGAATTACTTGTTTAATAATGTAGAACTGCAGCATGTAAGCCTGACAATAGAAGCAAGTTTTGTATAAACAGGGAAGAATATTTTAATACCTCAGATGACATCCAAAATTCAATCACATCGCCTACTTGTATTCCCGGTATTTGAAAATTCCCCACCAAAGCAACGATAATTCGAGATCCATTAAAGCTATCCACAACGTTATGGTCTCATTCGACTTAGCTTCAAAAAATCCATATAAATCCTCCTCAACACCGCATCAAAAAGCGGATACCCTTAAAGGGAACTAGAAATTGGCTAAATAATTGTGCCATTGTTAGACAAAGAATGGTGTTTGCCGAAAATGTCAAGAATTTTGCCCTGAGCGAGCACCAGTACTCTTACTTTTTGAAAAAATATCGTATATTGAATAACCAACGTTTGTCAGTTGAACAAGAGAAAGCATTTAACCACTGTTTAAAAGCGTTTTCTCTGTTTTTCTACTCCTGGTCCTAAAGCTATTATCATTCCTTGCATTTCTTAACTCTGTAAACTAGCTTGATATGTTGGTCATATTTGTGTTGCAGGATGTGCCAAAAGTTCGTTCGATCTCGAGAGATCACACTGCAACTGATGTCGGCTTATCGCGTCAATCTGCGCTCAACGATCGCTACTTTGACAAACCTGGTCGCTCTCGATCGTTGGACAACCTACTTTCACCCGTAAGTTTCATTTGTGATGTAAACAGCTGATTGCCACATCATTATATAATATAGACCCTGGACTAAACTGCTGAACTGTAGGCGTGCGCAGCTTGCGACAACACAGTAAAAATCAACTGACTGCAGGCAGATGCGTTGGACTGTAGTGGGCGATTGTAATTAATTAACTTTTTCTAAAATTAGGCTTCAATTGATAAAACTGTCGGAATGCAAATGGAGAAGATTGATAACGAATCAAGAGAAAACTGATTTGAAAGTTTACCTATTTTAAAAAAAATACTATCGATGCATGGTATTAGTGTAATTAAAATTTTACAATGTTCTTGTGGTCATTTTTTTTGTTTTTGTTTTATTGAGAATACAAGCAGCATTTCTTTGATTGCTCGTCTAATCTTGACCATTAGTTGACTCAAGGTCTTGGGACTATTAACACAGAAAATTGGTTTGAGATAGCCCCCATAAAAAACTTCCAGCAAGACAGCGCATGTGGTGATGGAAGTTATGCATCAACACTTCGAGGGACGTCTCATCTTGCTAAGAGGAGATTTGCAGTAAGCGGCGCGGTCGCCTGATTGAGTTCCTACTTTTTTTTAAGTGGCTATCTCAAATAATTGTTTGTGTGATTCGATTGTGCATCTTTCGCTAAGTTTTAGCCAAAGTAGACCTATCAACTTTGAACCTTGAGATCACGATCTGATAGGCCTAAAACTGCTGACAAAATCTTTTCTGATTGCCTTTTACCGACGCATCTTCTGTTTCCTGCAACCTTCGAGCGAGTCAGTTTCACGAAATGGCACAGCAAGCATTGAAATAATTTAATATTTATCCTATTTCTGCCAACAGGTGGCCATGAGTCCCAAGCCGAGTTCAAAACTAGAGAACTTGGGCCTCAGTCACAGCAGATTGAACGAGAGATACCATTCAATGGAGCGAATAGAAGAAACAGATCCACCGTCGATGGACGTGGATAAGATTGAAGAGGACAATCTCGAATCAGTTAGCCAACGAGGTGACAATCGAAAATACAGCCTCACTGGGTAAAGAAATTAAAGACTATAATTTTATGTATTACTTTTCCTTGTGTAGGATCATTTGATTGGAAGTCAAATATAATTTTCATTATAAAAAAGTTAGCTATCTCATCAGTAAACAGTAATATACAGGAATAGTCAAGATACGTCCACAAAATGTGTGTACACTTGATTCTTTCCGCCGATTTCTTAGAAAGGGAATTAACATTTTCTCGCCCATTTCAGCGCTTCCTCCGATGTCCTCGTGTCTGAAAATCAGCTCGAATTCGATTTTGGCGAGGTGTCGAACAGAAGTGAAGACGACCGCGGAAGCTACATCAGAGGACATCCAAGGTAAACTATGGATTTATTTCCGTTCCATTTTCAAGTGGTGCGTTACATGTATTGAAAGAACTGATTGCGGAAAGAGGCTTGAATAAGAAAAAAGAAAACGACAACAAATATTGACCAACAAAAACTAAGAATAAACACCGCACTTGCAATATTGAAATAATATTGAACGTAGGACACAAGCAGCAAGCTCGCCAAAATTGCCAAGCCCGCTGAACCCGCTCGAGTAGGAACATTATTAATTATTTGAAGCGTACTAGTTGAAAATAATTATAAATCACCGTTATCAGGTTCATCAAATCGCAATACACTGGAAAGAAAGCGGCTCCTGGTTCTCATTCGAGCAAAGCTCAAATTGAAGGACGATTCGCCGACAAATCTGACGTCAAGAGTTCAGCTTTGTCTGATACCAGTGAAGCACCTTCTTTGGGTAAGTTAAAATTCTCACCAAGTATGTTATTTCGCAGTTCCGGCGTTGTTTTCCAGTTCTGTTCAATGTCAACTTGTTGATTAAATCAAGATTGAGAAGTCGAAGTCGCTATGAAAACGAACACGAATTTGAAATTTTGAAAATAATCAACTAGGATAACTTTTCTTCCCCAAAATATTTGTGTAGCGTCCCCAAAACATTCTTAAGTTGCTCTCTTCTTTTAAAAGTAAATTTCGCGCATCTTGGGAATAAAAACAAAAATGGAAACGCCAGCCAGAAAAAAAACAACCGTTTCAGAAATGAACATTTTTCTCAATTCTGTAACCTAAACGCAAGACCTGGCGAGCATGGCGTTCAGCAGGGTTCATAGGTTTCTCTCAAATACGTTAGTATACTTCATTCTCATTGACTACCCAAATTGGAAATGCAATCACCACACCGTCTGAATGCAAAAAGGCATTAAGGCAAACCCAGTGGCGGATGCTTGTGAACCCTGCTTTCCATTCCTCAGATCGAAAAAATAAAGAGTGCGTTTGTGTAAATAATTTGTCCATATCCTCTTTTTCTAATTACGAAAGAGCGAAATTTTTCTTGTCATTAGTTTTCATAGTAACCTCAACTGATCTCGGTTCATCCCAAAACTCGACGCTGGAATGATCATTATGGAATATTGAGGTTTTCTTCTATAATTATTATGGTGCATGGCTTTTTAGCTTCACACGTGAGAAGAGTGAGGGTCCCCTCGCAAGCCAGCGACGTCGACCAATTCCTAGACGACCTATTTAATCCAGTCCTCGATGGGCTTTCGATGGCCCCGTCAACAAGAGGTGGCACTATACGATCGCAGGTCGATTTCATGCAGGACATGTACGATCCGCTGTTCAAAGATACGACTATAGATCCAGCCAAGTTGGCTCAGTCGATCAAAGGTGGTGGCAAAGGCGCTGTCGGCACCCAACAGGTACTGATGTTCGAGATTTTATTTGAAATATTTGTATGCCTGCTATCATTCATAAGAGTTTTGGATGGGAGAGCCATCTAAAGATCTGGTATGATCAGGGGCCTGTTTTTTAAGTACTATTTAAATGTTCACTCTTCGCACTGTGCACTTTTTTTTTTCTTTTTTTAAGTTGAATTATGGAGAAGTGTTGGAAAATGTTCGACAAATGTTCATAGAAATTTTCCTTGTTGTTGCAAGTCCTTCAAAATGGACTTGCCCGTGCACTCGTTGATGCTTCCAAAAAATCGAGTCTTCCTCATGATCCCACACTTCTTCGTCCATTAAATGTGCGATACCAAGTAGCATGGCTCAAAAAGTGTGATCACTTGAGATTAAAATTTACAATGTAGGACTGCAAAGAGAAAAAAGGCTTATTTTGCAGAGTGAAAAGTTGAAAAGTTCACTTTTCAGAAAATCATTGTTCAATTAACAATTCTTCCAACTTGCACAAAAAGAAACTCCTCACTCTGCAACTCGGTACTTTTCAGTAACCTCCATAAATAAAGAGAAAACTCTTCTTCATTAGTTTCAAAAAACCACATTACTTTTCACGTTTCATAATTTGCAAACTAAAATGTAAAGAGTTGAAAAATGTTTGTAAGGAAGCCTCTGGTTGCGGGCACTGTTTCTTACAATCATACCATTGTTTGTAGAATACGCCCACAACAAGGACCACCAACGGATTCAGTATCAATCAAATGGTGAATAGCCCTCCGCCTACTCTTCCAGGGATGTCTCCATTGATGATGCCGCCAATGCCCGTTTTCTCACCTCCTAGTGAGTGTTTAATTAATATCGCCTTTTCAAATTACACGATTTCTTTTTACATCCTAATCTCAAATACACCTTTCACCTCCTTCTTTACTGTACTGATAAAATTCTGTTCGATTTCGACCATCAAGCCGATGGGAACTCTTATACCAGTGGTTATCAAGTGGAACCTTCTGCATTGGCTAGCTTTTTGCCAGTGCCCATGCTCAGCGTTCTCGGCAAGTTCAATGCCAGTAATTGGTGGCAGAATGAGCTTCCTGACCCTATGTCGCCCACTTAACTGCCAAAACCTCATAGTTCACTTATGTTCCCCGGGATATGAGTTGAGAGTTGTATTAAATTTGTCACTTATTTGTTCCATTGTTTTAATTCAAATTTATTTTCACCAAGGCTTCTGGTGTGCTTCTTAAATAATCTACGACTGAGGTGCTTAGCGGGGGTACGTGTATATCCTACTTATATACTCCTTGGGCTACTTATGGTGAGCCCACGGGTAATGGGGTGAAATTGATTGTCAGCAAAAAATATTGCTATTCTGCTTTATCCAAAAAATTGACTATCGAATTTTAACCCGAAAACACGTACCTACATAATCCGTTTTATGCAGCACAGAATTAAATTCTAACTTTTTCGTATACATTTGCTGAGTTGGGGCTGGTAATTGGTACGACTGGTGTTGAAAGAACTCATGAAGATACTCTGTGAAAGAATTTAACGATCTATAAAACTCCGATATGAACTTACTTGAGTATTCCTTCACGTGCTGACCTGTACCAATACCAAAACTGGTAATATGGGTTTCTGCGGTTTTTACCGAATCAACGCATTTTCGAAATCCGAGTTTTACCTATGCTTCCAAAACTTATTACTCACCTACCTTTAACAAAAATATCAATTTGAAAATGTAATATTGTTCTTACACCTTTATCAAACTGAATTTCTCTAGGTTCTCACTTAATCCAATGTTTCTCGCACAGGTCTCACCTTGCCGCCGAACGCCAATTCCAATGACCCGCAAATGCTCGCTTACCAGGCCAATTTGCAAACGGCCTTCCTTCAGTCGGCCATGGCTCAGAATTTGCAAATCCAGCAGCAATTGCTGGCACAGAATCAGGCTCTTCATCAACTGCTGAAACAGCAAACATCACCCACGGTAAGGGCATCTGATTGATACGATTTTTGTGCCCTGAATTAGAATAAATTAATTTACACCGCAAATTACGAACAATTTTTTACCCGGTGAATGTTTCTGCAGACAAACGGGACGACGGATTCCTCAACGAACAGTAGCTGGTCCGTTGGATCGCCGCCCAAAGCAAAGTCGACACCATTGACGACCAAAGCTCAGGTTGGCTATCTGTTGTTCCAGTAATAATGTTCTTACTAGTTTATCAAGGTATGGCTAGAGATGATTGGTGAAAAGTCGAGTAAAATAATTGGCTAATTTATAATTGTTTTCGATTACCGATAGAGTCTTGATTTTGAGATTAGAAATGAAGATATGAAAAATGGTCGACACTCGACCTTTCACGAGTTAGACTTATCACTGAGGAAACCTACCCCTTCAATTGGTCGATCTCTAAAAAATCATTCATAGTCAAATTGACTGCAATTTTAGTAGAATTGTAGTGATGAGTTTGAATATCAAGTCTGGTGGTCGCCTTTCTTATTGCTTAGAAGTTGCTGAATTAGGCGAAATTTCAGTTTATTCACGGGCCGACCACTTTTTCCCCATTTGAGCATTCTAAGGTCTTAATTGAACCATGGAGTTTTGGCTTTTCTGTTGGAAACCACGAAATTTTCGCCAATTCAAGTAGGTATTGTGGAGGATGCAACTGATCGCGTTTGGCAGCTGTCAATTACCCCCTTTATTGAACCCAAAATTGAATCTTGAATTGGAGCTATCGATTTGGTTAAATACTTGCCATATGAATGATTTTTTGTGGAAATTTCAAATTTGTAGCTTTTATAGTTCATTCAAAAAGTTTTGTCGGTGGACGACCAAATTTTTTCTTGGATATCTGAACTCTACATGCCTCACAACTGAAAATAATGATTCCCTATGAAAATTGAGGGTTCTATAAGGTTTTCTAAGGAAATTCATTGACTTCACTGTAATACTGAAAATTCTGTCGATACTTATGGTTTCCCCATCGTTCAGTATGGAAATCCCATTGATATTGGAATAATAAGTTGATCTGGCAACACTCCCATGGGGCTTTCACAGCCTGTGATGCCCCAACTGGCGAAAGTGCTTAATCATACATTGAAAATAAGTGCCTTTCACCAACCTTCTACTCCACGCCGAGCAAATAAAATACGTAATAATATTGTCTTTATTCATTCTCGAGTTATCGCAGCTTTTGTGTCGAATTAGGGAGATTTTCAGAAATTTGACATGAGGGTTAACTCGAGAGTTCTTGGAGCTATAATAACCGTTCTATACTTATTGGAATGGTCGTCAAACACTCTCTCCAGCACCGTTAGGCGAAAACTTCAGATTTTAATTTGGAAATTAAGAAAAAAAAGATTAAAATTACAATAGTTGCTACGGAGTTTTCCCCTATAGTTACCATCTGTTTTTCGGTGGGAACTTTCACAAATGTTCGGAATAATTACTATCACAAATGGATAACCTTCTTAAATCATTATTGACGCGAAGTAATAATAAACCACTGTATTATCATTTGCAGCGTTTTTATTGAAACGTCAACTTTATTATATCAAAGGTAGCGCCTTGTTAAACCCCGATCAAATAAAAGCTCGCTCCGATTTCTTGAGTATCTCATCAGTCGTTGCGGTGATTCTAATTAGGCTAATGTTGCGAAATGTGAGAATCGTCTGGCTTTCATGGGAACCCCCTCGAGACCGGAAGTTCGTCCATAGTGTGTATTGGCATGCGAAAGGCCGCGTATGTGTGCGGCTCGCAGAAAGTCCATCCGTTTCTATCAGAATCAACTATCAGATGAGTTCAGACGTTGGAAGTTCACCGACCCCATATAGTCAAAGTTTGTTGTGTTTTTCTGTGTTAAATGGTGAGCTTTGAATGTGAACGCTCGTGTTGTAGGTGCATCGATCTGGATCGCCGCATCAGACGTTCACGTCGGTCATGTCGGAGCTGAAAACGCGCAAGCCGTCTAATGATATCTCGAGCAAGGTGAGTTTACCAGTTAGCTGAGAGTCGATTATTAATTTCCGAGTTGTTAAGATCGTTTAAAAATAAATTGAAATAATAATTCCAAAATTAATTTTGTTGTTCCTAATTTTTTTATTTTATTTTTTTATTGACTGATGAGTAAAATATTCGTCGAGTTCATTTCCATACGTAAATAGAGAACTTTCATATTTACCAGTGTAACACTCGTTTTGGTGCCTTATTAGCGCTCAGAAATATCCGTACACGTCACAAGTTCCGCTAACTGACTCCATACATTTTGTCTTTTTTTTGTTTTGGCAAAAGTGCTCGGCCAGCAAATAAAGAATCTGAGAATGAGTCGCCTGGTTTTTCTCCCCCTCACACCCCATTCACATTTTTTGTCTTTTTTTGATTTTCTCAGAGCATTGTGCCACCGCCTCCTCCAATGCCTCCACCACCGGAGCAGGGTGACCCGAGCGAAGCTCGACCCTTCATGGATCCTTACGGTCGTGCTAAAACTGTTCGCATCGGTAAATGGCGATGGCCACCTCCTAAGGACTCGGATTCACCAGATTCTCCTTCGTTTTTACAATTCAAGTTGAAACAGCAGCGTCGAAAACATTCGCAGGTTTGTGTTTGCTGAAAAACTTTTTCAATGTCAGCATTTCGTTTTGTTGAAATTTGAATAATTTATCCGTCGATACACTATTTGTACGCAGGATGTGAACGAAGTTGATATTATGAATGGAGGGAACAGCGTCGAATGGGAAGAGTTTGAGATGGGTGAAAACAGTCCAGCTAGTCTGAACAACCACCAGGCGTCCACCAACCACCACAATCATGTGAATAAAGCCGAGCAAAACCATAAAACATCCGGCGGAAATGGCATGAAGTAAGCATTCGCTCTCTGAACATTAACACTTCTTCTATTGTTGGTAATACAATAGTTGTGAGAGCAGGGCTATAGCTTCTAGTAAAAGCCAGTGGTGAGCATAGATCAAACATTACTTCCATCTTAGAATAGGTTGCAGGTATAACCAATCATAAAATCAAGAAACTCATACAAATGCCGCAACCCTTGTAAACTTCAAGCATTGTAATAGCGAAAAAAATTTTCAATTTGTTTGGTGGAATAGTTTACAAGGTTTTAGGTTATTTACCATAACAAGGGGATGTTCTTTCCAAATCATGATTGAGGCAAAGGAATTATAAACCGTTGTACAATAATTTGCATGGTTTTTAAAAGCGCTTTCAATAACTAACATTAAACAAATTATTTTTGTACGGCGTTACTGAAAATGGCACGCTAAAAACCTCAAACAATGTAAAATCTGCCATCGTGTTGCGAGTCAATTAGGTGTATCTTCAATGGGCTTATTAGACTGGGCTTACAGTTTTGGGCCTATTAAGGCGTCCAAACTACACAACGTGTAATTCTGAGCCCTTCTGTTTCTACATATTATTGATGCACTTTAGTTTGGGAAGGCCTTGAGAATATTCTGGAGTTCCCTAGATACCCAATAGCTCTTCCTCTTTATTTATATTTGTCAATATCAATTTTAATGTGCAGATCGTTTGAAATCGGTGCACAAAGGCCTTCGCCCGGCAGTGTCGGCAAACTGCGCATCAGCAACGAAATGAAGCACAAATTGGAAATGGTTACTGCGAATCACAGCCTCAGATCGACAAGTTCGAGAGCTAACCCTCCTCCGCCGTTGCCGAACATGAACCCGCCGGCAAAATTGGACATGGACAGGAGAAATTTGCTGCAGACACAACTCGGTAATGACAGATGACTCTGGGATTTATAGATAAATATTATTGTGAATTGAGTTTATTCGAACGCAGAAACGGAACGATCCGAGCTTTTTAACATGGACACACAGACAGCCAATGAGGAGACAAAAAAAAAAAAAAAAAAAAAAAAAAAAACAATGGTCTGTGTTACCACGCTCCTAAATCTCCCAACACAGAATTGAATAATATTACAACAGTATTCGTGTGTTTTACATGACTTGAGTTTGTATTTTATTCACGCGACTTTCCTCCTGAAATTTATGATCTCGGTTTTCAGCCGGACGATGGGGCAGCATTGATAGTGTCGATACTCGAACGATCAGCCGAGACGAGCGGGTTGAAGTCCCGCAGAACAACGTCAGGCCTCAAGTGAGTATTTATAAAATAACGAATTTCAGTCAGTTAGTTCTCAACGCAAATTTATTCCTCGTAATTTGAATAATTTACCATAACCTTTTGCAATTTCAACTGTATAACAAAAGACAACGTCGATTTATGGGTTTTAAAGGGATTCTATTTGTCGAAATTGAGCTGTCTTGAATATGAAATCGCTTGAACTTCATAAATTGCTCTTATTTTCTTGGCCTGGGCTGGATCTGTTAGAATTATGAAACAATCTGTGGGAGGCTCATTGTATTTTGATATGCAAAGCCAAGGCACGCCCATTCCTCCTCGTATCTATTCATATACAGTAACTGGATCGGTGATGTCCTTCAGAATTGTCTTCTCTTCAGTCGATTTCTGCATTCAGGTTCGCGTATCGATGGCGAATGCAAAATGAAAAATATCGAACTTTCAACTTGAAGTGTAGCGTCATCGGGTTCTAAGAGCAAATTTGTGTTAAAAATAGTTGACGATGAGCGCGTATTTTTGGAAAAAACGGGTTTTCAAGGTTTCACTACTTTATTTCAATCTTATTTCATGTTTTCTTCATCAATCTTGATTTTTCTCTCCTGCTAGTTGCATAGGGAATTTTATTTATTCACTCAAAATTATTTGTGTTCATTAGTTGTCATCGCTGACAGAAATTTTTCGGTCCTCGTCATTCTTTGCCGGAAAATCAAACAACTATCATGGGACAAATTTTGTTCTCGTAATTTTCAAACTATTCGGATTGTCAACATTTTCCCCATTTTTTAGGGCGATAAGGCGCCTGCGTGGAGACCTCCACCGCCACCTGTTGCACCTCATCCGTTGACGCCATCACGTTCGAGCAGTCTCTATTCTCATAGTCACGGGTAAGTTTTTTTCAAATCGCTCTTCAAATTGTTAATATACCCACCTAGTTTTTTCGTTGTACGGATATTTTAAAGGAATGTCACAACTTTTTTTTACTAATTAATACAAAAATGTATTTAATTTGAATAATGCGAACTGAAGAAAATTGGATTGAAATGGCCCAGTTCAATGATGTTTCAAAAATGTTTCAATATTCTCGTTTTCTTTTTCTCCATTTTTAGCCTTACCTGCCATTGAATTATATTCTTTACCACAAACAGATTATAGCATTATAGTGTATCATATTGTTACTTATTTAGTATTTTCCGTCATTATTCAAAATAAATTATTACCATTTGAAATGAAGAATGGCTCGGTTGCGCTATTTTTGTCATTGGGTCGTTACAAATATTATTTACTCCGACCGAGTCCGGCTAGCTCTAAGAAATCGGAAGTGAAAGTTCGCAAACGGCAACTGCTATAACGACCAGATGTAGACTAGTTAATTTCGGCTCGGTTAGGCTGGCGATCGAAAATTATATTTCTTTTAGGATTGGGTTCATAGACCGGTTTTACGCCGTGTAAATTAGAGCATTTTTTACGATTTCTCTCCCAGTTAATTTTAATAATTACGAGCCGCATAAAACCCTTAACTGTTGCAATATAATCACGGAGCCTTCGAATAATTTCTGAAAAAATGTCTATAAAAATGTACAAGTGCTAATTTATCAAGCTTATAAATCACGTTAAAAAACCTAGTAATTCAATTTTTGCGAGGCTAACTATCCTGAATTATTTTTGATTATTGAGAACTAGCTTAAGCTCTGTTCAGATTTAGTTTATAGTTCGTAAAAGCTTTTGACGCCGATTCTAAAATGTGTCTCGCTTTTCGTAATTTTCAAAGATGCTGAAAAAAATTGGAGCTACTTGCAGTTGAAATTGAAAACCTATGTAGCCGTCTAAAAAATTTGATTCTTTTTTAAAATCAGGAAGTTCTATTTTATTTCTCGTTGATTTTCCGGCCAATTTCGTTTCAGCGTTCTGTACCAGATATTAATGGAGTCAGCAAATCCATCGTTCGTTCAAAATATAAGCTTGGTACCTTTTCAATCGAAAGCTACTGTTGAGAATAATTTACGATTATTGTTGAATTTATGGTGGTAATAAAAAAGTACTTGCGATTCCTATACTTTCACTGGATAAGAATTAATCTGATTTTATATTGGGAATAGTTATGATGAGGATAATTTATGTAGAAAATCGAAGATAATTTATGAAACTACGGTAAAAGTAGTTTCCTAAAGACTTTCAATTCGTATTAATTTGTTGAATTCAATTACCGATGAGCCGAAGAAAGCTATATTCATTGTAGAGAAAATAATAATCGCTTTTAGAGTGATGTAAATCGTAATCCAACTTTTTCAACTCCCTATTTTCCCTACCATGAGCTAAACTACGGTGCATTAAAACTTTATTTCCATTGACCGCTTCCGTTTGAAATACTGATTTTTTTGCTAATTCGGATAAATCTTGATTTCATACCTAAGTAGGCTGTCAGGTCTAGTTGTATTATGGAACGTGGAAGTAATAGGTACAACACTAATCTCTCGAGTCGATTCGGCTTCGTTGAGTAGAACCCGATGAGCGAGGAGCTGCCGACTCGCTCTACTAAACTGGAACCTGGAACATCGCAGACCGAGACCGGAACACGCTCTGCTACCAACTCAGCCTTTACTGCCAGTCGACTGTCGAGATATGTGTCGTAGTGTTCGGGAGATGCTTCTCTTGCGTTTTTCTAGGCATTGCTGGTTGTTCATCTATTATAATTCATAACAGTCACCGAATGTACCAAAAATAATTGGGAATTAAGTCGGAAAATTCACTTCACTGAAATTTTTTTGCTCTTGAACAGTAGTGAAAATCTGTTGTACGTGCAATTCCTCTAAAGTTAAAACTTAGATTGTCGTTTGGAATTGTTGATTTTATTTTTACACACCAACGTAATCGCTTCTGTACAAAAATGAGGTGAGATTATCAACAAACGGCGTATTTTATCGAAATCAGTTATAATTGGTTTTAGCAGAATATTATCGGTCACTGTACAATAGCAGGATTTTCTCAACTCTAACGCCTTTCAAGAGTTTCCACTGCGATTGAAATCATATATCGTTTCCCTCATGGAATGAAAGTTATTTTGGCGCAGATACCGAACAGAGAATTTGTTTCTCTTGTTGATGTGACTAAACTTATGTTGTAAATATTTTTAAAATTTTTTTTTTGTTTCAGAAACAACGCTCCGCCAGCTCCTATCGAACCTGTCAGAAGAGAGATGTACAACGATAAACAATTGTTCTCTTCCCCAGTGCAGAGCCCTCAACATTCGGATCAAATTGAAAGTAAGTGATTTTCATTTAAGTACCTAGGTTCAATATTATTTATTTTTCACATTTTCCGCTCAATTTATTTGACTGTTTATTATTGAATTTTCACTACCTAAATTGCTAAAATGTTCATTTTTAGGTATATTATTCAATATTAAACCTTTGTAATCGATCAAAAAAACTTTTCTAACCCCCCTCAAGAGTTGATGTTTTACGTTTCAAGGTACCGTAGTCGTCATAATATTCTTTCAAACATTTCTCCCGCCGTACGACACAACACTTTTCTGAGGAAACTATAAGAACTGCATACTTGAAATTTTCGCCGCTCTACAATTGTTTGCGCCGTTTTGTCAACTGCGCCATTTCAATTGTGCTTGTTTTTCAACAACACAAAATTTAAATTTTTTTCAGTTTTGATTCATTCTATTTTTTTTCTTACACCGTTTTGATTGGTTTTATCTAGTGTTTTACACTATTTAATTCTTATTGATTTTGCATAAACAATTTTATATTTCATTATCAATGTTGAAATCCTTAGCAGTGCATACTTTAAATAATATAAATTGAAATTTTAATATGATTTCAGTCGAAGAAAGCGTCGAATTCCTCGGAGGCGTTGTTGAGCCGCTGCCGGTTCTGCCAAGTCCGCCCGAGATCAACAAGAACACCAAACTTCATCCTCCGCCGTCCGCTGCGTTCTTCACTTATAACCGGGTGGCGTGGAAATTGAACGTCCGTAAAGAGGTTAGTTTGAGTGAAATTTAATTAGCCATTTCTCATTATGTAGGGTAAACTAACCGAGGTCCCTGATTCAGGTTAGAAAGTTTCGAAGCGACAAAGACACATAGGAAAATACCGTCATGGAAAATACCTATTGCCTTTCCAAATAGTGGCCAAATAATTTTTAGTTCCTTAGCATATATGTGAGGAGGAGATGCTCCGCTTTTGCCTCTTGGGGCTTCTTCATGGCATTGCCATTAGTTTTACAATAGTTCAAACTGTAACGTTTCTGTTTCAGGTATTCTCACCGAAAGAGACGGTATCGAATCCGCTGGTGCTTCATTTGGTTTATTGCCAAGTGGTCAAAGACACTTTGACCAAACAGAACCCTCGGATATCAAAAGATGAACGAGCTGACATGATCCAGGTAATGTATTGTTTTTCTCCTAATTTTGACTCATCCGATTCTTGCAAGTTCTACTCATTGATCTTATGAATTACCAACAACTCATGATCCGATTAGTGACATACCTTGATTTTTCAGCTGTTGGAGAAGTTTGGCGTTAGTATCACCAACTACCAAACTGGCCAACACAAGGCGAACACAAAAAGAGCTGTTGTTGATATGGCTCGGCATTGGCAGACTTACTTCTCTCGAGTCTTCCCTCTTTCAGTGAGTACTTTAAATTGGCCCTGGTGTGATTCCTAGTCTTAGATCCTAACTCATGTTGTCCTCTCTCGCTCTAACCCTCAGGTAAATTTTCATAGAGTAGCGATAACTGAAGTTATTGTTTTTCAAGCCCTCTCTTTCAATTGTCGAACCTGAGTGGGCAGCTTATAGCTCCTTGAATACGTTCTAAGCAAGGTGAACAACTCGATTTCAACCGTGCATGATTTTATTCCTTCGATTAACTGTTCTAGGGTGGTCACCAGTTTCCCGATGCTCAGGTCGTCGCTGTTAGCCACATGGCTCTCAAGATGGCTTGCCTGGATCAGAACTATCTCCGTGTAGTCCACAGCGTCAAGTGAGCTCCATTTTCAAGCACAGATTATTCCAAAACTTACCATCCCCAGGAGCAAGGGAGGCCTTATAACCCTCAGCAATTGAAGTGTGACGTTTTTGATGATGATTTTTCTCTCTCCTGTCATGGTATTCAAACACGTAAACCAAAATAACTTTATATCGTCTAAAAAAAGAGGTATCTGCATTTTATGAGGATAAAATAAACAAAAATTCTGGATGAAATAAACATAATAAAATAAAATAAATACGTAAAAATGTAATATATAAAAAATATAAAACTATTAAAAACTTGCCGCTATGGTGCGCTCCGCTTACCGGAGTTTATTGGTAACATACATACTTTCTGTTTTATATGTATAGATAAACAAACAATATTTATTTTTTCTCGATCTCTACCAAATTATTTGAACGATCGGTATTCATAGCCCATAAAAACAAGTTTTCTCATGAATACTAAAGAGCAAATTCGTCAACGGCTGTTCGTCAGCTATAGCGAACGGAAAGCAAAAGAAAATATCGCCGGTGAAGCGTTCATTTCTTGTCGCAATTCTTCTCTTTTGTAGACATGCTAATTTTTATCAGGTCCTAAACGAAAGCACGTTCTGCTCTTTGAAGTGAAGATCGCTTGAGTGTTGCCCAAAGATTATTTACCATTTTTGTCCGTTTTTTTCTCTCCACAGATTGAATGAAATCGCTAACACGAGCTTGAGCAAAGGAGGCGGTTCAGTCCATATTGTCCTCAGTTCGGGAGAACGGTTCCCGTTGTACACGCATCGAGCAAAGCAGCTCCAACAGTTGATTAACGCATTTGTACGCGAGGCGGCCGGCACAGCAAACACTACAATCAACAGAGAGCTTCATCAGGCCAGGATGATCGTGAGTTGATTGATCTTTATGTTTACAAAGATATTATCTAACAATGGTACAGAATATGGAGAATGTACGTTCCAAAAAAATTACTTCTTTTCCTTGTCGTCGCATTTTTTTATGTCCAGGAGATGTGGCAGAGAGAAAAACCAGGTGACTCATTCTTTGATTTTAATTTTCTGGCCGAGCACTTTCGCCCACTCGGGGTTTTCTCCATTCACTCCTCTGAAATTAAAAAAAAAAAATTACTATTAGAAAATTAAAAATATTACATTATTATTAACATGAGCCCCTTGTCGTCCCATTCTTCGATGTCTCGATTTTTTATTGGCCGGCCGAGCACTTCGGCCCATTCGAGTTTTTCTCCCCCTCGCACATCCTGGACATAAAAAAATTTACTGTACAAAATTAAAATTTAGGCACTGCATTACTATCAACATGAGTTGAGAATTTTTATCTGTTGTTGAGAATTAGATTGTTAGGTTAATTGAACATCAAAGCCCCTAATTATGGTACGTGTACATTTAACTATATTTGCCGATAGTTCTTATAGCGCCATTTGATTCGGTAAAACACTGCAAATGATTGTACAATAATGAATCAATAGTGGTTTATTATCCCTTAGCTTCAATTGAGATATAAGAAGAGATGTGAAAGTAATTAATCCAAACAATCGTAAAAGTTTCCACCTAACCAGATTCACAACCACCAGATTGGACTCCTTCGCAACCTCATCATTTTAACTATGTTCATTTTTTTAAATTATCTAATTAAAAGTTAAATTATTCGTTTAACAATATAGCTTAGAGTCTTTTATGAGCATTCCATCAAGTACAAAACGATTTTTATAGCTCCATAAATTCATGCTTTATACGATCATGGCAAATTTTTGCAAATCCTGAAAAGTTAACACGAAAGCTGTGATAACTCGGGAACCATTAATGCTTTCGACTACATTATTATGGACACATATGATACAGTGCCAAAAAATCGATATAAATTGATATCGAACACATCTATGGTTGAAAAACATTGGAAATTACGAATCCCCCCAGATACCATTAAAATTTAGAAAGTGATTTGGCTAATGAAATGAGCCATATTCTAATCAAAAATTATTTTTGATGAAAATTTCAATAATTAAACTAGATATACTGCCCCACCCTGTGGTTTCCTCAGAAAAATGTTGACTGCTTATTGCGGAAGGATAGAATGTTTTATTGGAAATTTGGATAGTACATGCCTTGAAACGTAAAACGTCAAACATTGAGGTTGAGGTTGTTACAAGATTTTTTGGTAAGCGAATTCAATGGTTTATTATTGAATAAAAAAAAGGTAAAAATTCTAGATGAAGGTACATTTATTTAAATTGAAGGAGGAACGAGGGCGCCCACTGGACCATAAAGGATGGCAACCTGATATTCGAGTGATGACACCGTCCGGACCGATACCTGCTAGTCAACAACCGCCGTCGGTGAGTTCAACGCAAGTTACAAATTTTAACAATATTCGTGCTAGTTATCCTTTTTAATTTACAAAAAAGCGAATTTTTTGCAAACATTTTTAAATTTTTCTTAGGCTGATCATTTTCCCAGAATGTAGTTTTTTTTTTTCACTAGATTCTTTTTTTGCGTCTATGTAGCGCTTTGAAGTTGATGTTATTAATGAGCCTAATTTTTCTGACAATTGTGAGCTCAGGAGCTGCAGATTTTCAAACGTTTGGTATGGACAGGATCCTTTCATGATTTTATGTCAATTCTCTGATTTCAGATTGCCGACGATGGGAAACATTCATTGCTCCAATTTGCCATGCATCATTTCCGAAAGAGCCCTGAAAAGTGAGTTAACTTTGGAACGTCTATTTAATTTGCAATATTGGTACTACCAAAAGTGACGCTTTCGCGTTTTCCCCAGGTTTGAAATGTTGAAAACGTCCGACGGCCATATCACCGGGTCGTTGAAGGTTGTACAGAACCATAAGAAGGGCGATTGGACGTGGAAAGAGCAAGTCGACCTCGTGAAGTACACTCCAGTTCCGATTACTGAGTCGCTTCTCAAACTTGGACCCGAACTTAACCAATTGGCCATCGAATGTTTTGAATGTGCGATGCGCTATATGGGTGACCTGCCTACCACTCCCGATCTCACCGAAGTCAAATGCGTCTACACGATACTCATGGTAATTGAACAATGTGGATTGGAATGTGAAAATAATGGTTCTCCAGAGCAGTATATTATACTCCCCTCCTATCCCGAAATTCATTTCAATTTTAAAAACCCCTATCTGGTATTTATAGTTATAAATTAATCAAGAAAGATTATACTAGTGCCACCTATTTTAAGAGTGAATTTTATAAAAGGGTCAATGTTGTTGATTTTTTCGAGAGGAGAATTTAGTTGACATTCTGTTCCTGTCCATAAGATAATGGTGTCTCCAGCATACCTACCAGTAAAAAGACCATCTAACTTTCTTTAAATTTGTTTTCAAGATAATCCGTTTGTCAGCTAGCAATGGAGTTGTGACACTTTTAGTGAAGTAAGGTTCAAGTTTAATTTATCACCACTTGTAGGGCTGTGAGATTGAGTTCTGACAACATTACTCTCACTCTAGACTCTGCTATAATTCAGCCTCGCTAACAGTCAAATATCTAAGCAAAATACATCAACTGCAAAGTCAACTTCTTACGTCGCAGCCGTATGTCACCTTACTCTTGAATTTCCTTTGCGCAGCATTGCCACAAGCACGTGCCATTGAGGGATGAAATCTACTGCCAACTGATGAAGCAGACGACGTCCAATAAGCGAGATTCAGCTCAGCGCGGATGGCGTCTTCTGAGTATCGTCGCTGCCTACTTCACATGTTCCGACGTGCTGAAGCCATATTTGATCAAGTACCTGGAAACAGCCGCTTACGACAAACGAAGAGCGTACCATGGTAGGAGTTAGCTTAATTTTTAGCTATGGGAATGATGGTAAATAAGTGCATTTAGCCTAATCTATGGTATCTGTATATTACGAGGATCCTGTCGCTTGAACCATTAGAATTGACGTAGTTCAAAATATATTTCACATATTTAATTACGTCTTCCAGGCACGGCAAGCGTTTGTTTGCAAAATCTCCGGAAAACGTTGAAGTATGGCGGAAGGAAGAATGTCCCCAGCGTAGAAGAAGTGACCGCCGTCAGCGCTGGGCGAAATTCAAAACGTCAAATGTACAGATTGCCCGGCGGAAGCGAAACTGTAAGTTGAATTTTCATTCTAATACTCTGTCAAAGCTGTGAGGGAAAGGAGGCCGTCTTTGATGCTTGAACTTCAACAGACGAAAGTACTTCTAGAATTAATTGCCTGGTTTCTCTTCCTCTCACGCATTATTTTCTCTATATCTATTGATCTGCTTACTTTATACGAAAAAATTTGACTTCAGGTCGTGCACACAAAATCAACTACAGTCGTGCAGGACGTGGTTCAAGAGATGTGCGCTCTCATTGGCGTCGATGATCCGCTCGAATCTTTAGAGTACTCTTTGTACTGTATAGTCGAAGGTGATGCTTTCACCATGCCCCTGGCCAGAGAAGAGTACATTCTAGACGTGACTACGGAACTATATAAAAATCAACAGGTTGGTAGCCCAATTAGGTGTGACATTTCTCCATTTCCAATTTTAAATACAGCGCAAATGAAAAATTTTATGAGAAAACAACGCAATTTGAATTTTACAGGTATTTTTCTTGATTTTCTGCCGCTCAGTGTGGCACTTCCCTCTTCACCTTGAGAACCAACTTTACGTTCAAGTTCTCTTCAACCAAATCGCTCCGGACTACTTGGAAGGACTGCTCCTAGTTACTCCGAATGAGCATATCCCACAAGAAACAATTGTAAGTGTGCGATTTCTTTATGTAGATACTCCTTTTCACATAAATATAGCAACTAAAGCAACTATTCGCGTTTCAGTTCGAAATGGGGAAGCTAGGTGCTCTGCTTCATAGGGCAGCAGATATGACTCATTCGCCGGGCACGAAAGAGACTAAATTCCTGCTGCCCAAGCCTGTTCTCGGATACAGGGAGACGAGGCCTGCTGACTGGGTTCAATTGGTACAGCAAGCTTGGTCTAATGGAATTCAGAGCATGACCAGCATGGAAGCCAAAGCGTTACTCCTCGGTTAGTACTCTTCTCGATTATATACAGTGTTCCCCCTCTACCCTTTTCAAATAGAGGAGGGTCTGAAAACAATATAGTTGAGGAGGCCAACATAGTCTTGGGCTCATGGGGTGAAGAACGAGCAGCAGTGGAGTTTGTTTCAGTTCTACCTACCCAACACCAAAAGATTCTATAGTCTATTTCATTAAACATTTTAAACACATTCAGTCGTCATTTAACTTGAATTCTTGACAATTTTTTTTCTATTTGTCGTAGAAATTCTGAGCAAATGGCCTCTTTTCGGTTCGAGCTTCTTCGCCGTAAAGAGAAGCGGCGACCAGCAGATATTAGCCCTCAACAGAACCGGAGTCCATTTCCTTCATATGTTAACTCATGTAAGTGAATTTATTTGAAAGGCCTGTGCTATCATTTTTTTTAATAATGATTCGAAAATATTGCCATCCAAATGATGTCTTTGACAAGTGGGTCAAGTCACAGGTTGAGTGTTTCTCTGCATACCAGTGTCAATTTGCGTGATTTCCCCTCCAATTCCTTTTATCAAGTGTTCATGAGTCATGATGCCATAGATGAAGACCTCTCCCAAAAGGTAACCTTGTAGGGAGAACCCGCGAGGATTCAAGTGAGATTTTCCTAGTTCCGTGTCCGTTTTAAGTAGCTGAGTAACAGTAAGTGATGCTGAAGTTGAGAACTCACTGAGAAGCTGTTAAATGCTTCATCGTTAGTTGCCGATTGGAAGAGCATATTTTCTGGCATTCAGAGAGCTTGGCTCGCTGCAATTCTAAGACAGAAAGACATTGGCAATTGCCAAAAGTGTCTTTAGGATTTTACAGTTGGCTACTAGGATTCCTTTCAAACACATGTCAGCCATCACGAGCGCGCAACTTGAGGTGCCAGTAGAATTCTGCAAATTCCTCATTTACAGAGCAGAGATTTTTTTTTCATGATTTAAGCAGGTTCAAAGGCCTCCGTCAAATGCTTGATGCGTTTTGCATTAAATCCAGCAAAACGTGGAGGAGCCTCATAAGCTCCCCGGCATCTCTTGCAAGTTTTACTATTGTTTGGACTGTATTAAAATTGTTTTCATTCTCTCTAGGAAACCTTATCAACGGTGCCTTATTCGGAAGTCATATCGACGCGAAAAGTGAGAGCCGAAAGTGGAACGATGTTTCTGGATCTGAAAGTGGGCAACCTGTTCCAGCAGCGAATGGCAAGGCTGCAAACGGACCAAGCTCACGAGATTGCCAGACTCATCAGACAGTATATGACTTTACATCGACGTAAGTGAAAGTTATCGTACTGAAAGGAGAAGCTAGGGACATCTTATATTTGTGATCCCGAGCACTCCAGCAGCGCTTGATGAACTCTCAAAAGTCAGTCTCTTGATTTCCCCTTTTTGGTTCACCATTCAATAATAAACTATTGTAATCACCCAAGAAAAAAATTGTTCCAAGCATGGAATAAAAAATTCTATCTTTCCGCCTTACAACATCAACACTTTTCTTAGGAAACTATAACAGCTAAATTATTGCAATTTGAAAAATCAATTTTGTCTAAAAATGGCTCAATTCTTCAACCAAATTGCCACCCATAATTTACGGATATTTTTTTGGCGTTTTGAAGGGGGGCGAAAATTTGTATATTCTAACGGTTTTCCGACAGAGGTGTATTTGGTATGCATTTCTATTGATTTTTGGACGCTGAACCGAATGAGGACAAAGTGGGGTCGATAGCTTCAATGGTTTCCAAGTTATCGCATTTTTTGTGAAGAATTTCCACAATTTTCAGAAATTTGACTTGAGGGTAACTCAAGAGTTTTTGGAGCTTTAAAAATCGTTCTATATTTGTTACAATGGTCGCCAAACACCTTATTCAGCTGTGTCGTTAGGCGGATAATTCAATTAGTTAATTAAGGAAAAGAAAAATATTCAAAATTACCACAGTGCTACCACTAGAGCGCTCGTGACGACGTACAAGATGATCAGGCCCGAGCTTCTCTTCGTATTATTTAGTTTTCTCCAATTGATTCAAATGCTTCTTTGGATTGAAAGCGTTGAAAGAATGCTTTTAAAAATGTTGCTCATTGGTAATTTTTCTAATTTTGCAGAGAGGTTACCACTGGAGCAATGAAAACCTCAGCTGCGGGTCGCATCGCTGTCTGAAAACTGCTTTAATGTGTCATCCATTTTGCATTGTAGGCACGTATAATATGAACCTTCTATTTTCGTATATAAATATCTTTAGTGAAATCGTAATTTGTATTTGTTGAAAGCGAGTTGTTCATAAAACATCGCCAAATGCATTCCGTCCATTTTGTACAAAACGTTGCTCCTCTTTCAATATGTCTGTTGTTAATTGAATTTTACTATGTCTAAGGTGTATAAAACATACGCCTATTACACATTATAAAACGTTTTTAAATATTCATTTTTATGTTTGTAGTTGCTCTAGGTGCTGTAATTTAACCGATGTTCAGGCACTTTATAAATATTTGTATCAAATTATCCAATGAACCGACTTTCTTTTTTTCTGAAAATAAAAATGTTTACCGTTATTCCTTTTGTTCAGTTTTCCTTATATTTGTCGAAAATTGAGCGAGTACCTGGAGGTAATTTTCTACACAGCAGTAGTTTCCGGGCCAGCTCGATTATGTCATACATGTTATCGCACTGCTGTAAAATAAGTCAGAATGAGATTGTTAAGTTGAATCCAGTCGTCTAATCGGTTTGAGAGGATTAACAAACAAAATTTTCGGAAGCACACGTCACACAGATTAATGTTGTTGTTTTTTTTTTATTTTTTGGTTTCAATAATAAACCTTGGTAAATTCTCACGAGAAAAATTTCCAGGGTTCCCCTAAAAATTTAGTGTTCCACATTTCAAGCCCTGTGAAATTGGAAATTCTGTCCGTCCGCCGCACTTTTCTAAAGAAACCATAAAATTATTATTATTATTGGCCTGTAAAAATCCAAATTACAAAATGCGCCCTGCGAAATCACGGAAAGCTCATGACGTCAAGGTACTGTGTGCGACTCTATGTACAAAAAATCGAGTGTTATCTCCTCGCCATAACAAAAATTTTAAGACTTCAAACGTACAAAAATATTTACTCTTACAGCATGTAAAAATCGAAACAGAAAAAACTTTAAACTTTCATATCTAAATGCACAGTGTGCTATCAAAATTAAATAAAAGCTAACTTTGCTCATTCGCTGGAGAATCTTACTTGAAAATTTCATTGAGTTTCATTAATTTTTCAGATTATGGCGATTTATGTCATTTTTTGACCACAGACACTTGTTAAGAAAGTGATTCTGAGTATAGAACCTACTACGAAAATTTCATCCAACAGGCCTACCGTTCCTAATTCGACTTTTCAGACAATCACGCTTCCATTACCATGTAAACGTGGAAGTAAAAAAAGTCAATGCAAATTCCTCTCGTGCGTCAGGCTGAATTTTGCTAAGAATACGATGTACACTATTCTACAATGCTACAGCGTTGGTCAGCTTCTTTCAAAATAAATCCAAATATTTATTTCATCCGTCAAAAATATTGCTTGGAAAATCTGCTCGAAAAGATCTCTTTCTGCAGATTATTAAACAATGAAAGACTTCGATATTTCGACCACATATTTTATTATCTAATAATACATTATAAAAAGAGAAATTCATAAGTACAAATCACACAGTATCAATAACATTAACGCCATAATTATCATACCGTAAAATGATAAACTGTTGCACATAAGTCAATACGCTGTCGCTCTAATGCAAGTTTTGCAACGTAAGCCGGCCAATCTACATTGTTCAATTTAAGTCTCGTTACAATAATTTGTGCTGTAAAAATCGATCATTTTGGAAAGGAGTTGGCAAATGATTTTACACCGTTTGTTTCTTTTTTACGAAGGAATATAATTATACTTTAATCTTCTCGGCTTCAAAATATATACATTAAAGTAATAATATGTAGAGTAGACAGTTTATTAAAAAATAAATAAGTTATAATGTTGTGTTGTACATAAATTGAAGAAAAAAATCGCGAGAGCTGAATGCGCGTCGCTTTTACCGCTACACCGTACGCGGAGCTGCCGCTTCAATAAATATAAATGCAACGTCTGGTTCTTTCAATGTGCACGTAAATAATAAATAAAATACACGTAAATTTCTCGATTAGAATTCGAAAAAAAAAACATTTAGCTGTGGCAAACGTATGGTTTTTTGAAATAATTGTTTAAAAAATTAATTTCCCCTTTATTTAATTGAAAAAGAATTTCCTCTGAATTGTTTCTGCGTTTGGTGATGTGTTATCTCAGGCTGACTCGTTCGCATAAGAAATTCATCCGTTAATTCGAAGCATGGACGAAAGTGTGACAAATTGAAACCGGTCATAACCTTCGACGATTCTTTTTGAACGCCTAGTCGGCGTTTTGAGAATATTTTACCAACAATTTTTTCAATACCGAAATAGGTACATGAAGAATTTCCTAAAATACATTGGCATTTCTCGATTAAAAAAGACGGTACAAAAACGTACAAAAATTCTTGATTCAAATCTCAAGCAAACGGCGAGTTGTTTTGGAGTTGTAGAAAATTTTTATCGACTCTGTCCAAAAACAATGTCACTAATCATTTCTAGCGAAAAAAGCTTCGGGGGAAACAATTTCTCCCAAGTAAAATTTCAGTCTCACTACGAGCTCGGTTTGCGAAAAATTTACCGTACTTAAGCGAAATGCGCTATAGACGCTGCTACGGTGCGTCGAATTCTACTCGCTAGTATTAAAGAATGATAAATACGAATAAGAAAGTTATGACGGAAGAGGACGATTCAAGGGCATTGTTTTGAGTTGATTTTGAAAACTGAGGGAATTTATGGGCAGTTCGATTCGTGTTGATTTGAATTCAATTCAAAGGGTTGAAATTGTAAATGATGGGCTCCTTGAAAATCATCCCGGGCTGGATAGTTAGGGAATATATAAATCCTGTCGGCAAACGCTTGATTTCGTTTTTTTTATAGACTCTACTTTTTATAGACTCTATTTTCCTCTTTTTAAAAATTAACTCTGGACATTTTATCGGGATATATAGTGAAATTTACAATTTCAGCTGAAAAAGTCGGTAAAACGAAGATTTTTGACCAGACGGAAATTTATCGCAGCTTTGTGAATTCCATTGAAGTTCAATTCGGGGGTCGACTTGCTCTGGAAATTTTTTTTTCTTTAGTATTCCCATTTTGTAGCGTTGGCATAGTCGTGATCGCCAAGGCGGAACGCTCCGTTTTTGCCAGCGCTCAAATATCCACCGGCCGGTGCTGCAACTTTCAAGCATATTCGAGTCGGTTCGCGAAGTTCGATGAAGAAGCCCTCGGGAATATCTGAGTCGACGTTGATGCCGCCTTCACCATCCACGTGCCAGTATTTTCCATTTTGGGTTCCTTAAAAAAAAAAGAAAAAAAAAAAGCAATCAAAACAGGAATAATTTAATGATGATACGCGTCCCTGAAAGAACCACAAGTAAAGTATGCTGCTTACCCTTGAAATAGACCACTCCTTTGTCACCGCGTTCAACCTGGATCGTCTCGTAAGTGGCTCGATTGCATTCGAGACGAGTCGTGGAGCCTGCCTTAAATCCGACAAAGCCCTGCTCGCATTTCAGTACGAGAATCGGCCTGAAACGTAAAAAAAAATCAAATCAATACTCGATCTCAACAATTGGGAGGATAATAAATTTCAACAATTAAATTTAGACGTGCGCTTGGCTCGAACAGTGCATTATCGATTAGATTGGAGCGAATGTATTGCAAGAAAAAACCGACATTTTCACGATTGAATCGAACTTATCGGTCTTTATCTTGGAATTGAGTTAGCTGATTATCAACTTGAGAAAGAAAATATTTTATTTTAACAGATGAACTTCGATGAATTCTGAAATGCGAATGCGAAAAAATATTATTTTTCGCTAGTGATGTTTGTAGCAGGTACCCCAGCTACAAAAGCATATGGACTTGCTAAGCGCGAGTGTCTTAGCCATTCCAATACTTTATATAACTTATCCTATAGACGTTCTCATCCTAAATAAGTATGTGAGACCATATAGACCGTTACAGGAAGTGTACGGACGTGTTTGGAATAAAAGTGGTACGATTAGGGTGAATCGTATACTGCAGGCAAAGATGGAAGCAGCTGTGGTTATTTCCTCCACATTTCCTACCCATGAAAAAATTATGAATTGACGCATAGGTATTCAACAATAGTTGAGCTAATACTGCGGTGAACCATATTTGAATTAATTTAAGTCAACCGGTAGGTACGACAATTTTATTTTCAATTTCCCCTATAATTTCACGGCATCTCATTATCTGAAAAATATAATAAAAAAAGTTTATTTTACTAAGTATGACTATTCTTGTTTTTTTTTACCTGTTGATTAGGTAGAAGTAGTATTTACAGGTGTCGTCGACGGAATCGGAATTGGCGTATAAATGGCCGGAACGTTTGGTCGCCAAAAATTTACCGTTGTTGGCGCGGAAGCAGACGGAGCCGTCGCCTTGCCAGACAAGATCGAATAGAGCGTTGGACGACCTGAAAATCATATTCATATTTCAAGTTTCAACTAGACAAAAATATGTTGAAAGAAATTAAACCCTAAATCGAGCGAAAAAATCGAGTTTAGGATAAAAACAAGAAAAATAAGCATAAAAAAAGATCATCAAACATCAGTCTAAAAAAAAAATGATAATTAAAAAAATAATTATAACCCGAGAACAATCGGAAAGTGAATATGGGAAGAGAAAATACCTACATTTATTTATTTATGTCAAAAACAGTACAAGATAACATTAGAATTTAAAAAGTATTTTCCTTCAAAATATCAAGCTCAATACAGTAAAAAACTGGGTCAGAATATAATGAAACTGGGTTATAACGACTTAAGCGCGGTTGTCGTGAGCTTCTTATTGTTCTCTAAGTCACGTCCTTTCCAATGACAAATATCATCCGTTCATTGAAACTCTCCCCAACAAAATACAGCGGTTCATTGTGAATAGCTATTGTTGGATTGTACCGAAACAGGAAATTAACCAACCTTGGGCAATCTAAAAATGATTTTTCTTGGCGCTAAAAATAAAGCTTTTTTTTCAAATGTTTTCCAGTTTTTTTTTTTTTTAATACTTTTTACTTATTTATTTATGTAGCACATTTTAGTGATATTAGTGCTCTGTTTTAAGTTATTTGAGCTTGGTTTAATATTCGTTCTTATTTAGAATTTCTCAAGTTTATTAGCACTCTGGATGAGAATGAAAAAAATTGGTTCTGGGTTCTGAAATATTTCTCTGAAGTGGTTACAGTTTTTTATTTATTTATTAATTTTTTTTTAAGGGTTATTTTATTGCTTGTCATTTTCAATTGCTTTATATAGCTTTTTTAATTTACTATTTTTGGCGGTTATTGATTAGTTACTATAGTTAGGTAAATTTTAGTTCTACCTCTTTTAAAGTTAAGATTTGATTCACTTATTCGTGCATTTTTTAGATTAAAAAACCCTTGGGCTACGCTTTTTTATCGGTTTTTTCCCTGGAATTCACAGTCGGACTGTTATGTCGCCAGGTTCTTGACGGTTAAAAAAAAATATTTTTTAAAAATCTAAAAAATTCACAAAATTATTGACAGCCGCTCCAGCTTTTTATACGCTACAATTTCGAAAAATCATAGGAACGAAGGAGAAAAATTATCGCACGGAATTTCGAATACATCATTACACGGCAACTGTTTTTCCACAACCACGATTCACCAAATTGATGATCATTTTCGCTATAAATACCTCTTATCTCCAGATGCTTGGATGCCACCGCCGGTTTCCAAAGTCCAATACTTGTCCTGCATCGTTCTCAAGTACCATCGTTTAGTACTATTGTCGAATTCCAATTGGAACGTTTCGTGGTCGGAAATTTCGTCTTGATTAGCGGTCACGTCGACGCCTATAACAAAAGAATAGATTTCAGAAGAAAAAAACCAGGTGAGTGCTATTTGAAGTTTTTAATAGCCTTCTTGGGTGAAAGAGTTACGTGCTAACGTGAAATGTGACATAAGAACGTAACATTAGCTCGAGGGCGAAAAGCGATCGAAAAGGGCATTCCCACAAGCTACGAAATACGCGGACGGCACGAGATTGCGGTTGACCGACCGCCAATAAAACTCGGAAAGGGCAAACGATTACGTAGCGAACGTAAAATATGATCGAATTTCATAGATATTTCACGGAAATATAATTTTTGTCATTTTTTGACCACTGACACTGGTTCAGAGAATGTTCTTGAGTATAATAGTACAATGAATGTTTTCAAGTTCATCTCTTTTCCAAATTTAACTCTCGAGACGGTTTCAATTCTTTATTTACTTGTAAATGTGGGACTAAAAACAAGTAAATTAGCAACCAAGAGAATTAAACTTTTTCAAAACGAGTAAAAATTTGAAATCTGTCGATATGTTTTGCGAAAATGGGTCGTTTCAAAAATCGGAACATTTGATTTATTTGGACGAATGACACCGCACACTAAATCGAAAAACTCAAAAGTGCTTTTTTTGTCTTTTCTATGTTTTTCTTTTCTATGTTTTCTATGTCTTTTCAATGTCGTTCTATGACCTTCCTCACTCAATCGATCACTTTCAAAAATTTTTCACCCAGGAATGTATGCCAAAAGTTGCCTTGTTTTAAATCATTAAAAAGATGAATTTTCTCCCCTCCAAATTATCCTCATTACAATAAGCTCCTATCAATTAAGTCTATCTGATAACGATATTATGGGCTATCATTGGTCCAAAAATGATTTTTAGTCACCATCTCGAAAATTAGGCCCTCAAAATCCACACATAACTCGAAAACGATACTTACGAATAACATTACTTTCGACTGTTTATCAACATTACGTTTTTCCCCTTCGTATGAAATACATCCCGTGCGCTTGGATGAGTAAATAAATAAGTTTCAAAACGAACTTTCTCTAGAGGTTACTATCTTTTCGAAAATATTTCCGTCCACAACAATCTGAGTTCGATAGTCCGTCGCAAGGATGTTTGAAACGGTGCCCTTTGAGTGCAAATGCAGGACAGAAATAGAGCGAAACGCCCCATCTGCTAGTGGAAAAAGAGGGACGAGCTGATGGGGTAGGTCAAGAGCTCAGGCGACAATCGAGCCAGCCCTTCGGAACGAGGAGCATACGCGTCATCTACAATGCAGACAAGGACATGGGAGTGGCTCGAGGGATCGAAATACTGATTCACAATTTTTATCAAAAACTTGGGTAATTATTTGATTTCTAATTTCACTGCAACTCCATTGCAAGAGTTTTTTAGAATTATATTTTTTATTTTATGATCATTTATTTATTTTTTGATGGAAAAAAACGAGGAACAACGGCGCAACACATGGGGAGTAACTCTAATATGAATAATTCATTAACACCAAATTATTGATCGACTGCATTAGCTTCAGATATGAAGGGTTAGCACTTATAATGAATACCGAAGGTTTTTCAACTACTACCTCCTCGATTTCAGGGTCTCTTCGTTTCCCCTGCTATCGGTAGCACGAGTCACAGCTGCTCTTGTAAAAACACTAGGTCGAACCGTCTAGACGACTGTAGGCTTCGATGCCCTTGATTACCATCACAATAAGTCTCATTGAGTTTGATCCAGTGGGGTTTTCTCGAGCTGAATGGCATTGTTATCGACTCTATTCCCTATTTATGGGAGTCAAATGCATAAATTGGCATAGCACTTGGGAAAACTTGAAATTTTTGCCGACGAAAATACGAATCGCCAAGGGATGAAATATAAAGGGAAAACTTAAGATGAAGGGTATGACTAGATGAGATGATTTTATGAAGGATGGTGAGGCGCATTATCATTCGGAAAAAAAAGTAAATAGGGAAAACGTTCACTAGGTACTATTTTAACTGTTATCGCTCGTTGTAATGGTTGAAATTTCAAGATGGGCGAGGAAAATCCAAGAGATTCTCAGTCAGGTGTAGTGTTAACCAGCCCTAATCATTGCTAACCAGCTATAAAAATATCTTGCCAGTCTGCATAGTTGCGGCTAAGTAGTTATGGTTATACTATCCCCTAGCGAAACCCTTTACTCTTTCTTTGCGTGCTAATGCCGCGATTTTCGAAGTGAAAAAAAGTGTATGGTCAGCTGTTGAGAGTTTTTATTACAGAGGCTACTAACAGAGGAAATTTTTTATTTAGCAACTGTGATATTTCTTAATCAGAGGTTAAAAAGATTTTCTTTTCTTGAATCAAAAACGCTATTTAATTTAGAGACGTTTCTGTCGACGTCAAAATTATAATTTTGTTTTTGGTGAGGCGACAAATTAGACTAACTTTTCTCTATTACTTTCCATCTGTCGAAAAATCCAAATTCGATAGGAAAGAAATAAAGTCGACTCTCCACTTTCGCGCTCGAAATGTGAAAAGTTCGGTGAAAAAATATTAATTATTTTTCTCGTGTCCTTCTACGATTCAGGTTCGAGCTAATTGGAAAGTTGACTTCAAACAATCGATTCTTCTTGGTAACACATATTTTAGATAAGTTTCTCTCTCCAATAAGAACAAATTGATGACCTAAGAGCGAAGAAATTTCCACATGAATTCAACGTTAACTAGATCACGCTTTTTCACTTTTATTAATCCTCGCCGGGCCTCATGACAAGTTCCGTTGACTGGTTCGCGAAGCGCGTAATCGTCCCTAGGCAGATAATTGGACTCGGCCATAAATGAGCACGAGACAACGTTGGGAGGCTTCAATTATTGAAATAAGGTGAAAGCATCCAGGACGGTACAGTGAACGTAGAAGCTGAGGACTGGCTTTGGAAGTGGATCAACTGCCTTCTCCAGATACGCAATTCCATTTCTAATATCCTAATTTATTTTAAACGGTATTTGGTATTTGGTATTTTGGTAGCGTATTTGAACGGTCGACAAATCCAGAAAATGTTTCAGAGAAATGGAAGTGAACTCGAAAAATAATTTTTCTGCATATTTAATAATTTTTTGAAGCTGAATTTTCATGAAAGCTATCTACGCTCCTTATCCGTCTCCTGGTTGCCAATATAAGTAGTAACCATCTATTTCCTAAGGAAACGACAGCTATTATCCAAACCGTTACAAGTCAGCTTAGCCAAGGGTGACGGAACAAGGAACAGCTAGATCCGATAGTGCACCGAGAACGAGAAAAGAAAATCTCGTGAGAAGAATAGATGGGGCTCGTAATTTCGAATACAAAAGACTCGGAAATCGTTTCACGGCGAGGGCGGCGCGACGTGAGCGGAAAGGAACGAGGGTTCCATAAATATACATAAACGTGTAGGGAAGCATCCTCTCATTTCAAAGGAGAAAGATTTTTCAAAAACGGTTCCAAACGAGATAGTTACCAGACTATTCCAAATTCTATCGTAAAGAGGTGGAAATCATTTATACGGTTGATTATGCGCCACTGTAATTATTTTGTATTCGTGCGAAAACGTTAGAACTCATCAATTTATTCAGTGTCGAGTGTTAACAGAAAAGGGGCTTAATTTACGACGGTATTGGCATTAATAAATTGCCTGGCCGTGTCGAATAAATCAAAAGAGTTTTGTAAGATTTATAAAATTCAAACAAAATCTCGACGAGAGGTTTTGAGGATCTACCGAAGGAAACCTTCAAGGCCAAAGGAAGTTGAGACGATGGAACATCCTGCGGACAGAGTTTGGAACTGTGACGCATTATTCCACGCGAGACGGTCGCAAAGAATGGCAAGTAGGAAGCCGAGCCTAATTGTAGATAGTATGTTGTCATTATCATTGTGTGTAGTATATTATGTCAATTACTGAGACTGAGGTCCTTCGGAAAATTAACTCGTGTGCAATTTTTAACAATAAACAAACCAGGTATTGTAATTGACAGTATTTTTTAAATGGTAAAAATATTACGATGGAAACCGAACCAGGTGAAACAATTTGGGGAACAATTACACATTAATGAATAGTCCAAAAATTTACAACATGAAATGTCAAAATATCAACTGTTTTTTTTTCTTTAATAAAATATTATTTATTTTAATTATTATTATAATTTTATTTAATTTATTTTATTTTTTAAAATAAAATAATGTATTCTAACGGTTTTACATGAATGCAAAATAATTACAGTGGCATCTAAAAAAAATACACGAAATGTATTTTCTCCTATTCTCTTGAGTTATTCACAACCTACTTCAATTATGACCCCCACCGAATGATTAATTGCATTAGGTAGAAATATTATGATCACAATAAGTCAATGAAATTGCTCATGAATAATAATTTACTTCTCTGAATTGCAGTTCTGGCTAAAGAATGCAGAAATTCAACCATATTCACTCTCTCGAACAATTTACTCAATCAATCAATCAATTTACTCTTTCAAATTTCACTCATTTTTCACGGAGGTATTACGGTTTTGTCACTTTTTGACACGGACAGACACTCTTATTCAGAAAGCGTTTCTAAATACACTGCTGTGAAAATTTCTTCCGTATTCGAATTTTCGCACATTCACGAAAGTACTTCCATTTACAACGTAAACATGAGAGTAAAAACAGAGTAATACAGTTCAATGGAGAAGAACAAAAATATTGATTCATTCTTTTTTTTCTAATGATAACAGAATTAATTTGATTAGAAAAATCAGTTGAAACACTGAGACGGTTAAAAATCTAGATTTATTTTTATGTACTTATCAATGAGAATGATTGTCATTACCTTGTTTGACAGAGACGTATCGCGAGTTGAGGGCAGCGATGAAAGAAGCCTGCGGCAGCGAATCTTCCAAAGTGAATAGCTCGTCTTTGGTGACGACTTGCGACCTCGACTTGAGCACAGCTTTCGAACCGATCGGCGATAGATAGCCGCCGGCAGCATCGCGAAGGGCAAGTTGGCCTGTGTGATATTCGGCCGAAAATAGGCAATTGGGAGTCACGCTTGTCACTAGTTTGCCCTCGCGAGACAAATACTTGTTGTTGCAAGTGTGTATTGCGTAGCGGCCACCTTCTTCGAGGCGGAATTCCAAAGTGAAAAGTGTATCTTCGCCCCAGGGGATGTTCGCGTCGAAATGGATTTCGTCGAGATTTTCCGATAGGTGAGCAAAGCGTTTGCGGCCGACGGACCTGAGGTTTACCTGGGAAGAAATGAGATGGTAATTAGGCGAACGAATACCTTCAAGAGATGAATCTAGGGTTGATGGTCATATTCTATCAGTTTAAGAGAATATTGAGGACTGTAAGTTCTGAGAACTGGGCGATACGCCTAAGTTAGCCAGATGGTCGAAAACTGTAGGTCCAGAAATTATTGATATACGGCCGGGTGGTTGACTGGAAGGAGTCATCTACAGTTCTGGGCCTGTCAGGTCTTTGGATAACAAAATGTCGATTTTTCATCATCGTTAATAGTAATGACTTTGAAGTTCGCCCGTGGGCACTCATCGCATTTACATTGTTGTGTGTGGAACTTGGAACAGCCTCCTTGTTGGTTCAAAGAGTTAAGGCCCCAGCCTGCAGACTTTAGTATAGGCCAACTTCAGGGCCAAGAAAAATCGCTGGCCGAGTGATAATGGGTGGCGAAAAGACCTCAAGATCATGATCTGACCGGCCCAGAACTGTACGTTACTCGTTGCTCACTTTACAAACCTATATTTTTTAACTGTCTACTAACCTGAGGTCGAGCAGCCAAATGAACGAGCCAATATTCGGCTTTCGATGGAACCTTAGCTGTGCACGTGAGTTTGTCAGCCGAAGCGCCCAAGAAATAGCCGCGTGCTGTATTCTTCAACGCCCATTGACCGCTAGCGTCGTCGTTGACGACGATTTGAAACTTCGAGCCTGGATCGCGCTCTTCGCTTTCGCAGGTGACGTTGCCGAAACTATCGACTGCCAGATATTTGTCGAGATGTGACCTGAGGACACGAGAAATCCACAATTCAATAGCACCCATGAGAATATCGGTTCAATTGGAATGTCTGCGAGTTAGAGCTCTTTGTAAGCTGTATAATTATTTAAAACGGTCTCTGTCACATACGGAGCTACTGAAAATGAACTCATCGGTGACAAAACATACCATAGAGTTTATTCTTTTGGGTGTCGCTCTTTTTCTGATATTGTCAGGATGAGGGGGAGATTCAGATTGCGACTTTTTCTCCATATTTTTATTTCTCGGCCGAGATCTTTCGCCCATTCGGGCATCTTCAGGTACCTATGACCATAGACCATGAGATCATAGGGTAGAGTAGGGGTCAGCTTACAAAGAGCTCTAACTCGCACGTACTTTCACCTCGGAAACGCTTGCACTTTCACCTCGGGAAAATTCGGACATGTGATCAACAAAGGGAAGGGTACCCAATCAGTAGTACCGATTGAGGCGTCCCATTTGATTACATAGGGAGGATTCAAAGTAAAACAGTTGATTTGCGTCAATGGCCAGTCATTTTCACCCAATTACAGTTCGTGTTGTGAATCAAAGTTGGGATGAGTACCTGAAAGGCCTTTAAATCAGCTCAAACTCGATCCTCATCACTGGGCTCACTTCCAGGATCCATATCTTGGTTCACTGAATACCCAAGTACTCTCCTCGATAAATTCCTTCTTGGTTGAGTCGTCGCATCTCTCACCAACCCAGTACGATAAATTCCTTGCTTTCCTGATTTACCTTTATACACATAATCCTCACTAACTGTTGTGTCTTACTATCTTCAGCTCTTACTTCAAATATACAACGTTGGTCTCGCCGGCTGGTTCGAGCGTCCACATTTGTTTCTTTTTGAGCGAAGCTCCATTCGCGTTGATTTTGAAACCGAAAGTCTCAGCAGTCAAATAGCGGTACTGAACGTTAATCAGCCCGATGGTCCACGTGCTCCGTGTCACAGTACCGTTCAGCTCGCCGTTGCTGTGGCCGTTCATGCCAAAATGTCCGTTCATGTTCCCAAATCTGCAACAAAGATTAAATCGAATATTTAAAAAAGAGAAAAAAAACTGATTGTCTTGATTATAAATTAAATATAAACTCCGGGTGACATTTGTTTGAAAAATTATTACGCTCCAGAGCATCTTGCCCAAGGCGAAAGAAAAGCGATCAGCGTAGTAATTGTTCTGGCGGATTCTGAGTCACGTCTAGCTCAAGTTACGGACGACCGAGGTTGATGACTGTGCAGAAAGAACAAAGACCTCAAGCTAATTAATATTCAATCAATCAGTCCTATCGTGTTTACTAGACTCGGTCGCCAAGCAGGAAACAAAGCGATTTTCGTAGGCTCCTGATTGAACAGTAATTAAAGTTTCCTTGGCGGAGTATATTTTGGAATAAAGCAGGAACAACTATGTAGGAATTTTTCGTCATTAAAATTTACATAAGTACCTACCTAAAAGAACGTAAAAAAATATAAAAGCGTGTTATTCTATTAAAGTGTTAACTAACACCGTCTAACAGGATTTCTAGAAATGAAAGCCGTTTCTTGCTTATGCTCATTACATTTTGCGAACACTAGCACGTAACACTCGTTCATATGTTGCACCTAGGTCGTTTCCGCCGTCCAGGAAATGTGCGTCCGTGACGGTCCGCTGACCAGCGACAAGCTCTCATTATATTAACCATTTCCACAAACTGAACTATGCATACAATGACCGAATTTCAAGCCTTCGGAAGGATTTTTGATTTTCGATAAATATTAATGGCGTCATAATTACTGATGATGAAGCAGGATGAAAAAACCGGATATTGGATTCAAAATTACACGGGTTCGTTTGAATTTAGACGAGGTATTATATGATGACGGCATTATGAAAGTTTTTCCCGCATCCAATGCTAGTGGAGTTAATAAAAGGGGCAAATGACGTATTTGACGTTTTTCTTGATCGTGTTTTGTTAACTTAACCATTGATTGACCATAATACAACGAGTATTTTTAATTGTAAATCTTGAACTACCATCAGGGCGAAAAGTTTCGAGATTTTTTGAAGAATGAGTCGTTGTCAGTCCAAGGTTGATTTTGGTGAACATTTCAGGAATTTAACATTTATAGTTTCGTCAAACAAGTGTTGACGGCGGACGGTCGGAATTTCGGTTTACTATTCAATAATAATTTCCATAGTATTTTCCAAGGTTTTTAAAACATAAGTGTGATAGATATAAATTTATACGATTGATTCTTGACGCTGAATCGAATGAGAGCGTCGCGGAGTCGACAGCTTTTATGGTTCTCATGTTATCGCAGCTTTTGTACGGCGTATTCGAGATTTTGATAAATGTTGCAAAATAGGTGAGAAAAAATATAATGTGGCAAGTCGATTATTTGTAGTGCTATAAAAATATATTTATGGTTAAAAATATAATATATAATAATAAATATAATAATATAATAATAACAAAAATAGTTCGTCTTTAGCTGTATCGTTAGGCGTTATTTGAGGGTGTTGAATGCGAATGGAGGAAAGAAATTTTTTTTTTATCAACCGGAAATAATTCAGGACTGAAGGGGTTCATTTGAATTAGGTAGGTAATTCAAAAAATTAAAATGTTTAAAATTTCGATAGTTGCCCGTGACTTTGCCCTTAGTTACATTATATATGATTGTAGCTGGAAACTTTCACTAGAGTTCGGTGCTATTAAAAGTAGATAGTTCAATTTTTTAAAACCACTGTACAATATTATGCAACGTTTTTATTGAATACTCGGATTCTACATGCTTTGAAACGTAAAACATCAAATTTTGAGGGTGGTAAGATTTTTTTTCTTGGGATTACAATGGTTTATTATAAATAATAAACCAAAAGGAAGGAGAGGCGCTCAACCTAAATGTTCTTCATTTTGAAATTTCTCCTACAAGCGCTTTCCTCAATTGGGCATCTTAAAGGCTCCTTAGGTCTATCGGTAACTATACAGGGCGTCTATGTCTTTCTTGGTCTTCAATGAATAATTAACCAAATTGCAACGTTCCCTCTCTTCATAGTTCATGCTGTCGGGCACTGTCATCTTCAGGAAAACTATCTGCCTTCTAGGATGACAAGATTAATTAAACCAATTGTCTTAGAAAAGGGTTTGAAAATTATAATAGAGTTGGTCACATCCATTAAAATGAAATATTTAGAAAGACTCAAGATATAAACATGAGTGACTATATTTTATGCTTAGGTTGTCTAATTCGTCACTCTCAGCAACGCATCTAGTCACCCTTATGTTCAATTCTTGACCCTTCCTAAATATTATTATTTTTTCAACTGAATTTTGATGATTTTATGTCAATTGTTCAAAATTTCCTTTCACCTATGGAACACTCAATTCGAAAGAAGCCTTATCAAGACGTAAAATTGTGTTTTTAATTTTTCATTCTGTCAATTGGTTCTTGGCCGTGACGAATATTCCGATCAGAAGCACCGTTAGATGGATTATTTCGAATAGTGGCTGCTAATTGCATCGAGGGTAACCAGTTTGTAGCCTTGAGGGAACCAATACTTTCGGAATGTCATCCATTGTCAATTCGTGACGCTATAGTCTATTGATGTTCTTCTATCGTGTCAACAAGGATGACCGTCAACTATTGGAGAATGTCTTTCGACTCGATTATTGGAAGTTCTTTTGCTCCCTCTTTAAAGCGCGAAGTGATAGTAATTATAGTGACGCGATGATTGTCAGTCAGATCGTTATAACGAAAACAAGGAAGACGTGTGAAATTACATTCGAGAGAAAGGAACACGCACATTTAGAACTGCATTATTCTGAAGAAAATCTTGAAATACCTTGGAACAAACGACCGTTGGAGAAAGTTCATATCGGAGTTTTATAGATCGTTAAATTCTTTCACCGAGTATTAATACATGTAACGATGTATTTCTCGGAATACTTTCTCATAGCGGAAAAAATATTTTTTTCGAATTTTGCCGACGCAAGGGTCGCTGTAAAAAAAGGTAGGTAGTAAATATGGTTTTCACTAAACTGGTTTCTCGATTGCGGGATCCGGTTCGGAAATCTAACGGCACATGGCCTCCCGAGTTCCAGCTATTGGGATTTCATCAATAAATTACTCGCGATTTGCGTAATTTACATAAACGGCTTCGAATAGAAGGGCGGCAAGCCGTGACATATTCGGGTCTGCGGATAGATAAACTATAAAAATGATAAACTGTAAAATGTAAATGCAGCAATGAAGTCGGTAGAAAAGTGAAGGTTGAGAAATTGTCAAAATTGGACCATTTTGCTTCGTAGAGTGCCGTTATCGGAACAGCGCTGGAAAGTGACTGGGAATGTGAATAAGAAAGCAAGGCGTGTGATCCAAACAAAGAAAAATAAAGGCAGAGACATAAAATTATGGTCGTGGTTCATCTGAATGGTCAATTTTATGGATGTTTTTCAACGATACATTGTCACAATATCGATGCACATTTTGCATATAATTAGCAAATCATCAGGCTTGATTAGAGTTTGATATCAGGAATTAGGTTTAAAAAGCAAAACAAACACTATTAACTTATAGTTTATTTAAAAAAAAAAATTAAGGTTATAAGTTCCAACATTTTCATCGCAATTCTTGTTCTATTTATTTTTATTTATTGTTTACTCACTTTTTGTGTGATCGAGGCACATCCGTATTGTGATTTTTGCTTAAAACCATATTTTTCTGCGTTTTAGAGGGCAAAATAAAATTTACCGGACCCCTCCACAATTACCCGCTTTTGATGTGTGTTTTCTCCGAAGGCTAGCCAGTTTTTAGTTACAAAAGAATCACCGCATCCCTTTTTTATTACCGCCTCATTTTTACACTCATTCCATTTTCGACCGACTTCAAAATCGATTTGCGAGTTTTTTTAAAATAATTTTTTCTTACATAATTTATTTGTATAATTACCTAAATAATATACGCACAATGTTCTATAATTATTCAGTGTATTTAATCATGTATAAGTATACAAATAATGCTTACATTGCAGAATTTTTTTTTGTTGGAGATAAAAAATTGTTTTTTTCTTATTTCTTTCCCGGAAGAGGCTGTGTTTCCTTCTGGCGGTTTATCATGCACGAAAGCGAATTAATAAAATGCATTTCCCATGCACCGGAGAAAGCTGTAGAAAAATTATGAGAACAGTAAAAAAAAAGAAACAATTGGACGAAATTCGGGAAGGGAAAGTGATGAAACGAAGAGCGACGCCCATGTGGGAATGTCCCGGGATTCGCTTTCAGCGAGGGAGCCTGCGGTTGCTATGGGCGACGGGCGTGGGATCAATACGAACCCTTGAACGACCAAACACATCGGAAGGACTGAACGGAGGCCACGTGAGACGCGTCTTCCTCAAGCTCGCAATTCTTGCGCTAGGTGCGAGGAAATTCGATGTCCTTTGACAACAATTTGTCCTTTACCAGCGGCCTAATTAGATTTGTCTCGTGGAAGGGAAAGGATTTACCGACACAAGTTCACGCCATAAGAAAATCAGCAATATTTTACTTACCCAAGTAAAATGGGATTGTAATATGGAAAGCTAATTCGGAATGCCCTCACGAAATTAATTTACAGTAGATTATCGGACATCTCATACAGCCGTCATTATTTCGCCTTGGGATTGATTTTGACTCGTGTTTTAATTTATTCTAAACAAAATGTATCTAGATGTGTAAACTTTTTATTTTTTTTCCTTGTTTCTTTTTGATGTCCAGGAGGTGTGAGGAGGGGGACCAGGCGACTCATTCTCCGATTCTTTATTTGCCGTTTATAGCGTACATAGCCCCTATTTTTATTTTATTATTTTTTTGTTTATTTTGTTTATTTTATTTTATTTATCTTCACGTCGTTGGCCGCGATTAGGAACGTTTTTTAAAATTACGATGTGTAGGCTAATTTTATTTTTGTATTTTTGTTGAAGTAACTAAGAGCTCCGCCAGCTATGCTTAATTTCTATGTTAATTGGGCTTCGGCCCGTATGAATATAAATAAATTTATTTTTTGATTTTTGCTGTTTTTTTGTACGGCGTCTTGGCCCTTGAGCAATAAAACAATTTCATTTCACAGTATCAAGTAAACGATTTTGGAAGTCAATTTCCTGAATTCAAACGACTTTTTTGTCAACGTACAATTGAGAAAATTTACTTGTAAGTACAGTGGAAAACTTAATAGGTCACTTTTTTTAATTTGGCAGAATGGAGAGAAGAAAAGAGGGCGCTTGTAAAAAATGCCTATCTAGTTCCAAGGTAGTAGATACTATTTTTACTATAAATGATTCAAACATCGAACTTTCTGATGACATAAATATGGAAAATCAAAGAAATATGTATTTGAAAAGCATTTCTGGCGTGGCGTTAAAGACTTTAAACAGCTGAAGGCCTTCAATTTTATTGTTACGATATTCATAAAGAAGGGGCGCAAGAAAATCGAGCACAGAGCAGATGTCGGACTTTCGACGATACCAATAACTCATTGTGCACCCCACAGGAAGCCTTGTAAATTCAATGGCATATGTGACAGAAAAAGTTGCACAGCGTGGGGTTGCATCTGAAGTACGAAGATGAATTTCGGCTTTTTAACTAGCCATTAGCTTGGAGGAATAATATTTAAAGTTCCATTATGAACAATTTTACAAGTCTATTATTGTCATTAAATTAGCAGCCGTTTTTCAGTCTATCGAGTCGATTTCGATTGGTCGATTCTCGGCCAATTGAACTGAAGATAATTTATCTAACCAAATATTAATATTGTTCAGCTAAAATAACAAGAAATCGTAAAATTCGAATACTGATTTCAGGATTAAGTTAAGAGAAATTAAACAGGATTCCGTCCAACGCGATCAATAGCGGAATTACAGTTAAAAACCCGCTCCGAAATCCGGTGGGACTGCATCGGTAAGGAATGGGAGAAAGAATGCAGGAAGGAATGGCAAGGTCAGCTACTTCAGACCATTCCAGGCTTAACTAGGTCAGCGACCAGGTTCAAATCTCAATTTGGCTTAAACTTGGCCTAACGAAGAAATGTGAAGATGAAATGAGGCGACACATACTTCTTTACTCGAGTACTTTCACCCCTGGGAGTTTTTTTGCCCCTGAGGGCCTCTAAGGTAAAGCAGCAAAAATATAAAGATAAAGCAAAAATAAAAAGAAGAAGAGAAATTCGTTTCTTGGAAGGAGAAAATGGAGAGATATTTAAGATTATAGTTGCCAAACACTCTAGGGAAATTATCCTAATTACCTACTATTATAATTTATCTCTAATACTAAATACCATCCAATAATTCAAACTCAATTTGAATGATTGAAATACGAGATAGCATTTTTTTGGATGGATTCAATTAAAGTTGTAATGCGGAACTTATTGTGTGCAAAGTTGAGAGTCTGATGAGACGATATCTGAGAATATTGGACCATTATTATATCCGGTGGGCTCAAAAGTAGAAAAACGCGCCTGGAAAAGCGCAAGTACGGAGTGTGACTCTAAATATATTCTCATATATATTCTTTGGATACTCTGCTAATAAAAAATCTACTACAAATTCCTCTGATTTTCATAATCAGCGATGTATGGTACTAAACTCAGAATGGTCCTGTATGAATTTCAGCAAGCGTAAAATCCCTTAAACATGAATATCTTGAGATTCAACCGTCTGATTTCGCTTAGATCCAAGGCCAGTAGAAACTTCAAGATGATATCAAATTTCGGTTCCTGCCTCTGTGGTTAATAAACCATTCGTCTTGACAAGAATTTTTCCTCTTCAGAGAAGGCGAAATCGTATCTGCGAATCGTCGGAGGAAAAATCTTTCCCCTAGTCGACTTTCGAACAAAGAAAGAAAGTTTGGAATTAATTGATGCAGTGAAAACGGTCGGACGCGAATGTGAATACCGAACTGGTAGCCATTTCACTCAGAGGTTCGCTTTGCTCCCAGTGATGCAGGCTCTAATGCTCATCTGACGCGTGAAGATTCCACTCACGGTCCGCAGGTTACGCGATGCCTTCGCCTCAATTAGACGCTATTAGTGGAACTCGGCGAAAGAAAGAACTCAGAACAGCTGAGTGACTATTTCTTCGTCTACTCTTATGGACAGCTGAGGATTTCGAAACGGGCCGAAGAACCTTCTCAGATGGACCTAAGAGAAGTTATGGTCGGATTGTCTATTGTGTAGAAATACTTTCCGAAGGCAGTACTAACAAAAGAAGCTATTCATTCTGGTTAACGACCCATGTTTGACATAGATGGATAAAAAACGCTGCAAATGGTACGAAGGTTTATTACTTCTAATGGCTTAGCAGCTTTGCTTCAATTATGAAATGAAAATTGAACAAATATCCAAAAGGTATAGGAGCGTCTGAAGAGCAGTGAACACTGGAGACGATTGTTATTGGATAAAGAGCACCAGGCGTCTCCGAAATCGTATCACTATTTTAGCGAAAATAATGCTATTTATTTGGCTCGTTCGAAAAAATCAACCGTCGAACTTCCGAATCGAAAACAAATAGAAAATCCGTTCCAAGCATTAGGTAGAGAATCGAATTCTACAATAAAATTTTTTAACTATACCTCAGGAAATAACGCCCTCAGAAACTCCTCGATTGCCATTCGGTATTACGAAAAGCCCGTGAGTTCGCATCGCTCTGTCCGATAAGAGGCCTCGCTTCATCACAGTTTGGGTCAAGCGTCGAGCATCAAATACCGATAACACCATTTCGCACAATTTTTATTTTTATAAACGCATTTATTCAGGGAGAGAAAAATAACAGGTACATCAGAATAACTTCGAGATAAAATTTTTGATAAAAATCTTCCTCGGCCAAAGGAAAAACCACGAGTTTTTTTTTTTTTTTTTTTGCTTCCAAATCAGAGAGTGGTGATCAAGTTAGACCTTCAACTTGCTGAAAAAAATCGAAACACAATAAAATTCCGATATAAAGAAACAGGTATTGCAATCTACGGATTTTCTTCACTCTGAATAGAAGAGGACCATAGCGGGGTTAATTTATTAAAGGTTCTCGAGCTATCGCAGTTTTTATAGATATTTTTGAGTTTTGGAAAAAATTAGTTAATTAATTAAAAATCAAGCGTCACAACGAACATTTTAAGGCCTCAAACGTTAAAAAATAATCACTCTCATAGCCTGTAAAAATCAGAACGGAAAAACTCTGAATGATATAACTTGAACAGTGTGTTATCCAAAATCCGAAAGAAGCTAATTGTGTACATTCACTTGGAGGATAATTTCTACAACAATCATCTGATATTGATTTTTCACGGAGATATTGCGATTTTTGTTACTTTTTGTACACAGACGGACACGCAGACACTTGTTCAGAAAATATCTCTGAATACTGTACTTTATAAGATTTTTTTTTTTCAATTTCACCTCCATTCCGAATATGATTTTCAGATGATCAAAATAGCTGCTTTTGTCTGCAATTTCCCCGAAACGTGTCCAGAATGCGATGTTTCCGCTGCAATTAACGAAGGGCTTTAGCAAATAGAGTAGATAGCCTAAAATGCCGACTAGTTTCTTGGCGAGTGAGAAACGAGAAAATTCCTGTTTCGCTGCTCCGATGGCTGGACCCATTGGATCCTCCTGAATGGATCATAACGCGCTGTGAAGAGATCACAGACCCCAACGCTGGACCATCAGAGTTCAATGGCATCGCCCAGGTTCATAACAGCTCGAACGCTTTTTATTATTGACGCCTCCTTTGCGGCTTCGTTTACAACAGGATCGATGCTCCTGTACCTCATATAATTCTCTACACGAGATTTTCAATCGAGAGCGATTCAAAATATGCTGGAATTTTCGAGACGCAACGAGCGCTCGAAGTAATTTCCAGATATTGCAAAGATGTTTAATTTGGAAGCTGGAGCTCACGTATACATTGGGCGAGCCGTGGAAAACAAGCAATGATGTAAGTTCGGAATCGCAATAAATGATAAGGCCGAATAGGCACTGGATTTAAGCGGTTAGTGAAAATTATAGGTTATGCTCGAATTAGGACCTTTTCATCTAAGGGAATTCACATGGGATTGCAAGCGTTGTAGAGAGACCTCTCAAACCTTTTTCAAGGCAAATAATTGCAATTTTAGGTATATATTTTTTTTCTATTGGTTATTTCTAGATTTAGAAATGACCGTGACGTGGACGGGCGAAATTACTATCGTTTTTTACTCTCACCTATAATAGAAAATTTTATATACATTATGCTTACTTACGTAGTTTTACTTATTTGTATATAATATAGTAAACATATTATACTATAATTTTTTGATCAAGCGTAGGTATGTGGTCATAAAATTGCAAAAGTCGACATTTTTCCGAGAAAAATCAATCAAAAGGCCTGTGAAATTTTCAGCAGATGTTCTCCCAGTTCATTTACGTACTAAATTAGCCGTTCCCCCGTGCGTCGAAAGAGGTCCTATAAAAACTCCATCAGACTTAATGTATTTGGGGAAACACCATGGAAAGTAAAAACAATGGAGCGAAATCGTGTTTCTCACAGGACAACTCGGGGAAAGGTTGATACGTTTTTTAAAAGCGCGATGAGAAACGAAGGAGAGCGAAGATGATGAAACTAAGCGAGTCGACAATAAAGATGATTCCCATGGGAAATGACACTCAGACGTCATTTGAGAAAAATCTCACAAGTTGATGGAAGAAATAGTGTGCAAACTGGTTGGCGGTTTTCCCACACAGTAAATAATAAAATTGGTCGCAGAGAGGAATTCGTAAACTACAAATTATCGAGTTTTCAGTCAAACGAAGTAATGAGCTTTCTATAGAGAATTTTATCAGATTTCAGTTGGTTTTAACATTAATTTCGTCGCATAAGAAGTTATTGTGTTAATTGTAAAAACGGAATTTCGCCGAAATGTTTTGTTGGATTCTTAAGGATTTGTGTTTCTCGAAAAACAAGCCATATTTTTCAAGGTCGAATACGTTATTTTTGCCACCGCCCAACTTCCGAGTGGACTAAGAGCTGCCTGAAAATTGAGCTCGTCTGACAATCATACCTGAGGTGGTATGAGTCAGTTGAACGATAACGCAACGCCTGACTAAGCCCACCTGTCGCTAGCAGGGCATGCTCTCAACTCGAACAAACAGAACTAAAGTTTTCCGATTTCACGGAACAAACGCAAAAACTGGGCAATCGGTCGTCATTTCACGGAACAAAACGCAAAAACCGGCAATCGGTCGTTCGGTAGCTATAAAATCATGCTGACTCGCGAGCTTTCGACGAAGGAAAGTCCTAAGCAAATAGCAACGGACATTAAATTTGAATTACGGTCTCATCACTTGTTTCTTGCTGGTGTCATGGTCGTAACGAGAGCGTTAGAAAGCTGGTATTTCGTGCCCTTACGAGTCACCACGGGAGTTAGGATTCTCCGTAATAAGCAAGGGAAAGCGGACAAGATGATTCGAGCTTGAGCAGGATAAACTTAACCGCGATTGATTTTATCGCCTCTAATTTACAAGATTTTTCCATAGTAATAACTTTGCTCAGCTTTGAACCGGGACATTGCTTCCAGTTCCAAGAGGTAGAATATCAAACGTCTTAAATAACTCGAAACGAAACGTTTGCCTCTTCAGAAACTTATCTATACCGAACAATCTAGAAATCTCGCATGTTCGTCTATCTGGGCCAGAAAACAAGTAAATAATCTTCGCTGAAAAATCATCATTTTCTGCATTATTTAGCTACACAAGTGCAAACGCAACAAAATGCCCACCCGCCTAATTTCGTGTCTACTACAGTAGTCGCGAAATTGAAATTCGGCAATAAAAACATCTTTTATCTAGGCATTAATTTAAAAAAAAAATATCACTCGAAGTAATAGCTCACCTTCGGTAGTCGTATCCGATAAATTTCTAGTCCCGATGGGATCAGGAAGACCTCGAAGGTCGAACGCTCGAATTCTTGAGACTCTTATCTGAAACAACGGAAACAATGAAAATAATTATAATGAGAAAAACCCTCAGAAAATTATCTTATCTCGAGGTGGGTGAAAAATATTTTCAGATCCTGAAGACTAAAATAAAGTGCTGAAGTACAAAATGGCCGTATAGCGAAATTGAAGTTTCATTTCTGAAATTTGAGTCCATTCAGATGTTCACTTTGTATGAAAATTAATACCACCATGAAATACCAAGAAAAGTTCACTTTTAACAAGAATAAAAATACCGACAATACATCATCGCTTCAAATTATGATTAAAAAAAAAAAAAAAAATACGCGCTATACTTGGAAATACTTATTGCAAAAGTGTCTGTGTCTCTTCTCTCTAGAGGTGACAAAAACGTATTTTTCCGTGAAAACCCTATATTTAATTTGACGCCATTTGGGATTAACTACTGCACTTTTCGAAATATTTGTGAGGTTTTTACTGTTCAGATTTTTACAGCCAGTTAGAGTCAAAATGTTTGAACGGTTAATGTCTTAAAATGTTTGTTATTTCAAGCAGATGATGTTTCACACACTACTTCCACGCTATTAATTTTTATTTTTTTTATTTTTTTTTATTTTAAGAAAAAGGTCTAGTTTTTATAAAATTCGAATTGAGATCATCGTGGGAGGGATTTCCAACGACGGTTTTATTTTTTATAAAAATTGTAGTGAACTTACGTCATTGAATGAGTTCTTTGATTTTAAACTTTTTTATACCCTTGTGCCTACTCATTCGTGGAAGTATTATGTGATTTACACAAGTCACTGTTGTTTTGCACTTTTTTTTTTAAAAAAAGTTAGTAAATGTTCCCTAAATATAAAATAGTACACCACTTGCTGAAGTAATTTCGCCCCTTCAGGCATCTTCAGGGTTGACTAGAATCTGATTCCAAAGCGTATCAAGGCCTGAAAAACCCCCTGTTACCCATCTTCTGCGTGTGCACATTTCGTATATTATTTAGGCTCAAGTGAAAGCTCCATTGTAAGAAAGCTGATCCATGCGACCAATCGTCCACTATATGGACACGATTTCGTCCGACTCCTCAGCACATAAGGACATTAATTTGCATATATACTTGCGTAACAACATCCATACATCATGTTTCCACACCTCTAGGCCAACCCTGGGGCATTGGTGAAAGCGAGTGCACGAAATTTTTCTCGCCGAGACAACTAACCAGAACGTAGGCTCTTTCTGCTACAGAATTTCCTTTTGGCGAGGCTTTGCAACCGTAGCGTATCAAGACCGAAGCTACGGTCGTCTGAGCTCGTTAATTTGCCGCAATTAAAAACCGCCACCGGTTCGTTGCACTCTTTTAAGGCGCGGTACCGTTCAATAAATTTACCTCCCCTTTATAATTCGATCCAATCTAAAGTGCCAGCTCAGGCTTCAGTAGAAATAATTATATGAAGGAGGTGGCTGTAAATTGTTATGGGCTAGTGAGTAGACTGGAAAATATGAGCATTGGTTTCATCTCACAGTTTAATTTATGTTTTGATCATCGTACCATTTCTTCCATTTCTTTTCTTTGGTTGTCGCATTATTCTTGAACTGGTCCTAGAGAGAGAGATGAACAAGGCGACTGTTTTACGTAACATTTATGGCCTATGGCCATAGGTACCCTTGGTCCTATAATGCCCTGAAGAAGCCCGAATGGGCGAAAGTACTCGGCTGAATAAAAAATGGAGAAGAGGTCGCCTCGTTTTTCTCCCCCTCAACCTACAAAAAAAATTATATCATTGGACCAACGCTTAAAGAGCGGCAAAAAAACCTTCCCTAAGATCATTAGTGACAAACTCTTACGTGACTACACTACTGTTACTAGTATTAGCACGGCTACTCAATCAAATGGTTACTCGGCTTGCTTCTTGTGCCCAATGCGGCTTGAAATTACGTTTTTCTCAGTTCCCTCGTTTTCATTAGCTTAGAGAAGTGCGCAGCTGACAAACTGGCCCTGCATCGACAATCTGATAAGGCCCAAATCCGCCGCGAACACGCCATAGTCTCGCGTGCATCCCGATCCACGACCTGAGATATGAACTGCATTAAATCACCGTGCTCTGAAAAATAGCTCCGCTAGATCGTTCGAGAAATGAAATGCGACCCGTAGGCTCAAGGATCTTCGGAGCGATCGAGAAAACGGAACTCGGTCTTCAACTCTCTCTCAGCCTGGTCGTCAGGGCAGGTGATGCCAGAGCAGGATTGAAAGACCGAGAGTTGGATCTCGTTCGGCACAAGTGTGCCATCGCCATTACGACCGCCTTTTTCCTCAAAGGGATAAAATAACACTATTGTTTATCGTCTTTGAAACCGATATTGTTAGATAGAGTTAATTGAATTCGTATCGGCATCTGACTATGTAAAGATGTGCCCTTCTCTTGTTTCTTATGGGGTCAATTATGCCTGATATGTATCACTTGGGTCACCTTGCTTTCATGTAGGTAATATTTTTCAAATTTTATTCCTGGGTTTTTTACCTCCTTAGAATAAAACTGCTTCATCTTGAACGTAAACTATATTGTATTGTTTGTCGCACACACCGTACTTCAGGTTAATAAGTATATTTCTTGTTTTTTTTTTCTTTTTGTTTTTTCTGTGTTTTCTGTTCTGACAAAACGTATAATTTCGACAAGATTCAAATTTCTTTCATCGTGGGCAGGATTGATAAATTTTAAGGCCACGAGGACCGCTTGAAATAGATTCCATGATCTATTTTTCTTTCGCCTTTATTTTACCAACTTTTATATGAATTTCATGATATATCGTAATTGGTTATTCTTCTCCTTGACGCATTTTTGATGTACAGTGAGTGTGAGGGGGAGAGAAAGCAGGCGACGTATTCTCGGATTATTTATTTGCTGTCCGAGCACTTTCGCCCGTTCGGGCATCCGCAGGGTGACCTATATATATAGCGTTGAATGTTTATTATCATGAAGGCACAGGACAATTATGAAAGTTACAGAATTCTTAAGCTGCTTACATGGATCCATAGGGTCCACGTAAGTAGTAGTGTCGTAAGAAGTAGTGGTGAACAGGCGAAAGTGCTCGGCCAGCAAATGAAGAATCGGAGAATGAGTTGCCTGGTTTTTCTCCCCCTCACACCTCCTGGTAATTGGTTATGTTCGCCGACTCTAACATGGTAGTACAATGAGAATTATTCACATTTTCAAGCCTTTCTCGCATTTGTGTCGAACGTCTTTGAAAAAGAAAGAACAATGGATACATTCGAATTGCAAATCGGTCATAGCGCTTGCTAAATAATTCTGCGGTAGGCCGCGTTAACCGCTAAAAACATTAACCTCGGTAGAACAGGAAGCCATTATGATGTAAATGTCGGGTCCAACTTTCAGTTTAAATGGCGCTGAACGGGGTTTTATTACCAGCAAAACAATTATGTGATTTTTGAGCACGTTATAAAACACCTGCCAACAGAATGGCAAATATCGCAATTTCTTACGATACTTAATTAGTTTTTTAATCACTAATAGTCAAATAACCAATTCAATAGTTCAATTCCAAGTCACCAACTAACTGTGAAGTTATCAAATAACGATACAGCTGAATGGAGTGTTTAACGAGCATCCCAACTAGTATAAAAACATTCAAATATCTCCACAGATTCTCAAGTTATATCCACACCAAAATCCCATTTAAAAAAATCTACGCGAAAAAATCACGAGCGATAATTTTATTTTTTATTTATTTAAATTTCCAACTCTTGAAAATTCCACACAAAACCAGCGAAAACCAACGAAACAATTTATTCCGTTATGGCCTCATTCGATTCAGCGTTCAAAAATCGATAGTAACCGAACAAACCTTGGTCTGAAAAATTTTGGAAAATACGAGTTCTTTCTTAAAAGTCACAAAAAATACCCTTAAAATTAAGTTACCGATTCGGCTAAAGAAATTAACAATTGTCAGCCCAAAAAAATGATTTTTGGTGAAAATGTTATTAATGTAGGTATGGTAGTTTTCTCAGAAAAGTGTTTACTCTCAATATTTAATTCAAAATTTCCGGCATTATAGAATTTTAAATAATTACACGAGATCAATTATGATTCGACCAAATCAAAATCGTACCAGAGAAAAAAAAATCTGTTACTAATGGAAATCTAACTGGATCTAGTTAACGTGTTTTATCGACCCATTTCATCTAATTGGACCGCCGAAAAAATTAATATTCAACTTAATTAGGTACCTACTCTTTGGATCTCATATTCGTTGCCGTTCAACGAAGGCTGCCGTCTTCTACACGTGCACAATTAATTTTTCGTTACTTCCATATTTCGTTCCACTAATCTGAAACCATTCGAGGCTGTTTTTAGCCGCAGTCAACGTTGAACAGGGTGAGTGCTCTTGAAATAGACCAGACCATTAAATCCTCGAAGGGCCCAGGACGTAAAAATGTCTGACTGCATCGGTGCAACGGTAATAAATGCGCCACCAGGAGCGTCTTATGTTTCAGTCAACAAACCTTGAACCTCGTATCACTTTTCTGTTACATCTACAGTAATTCGTTAGCGTACGTTCCATTTTTAGAGTATAGTCGGCAACATTTTTTCATATTTTGGTTCATCATTCAATACTAAAGTCTTGTAATGGTTCACGAAAAATACAATTCCAACCTCCTCAAAATTTGACATTTGACATTTTGAAGTACGTAGAATCCGAGTATCGAAAAAAATCTATCCGTCCGCTGTACACCATCAACATTTTTCTGACGGAAGCACACTTCAAATTTTCACCTAAAATCATTCTTGGCCAGACAATGATTTAATTCTTTAGCCAAATCGCCTCCTCAATTTGGCAAAATAGTATAACTCGAGAATTTAGGAAGCTATAAAAACGCGCTCTATTCAATAGAATGCTCGTCGAACACTCTCTGAAGCTATAAGACTAATAATTAGATTTTTAATTTAATCGTTAAGAAAAATGAAAATAATGATAATTACGATAGTTGCTATCGAGTTTTCCTTTATAGTTACCACTCTGTTATTAGATGGAAAAGGTGATAAAATGTTTCGGATACTTTCTATCATAAGTGGATGATCTTCTTGAATCATAACTGAAGCAAAAGAATAATAAACCACTATAATTTGAAACGTTATTTATTTTGATTTTTACAGGCCACGAGAGTCAATATTTTTGAATGGTTGAGGTCTTGAAATATTTTTTTGTAATGATAATATTTATGCAAAAAATAAATATACAAAAATATATGTTAAAAATATTTTGAAATGAACAATGGCTAAAATTCTGCAATCACTTATTTTACTGACCATTGAATTAGTAATTAGAATTGGTAGTTAAAAAATTTGGAAACATTATGAAAACTTTTTAGTTTGCATGAGGATTTTTTTCAACTTTGGCTGGTCACGTGCAGGTATTAACTACATAGACGGAGAGCTCTTTCATCATCAATATTTCACGTATCATTGTCAATATTATCTTATCTATTGTTTGTTATCCCTTGAAGTCGATCTCTAAGATCGATTGGAACGTCATTTCTCAGGGTCGAACCTCTCGTCATTGGCGCCTGGGGATTCAACTGTATAAAATAAACAATGCCACCGCTAACCCGGAAAATATTAATATGTGAAAATACTCATGGTTATTCCAACTGTAGTTTCAATTAATTACTGTCGTAAATAAGTCATTTGCGACCCATTTCGACTTTGTTCGAATTGATGATGCATTTTCTTCCCTCTAGCTCGGAGTCGAATCTATCTTGATCAAATTTAATGAAAACCCCGAGAAACTTGGGTAGTGAACGACGTCACTTCCAATTTTTATCTCAGGGAAAAATTTTAGATTTTGAAAAGTGCGTGAAAAATGTAACTTCACTCTTTAACTTCAGACATTCACTCCTTATTGTTCGACTAGGCATTCAATCAATACCTTTAATTACTTTCAAATGAATTGACATTTTAATATTAAAAGCTCCAAAATAATTTTAACTATTTTTACTTCCATGTTTTTTGGCTTTCCGTGGCTTTTTTCAGTTTTTGAGTCTCCTGACTAGTATTTCAATAACAGTTGAAGTTCGACTTAAACAGGGATGTACTGTATAATCTATGCACATCACTGGTTTCTAACCCAACCAAGCGCATTTAAATAGCACATCAAGACAGTAACAAATTTATTGCCTCCGAAAATTATCCCCGTGCTCCTCGAAAATTAGGGCGGAGAGTTGTTGAGTATGGTAATCGGAATTCGTAACAATTCGTTTTCGGCTGACCTCGATTTTCTCGAGTGCTTTTTATCTTAAAAGAGAAAAATTCAAAACGAACGGGGAATACGTTGTTCTCAGAAAAATCAAGACACCAATAATTCGAGAGATATTTTCTCAGGATCCAACAATGGTGTTGAAAATTAGCTACACGCGTCTCAAGTGCCGAGTACATAGCAGGTGGATATTTCGAAGAGGCTGAGTATACGAAGGGAAAAACGCTAGTCAGGCAGTACGTGGTGGAAAAAGAAGCATAAATAGCGACCGTTTAAAAACGGAGCGACAACGACAAGCTTTGTACAGTCAATGCAAGATGAAGAACGTTTCTCAGCCGGGATCTACATAGGAATCTTCAGCCATCTTGAATAAAAATGATAGTACAGCGGTTTATTATTCCTAATAGCCTTCCATTATGATTTGAAAACAAGAACGACTAGCAGTACAGATAAGAACGTTTCTTATCTGAAAATACTGGGAAACATAAGGACTAGTAAATATCCTCCTTGAAGACCACGGGAAAAGTCCTACGATTGTTACAAATCAATTCTCGAGTCATAATCAAACGAGAACTCTCACCATTGGTGTGTACAGATCACGTAGTACTTTTTATTCAACCAAGATCTCCAACTAGCTCGTAATCAAATCAAGTTTTTGAAAAATGTAGTTATTCCAATTTTTAGTTCTTGAAACAAAAGTATTGGAATATTGATTGAGTAGAAAAGTATTGGACCAACGATTTCGTAGATTGCTCAAAGTGAAGCTAATTAAATTTACTAAAACTTCTCTCGAGTCGAATTTTCTTGTAGGATGAGTATTTTACCCAATTTTCGGGTCGAAAGTTAACCATAACTTTTTTTTTAATTATAGATTTTTGAAGAGCTTCAGAGATGGTACTGGTGTCAAATTGGAGCCAATTTCAACTACTTTAAAAAAAAGTTAATAACGTAGGTATATTAGCGAGAAATTCGTACTTTAATAGATCAGTTAAGAAAGAAAAAAAAGTACCTACATTTTGTTGTTGTTCAAATGCCACGAAGGCTACACAGGTCTTTCGAAGCGGCTAACTTGGAAATTAATGCACTACTGGTACTGAACCCAACAACATAATCATTATAAAAAAAAAAAAAAAAAAAAAAAAAAAAAAAAAAACAGAAGTAGCCTATCATTTGCGAATTTACTGTACTACTTGAAAGGCCAATACTTCATTAATGTTTAAAAACTTGGGAAACCGACCAAAAAAAAGGAAAAAAAGAAAAGTAAAATAAAAAGTAAAAGTGATCAGTTCTTTGGTTAAAGGTTTAATTCAGTTGATAGTTTTGTTTTCACTTGAAACTGAAAACATTCATTTAGGAGAGATTGACATTTTACTAGAGCAATAATTAATTTACCGTTGAAGGATAAACCGAAAGGGATTGCCACTAGAGACGTAGAATTTCCGATGGACCTCTCACCTTGACCCAAGCCAAGACGTAGTTTTTCAAAATACAAAACCACCATCGTATTGAAAATTCTTTCTCAATTATTCTCTTCTTCATTGAAAAATCGGAGAAATTATTCAATAGAAATCGACTACTCAAGTTTCCTCCGAATATTTTACAAACATTATTAGGCCGTTCATGTATTGATCATTCCGAGCCTCGCTGGAAACGAACGCAAACAGAAATACTGCGCAAGACAAACTTCGTCACGCATCTTCGACCAAAATGAACTGAGACATTTTCTCTTCAAATCAAATCGTTTATGTCAATAAACTTGATACCGGAAATCGGTCCATTAGAAGTCGTTAGGGCGTATCTAATTTCGAAAATTGTGAAATCTGCGCATTATTGGCGAATCAAAAACGATTTGAATCGAACTATCAAACTTTCAGGTGAGAATTTTCTAAAGAAAATGAAAAGTATATAATATAAATACATCATCATTGTTAACAAACAATAATTCTCAACAAAAAAAGACCGAAATTTGATTTATAGTGGTACTCTCACTTTATAGTCTTTAAAAATTCACAATCAAGCTCCGAAATCTTTCTGAATAATTATAATTTAACTAGAATTATAATATAAGTATAATTTAATTCAAATTATAAATAGAATTATGCGTATTCGCATTAGCGAACGCTCGTCAGAGCATTCTAAAGAGAATTTCAACTTCTTCTTTTTCTCAATTTCTAAAGAGAATTTCACGCGTTATCATTGCGAGTTTTTCGAATTGTCGAAAACTGTTGACAATAGCTACGATAACGAGGGAACAATTAAAGCTATCGACTCCGTTGTTTCGTTTGATTCGATAATAATTATTTTAACTGAACATTTTTACTTCGTTGCGATCTTCCGAAAAGTCAATTACGGAACGGAGGCGTATTTAGGAAACAAATTCACAGTACGCGATCCAGAAACATTTTCTGAACAAGTTTCTGGCTGTCCTTCTAACTTCAAAAAGTGACGAAAGTCATAACTCCGTGAAACGTGAATAAAATTCGATGACATTTTCAGAAAATGTTCCATTAGTAAATGAACGAATAAGCCGTTATCGAATTATGGATAACACACAATGCTTCCATTATGTGCGCGTTCGAAATGGACCATGTTATGTCACAGTATAACTGTTGTAGTTGGACATTCTTCAGATTGAACGTAGTTTCACCATCATCATCAAAAGGTCCCGTTCGATGTCGAAATCGTCTTCATCTTCGCTCTACAGAAGCAATGAGAACAATACCTGCACTTGGAGCCAGTCATCCATTATAAACTTCCCATGATTTTCGATCGTTTCTTTCTCCTCTGGCCCGTTTCCGATGAGAATTCATCTTCGAATGTGAATCGAATACGTCATTGGTCAAAAAATGATGTTCATTGCTCCTTTCACTAGCTTTCTAAAATTTAAAAAAAAATTTTATCCTCGTATGAGCAGTTAAAAATCGTATTCTTCTCAGCTTATAGTGCTTTTAAATTAAATGAATGTTATGCTTCTATGTAGGTAAGTTGTAAATTGTCAGCAATGTGATTTATTCATTGTGTTTTTGAGGTTTAAAGATTCATCCAACGAGGTCTTGAGGTTTGTTTCTTCTGTAACTCCTAAACAAACGTCTAGAGAATATTCACAATGAAAATTGCAAACCAATGGGAATTTTCCAGCTGTCACTGCTGGCCTTAGGTTTTTTCGCTCGGAAAAACGTGGGTGGGACTGTGGTGCAAGAGAGTGTTGGTTTTCCATAGGAAAATCGAGGCGCACCGTATAGTAGGGGATTAGCTTTGGGATAAATTTGAAGGGAAAACGTACATTGAACTTGGGTGAATGGCGAGATGAGATCATTTTACTACTTGCATCATTTAAGTGATAAGGCCCGTATATGGGGAACATCGTTCAATCAAACTGTCATTTGCTGCGGCTCAATCCAAGAGATCCTCAGTCAGGCGTATACACCTGCTGATTTTAGTAGTTTAGGTTAGCGGTGCTAACCACCCCTAACCACCGCTAACCAGACCTAACCACCACTAACTATCCCTAACCAGTCTGCATAGTTGCGGCCAAGTAGTTATGAAAAAATCTTACCATCCCCATCCTATTTCTTTGGGTGAGATAAATACTTGGTCTAATATCACTGGAAGGAGTCTTCCGCTAATCCTTTCACGGCCACCAACGCCAATGTAGAAACTAAAGAATCGTGGAGAAATAGTCACCTCATATTTCCTTATTTCCTTCAATATAGCACTGCAGTATTTTTCTTCTATTTGTTCTTCATTACACCGCGCGTTTAAAAGAACATCGCTTGTTAGACAAGGGAAAAAACTTGCCAACAACTGCGTTCCCCTACGCGATAACATTTTTATGGGTCATTCAAAACCCCGTTGAAATAGAGGCCATTTCTGTACAAACGGAAGTGGACTCCGATGATTTTTTGCCTTCAGTTTCTCC